>CM034302.1:17399517-17861471 GCA_019925795.1 Dendrobium chrysotoxum
TCATAAACAATTTGCATAGTATTAACTTTTTTTGCCATAGTTGTTTGGGATTAAGAATCATAGGAGATCAAAGTAGGGTAAAATAGTAGTCATTTATTTTTAAGCCTACAATTTAAGCAAGTGTTAGAGTTTACTATTTAATATTTCTATGCTAACTTAGGCTTCGTTTGGGATGACTTTTTTATTGCTTCTTAAAGCAATTTTTTAGTATAAAAATTTTAATTTTTGTATTAAAAAGCTGCTTTAAGAAGCAGTAAAAATGCCGTCCCAAACGAGGCCTTATTCTTCACAAATCCTATGTGAGGCTAATTAGTCCCAATTCTCTATATATCATAACACTTTTCTCTCCTCATGCAAGAGCTCAACATATCAATGATTATTCTCTCATAAATAAGGGTGGAACTCAAGGTGGGTAATTGTTCACCTTAAAAAAAATTTTTATTAGAAGAATAAATATTTTAATTATTTTTCCTACTATTAATAAATACAGTTGTTCAAATTCTAAAAAAATAATTCAATTTTTTATTTCACACATAAAATTATGTATTTCACAATCATATTTTATCAACTTTTAAGAGAGATTGATTCTCCTCCTATCATAAATGAATTTTTTCATATACAATTATTATGAGAGATGCACAAATAACCAAATTTATTTTTAATCTATAAATTGGAAAACTAATGAAAGTTAACAATTTAATATTTTTATATAAATATATTTTCCACTTATTTAATATAGATCTAGACCTGATAATCTCAAATGCCTTCAAAGGCAAACCTTAGTAAGGATAAAACTATATTGAGCCAACTTTTTCCAAATGCCCAGCCGAGCTTAGATCCCGTGGTTTGTTTTCTGTCCTTTCCCTTTTTTAAGCCAGGATCTCCAACGGCTAGTAACCCAATTCCGCCTTGCTCCAGCTCCGCCTAGCTCCCTCTCTCCTATCTCCTCTCTCTCTTCCCCTTCTAACAGATTTGCATCCACGTTCTTCTCCTAAATGTACGCCTTTAAATTTGTCCGCTTATCAAATCAACGTCCACCGGATCTCAGCTGCAACAATTTTTGTTGCTTCCTTCATTTGCGGCCTCACAAAAAAAAAAAAAAAAAACTTTTTCCCGTTTTCTTTCCTCTTCCTCCCTCTCCTCTTCCTCCCTCTGGTTCTATTCCTTTATCCATTTCCGGGCCCTCGAGAGGAGCCCCCTGTACCTGTTTTGGGGTCTGCCTTTCAGCTGGAGGGGCACCTCTTTTGCCTGTTCGATGTAAATCTGAACCGTTCTTATAAACCTGTACGTTTTGGATTTAAATGTTTTAATTTAGATTTTTTTTTTTGGTGTTTATGATTTTTTGTTTTGGCTGTGGCAGAAAGATAAGATGAGCTGCTTCCCTTGTTTGTCAAGGAAGGATGAAGAAAATGGGAAGTCCGGTTCAGAGTTTCTAAGAGGATTTAATGCTGTGGTGAACAAAAATGGTAAGACGCAGCAGGTGTTCTTGTTCTAGGGTTTGTATATCAATATTTTTCTATTTAATCTGTGCTTTTAACTTGAGCATGATTTTCTTCTTTCTGCGTTTCTTAACTCATTCTTTGTCATTAAGAACGTAAAATTAGGTATTGTTTTTCCAGGCACAACTTTAATCTTTATCGACACGTCAAGTTTTTTTTTTGAGATTTTCATATGACATTTGATCCTTTAGAACACAGATAAAAGAGGTATTTGGGTGTTAACAAATATTTAGTTTAATTCTTTTAGAAGTTAGATTGCCATTAGCGTTTATGAGTAAGGTAGAGAAGTAAGCAATTGTAAGTTAGGACTGATAAGATAATTTGTTGGGGTTGATTGGGCTTCTATTTGTATTGGTAATTAAGATCGATAAATATTGACATTGATTAATTTGCTTTTAACTCCTTATGCAATATGGTAAATGAATAAATGAAAAATGAGTATTCATAAAGTTGATCCTCAATATTTGGATGAAGTTGATGGCAATGACAATGTTCTGTAAATTTCAGTGAACAGCTAGACTCATTTTGAACATAAGAATTGGTGCCTCTCTTATAAATTCAGGCATACAATAGTTTCAATTGGAGCATTGCTCTCCTTAGAAATAAAAAAAGAATGAAAAACTATAAGAAAACAAAGAAAAGTTAAGTAGCCTTTCCCCCCTACTAAGTTCAGTTCTTTGCTTCAACCTTCGTGTGCAGACAAAGCAAAAACAATTAACTCTGGTTCACTAAATAAAGATGGAGTCAATGGCAACATTCAAACGCAAACATTCACGTTTCGTGAACTAGCTACAGCTACAAAAAATTTCAGACCTGATTGTCTTATTGGTGAAGGAGGTTTTGGAAGAGTTTATAAAGGATACCTGGAGAGTACTGGTCAGGTATTACATAACATTATGAACTTTTTTTTTCATGTTTTCTTTCTAGTCATCAGAATTCATCTTAATTTGAATGTCCTGATAGTATATTTTCTTCTTGTAAGGTTGTAGCTGTTAAACAACTTGACAGAAATGGCCTCCAAGGAAACAAGGAATTCACTGTCGAGGTTCTAATGCTCAGTCTTCTTCACCATCCAAATCTAGTCAATCTTATCGGATACTGTGCAGATGGTGAACAGAGATTGCTTGTATATGAGTTCATGCCTTTGGGCTCTTTGGAAGATCATCTGCTTGGCATGTTGATAACACAAATCATTCATTTCATTTTCTATTTTTTATTTTTTATTTTTGTTTTTCATGATGATCATCTTCCATAAGAAAAATCCTTTTCTTATATCTTAGTGACCGACCTGAACAAAAGATGATGATTAACAGATCTGAAGCCTGATAAGAAACCATTAAAATGGTACACTCGAATGAAGATAGCTTATGGTGCTGCTCAGGGACTAGAATATCTTCATGAGAAGGCCAACCCGCCGGTGATCTACCGAGACCTGAAATCATCAAACATTTTACTGGATGAAGATTATAATCCAAAGCTTTCAGACTTTGGCCTTGCAAAACTTGGCCCTGGAGGTGATAAGTTCAATGTTGCTTCTTGCGTAATGGGCACTTATGGCTACTGTGCACCTGAATATGCCAGAATTGGTGAGCTCACCCTCAGATCAGATGTTTACAGTTTTGGAGTAGTTCTTCTTGAGCTAATCACTGGAAGAAGAGTCATCGACACAAGGCGTTCGACAAACGAGCAGAATTTGGTTGCTTGGGTAGGTTGCAACCTTCTCTCATAACTTGCATATTGCCTCTTGCTATGTCAAATATTGAAAAAATGGTCTGAGGTGTCTTTTAATATTTTGTAAAGGAGAAGTGGTAGAATATTGTTTACACAAGTAATATCTGTCTTTAAAACATATTTGTTCATGGAAAATGAAGTTTGAATTCCATTGTTACAAAATAAAAAATTTTCATTGTAACTTTTTTTTTTTTTGAAAGCCATTTCAGTACTCATTAATGCAGAGTGCTAAAAAAAGAGTTAAACAGTGTTGAATAATTTGGCTGTGGTGAGGGACTTAAATGATATTAGAGAAATTTTAGGGAGTCAATTGCTTTTTGAGTTAGAAGCTTAATCCAACCCTTATTATTGAGAAGAAAATGGAAGTCATTAACTAAAATGGCTTTGGACAAATGTTCTATGTAGTTTAATTGAAAATGCATAATTTTAGAAGTGCATTTGAGAATTTTGTAGTTTTAAAATGTGATTGCATAATTCTTAATGAATTACTTGCATAAAATTATTTGGTAGAGGCATATTAGAAAAATGAATGTTGCTTATTTTCACTGTGAAATCTTCTATCCCAACTTCTAAAAAAGTTTTTCTAGCTCAATATGCAATGTGGTGTACAACGTGGAACTATACAAATACTAATCAGCTTTCCGTTTACTTCACTGAAGTTTTAAAGAAAAGTCATTTGAAGAATAATTATGGAGAGTATTTATCTTCTATCTTCTAGGATTTAATGAAACATGTACAAGTAGAATCCGCTGTGTTGTTGCATTGAAAATTTGTCTCTACCTCTCTGCAAATCTACTGAAAAATTATTCCTTGAACTCTTGTAAGATTTCTGTTAAGTTCTGTCAACATGGTATAAATTTAAAAAATTGCATTCAATAACTTCGCTAATCATAAACTTTTTTTTGTTTTTTATTCCAATAAAGCTGTGTCTAAAGTTGATGTAATGTATACACTACAATTCTACAATTTATTTCTTCATGAGTTATTTAAAACTTCAATCTTTTTTCTACTCACTTTGTTTATTGCAATTGATAAGTTATTTACTGATACTTTACCAAGGAATTCAGGCTTATGATTCCATGACAGGCACAACCAATGTTCAAGGATCAGAAGAGATTCCCAGAACTAGTTGACCCCCTTCTCAAACGTGCATATCCAGTAATTGGCCTTAACCAAGCTGTTGGTGTTGCCGCCATGTGCCTACAAGAAGAAGCTTCTGTTCGCCCTTTCATGGCCGATGTTGTAGTAGCCCTCAGCTTCCTCGCTGAGGGGCCGCCTCTTTCGGAAGCCTCCTCCATTCCTTCCCACATAGTCAAACCACCAGTCCCTGAGGAAAAAACTCAATATTATCCCCCTGAACCAATAATAATAGACAGCATCGAACGAAGCCATTCAAATTCAATTCACAGCAAAAATTCCAGCCATGGAAGCAGCAGATCAAGCAGCCCAAAGCAGTTACAAAGACTGCTAGAATTCAATCAAAGCTCTAGCTCAATGTATAGCAAGCTGTCTTCTTTTGGAAATGAAATTAGCCGTTCTTCCTCAATGGATTCAGTGAACAGTGAGGACTCTTCTCACCAACCATCTTGCAATCCAAATTCGAACGTGCACCAGGCAAGAAGTTAATATCACCAAGCATTCAAAGAGCATTATTTCCAACATTCTTGGAGTGCACAAGAGAGATCTCCCCAAGTGAGCATAAGTTGCAGCATAATGAAGGCCATAGATCTTTGTCTTCGAGCTCGAGTTCAAGTCACAGCCGGAATCTGAAGTAGTGATTGATTTTCTATCATCTGAGCTCAAAGAGTTTATACTTTCATGATTATACTAATATAGCATGCTGCTTCCTAGGAATGGTGCTTATTGTGTATTATTGGCCTGTGAGCAGTGAGGTATCTATTCAATTGTATCAATAGCATCAGATCATTGAGCACCATTTACACATTCGAAGGCTATGATTCAATCGAGTCTCTTTTGTGAACTATGCTGACAGCATATACGTTCAGAACTCCTATATGCGTTGGAGCCTATCGATAAGGAATGCATTTTTTATACTTATTTAGTATTGTACACATAGACACAAAACCACTACATTATACATTTTTGCTTATATTGATGGTTCGTGCAATTTTTATTTGCCTCAATTTAGTATTTATTGTTAAACAACAGGATTTTTCATGTTTGATCACTTTCAAAAATTATTCTGGAGAGCATATATACATATAAACTAGCCTATGACAAAATTTCTCCTTAAGGGCATCTCCAACCAAACGTCATACATCTATCGCCTGTTTGCAGTTGTCGCAAGTCTCCGCCTGAACGTCAAAAAGAAACAAATTTTGCATTTTCTCTCCGTTGTGAGCAGTGCGACGCCAATATTGCCGTTCGGTTGGACGGTCGCGGTACTTCGAACCGGAGAATGTTGTTTGGTTGGAGATGGCATAATAGCAAAGAAATCAAGTCCACCTTCATACTCTTATTTCAAGCGAGTATAATCTGTGGGCTCCAAAAATCCCCCCTCGACCTCTCCACGTCATCTCTCTCTCTCTCTTTTTAATGTGATGGCGGAGAGTTTTAATGAGTTTAAGTTCTGGTTGAATTTTCAAAAGGCAGATTGAGTTTTAGATAAGATAGTACCCAGATATTTCTCCCTCATTTTATGAGGTCTTTATAATCTGAGTTCTGGTTTCCTATAGGCGCAAGCCCCTATTGTTAATTACCCCTCTCGATAATAAGAGAGAACTTTCGATTAAGGCTAGTCATAAGATAGGCATTGAGTACCCATATAATAGCAACAACTTTAGGATTTAACTTTTATATTGAAATTTAGAGTTTATGACTTAAAATTTATCACCATATACTTAAAATTGGTGATTGGGGGGGGGGGGGGGGGAGAGTCTGATCAAGATCCCATGGTTCCATCATCTCGGGCTGTCATGATCCTTGGTCTACTTAGTCAAAGAAGGTAGTCGACCCAACCTGACAGAAGGCACCTTATCATCAGTCATGGGTTGCTTCGTCCAAGAATATCTTGTAGATCTGAGGTGATATTTGTCTAAGAAGATAGATCTGAATCCACCTTAGCTGGCAAAGAGCTTTATGCCTATCAAATATACCCTATGATCCGGAACATACGGGCTTTGATCATGTCGTAATATAATGGTGCTATTTTGTGGCAAAACCACCCAATCAGAGGGCACGTGCCACAACCCTGCTGGCAAGAGATTATTTGAGGACGAATCTTAGTGATACACCCAGCACGATATTCTTTCTTTGTGAGCTAAGGTTAATTTCAAATTTATCACCCCCGACAAACAGTTGTGGGAGATGGGCGGATTTTAGTTTTAAAATTTTCATGTGATAGATTTCATTTTAGGGATTTAGACTTTTATTGGATTTAAGATTTGACCCATCTGGTTGATATTTACATTCAACACGGTCATTATCGGGGTGACATTAAAATCACTTTTATTTTATTAGGAATTTGGAAGGTATTTTATGATTCAAGTCAGTTTGACTCTAGTCCTTTCATGGAGGAGGATGAAACTTGAATATTTGACCCGTGTAGCATTCTCAAACATTAGTGTTTGCAAATTTATTGCATTTGTCGGAGCACATGCGGGTCATGTTTAGTTTAATAATAGAATGCTATATTAGTGAGCATTTGACCCTACGCAGTATTCTTAGACATTTATGTTTGTAACTTTAACACATTTGTCGGAGCACATGCAGGGTTGTATTTATTGCTTACATTCTTCCTTGTCATCATTTATATAGTCTTCTTAATGTTTATTATATGTAGTTCCAAGTGGTGTATCCATAAGACCTAGACTACTTATATAATAAATCAAATCACTAAGTAATCTGATCAGCTCAATTCACTATTTCATTTGCCTTGTATGTTGGCATAATCCCTTCTATTGTTCCAAAACTAGCTTCATTAAGCATCAAAGGTCAGCAAATTGTCATTCCCTTTTAGTTTGACCAATTAATTCCATTATCTAGACTCCTCTTTTAGTAGAGTTACAATGCTCTAAGCATTTCTCGATAACATTGGAAACAAATTTATGCTGGCTCATTTGTATAACTTGATCGAAAAGTTTGTTGATGATTTGACTCTTCTCTAATAACTTTTCCATCTCCAAAATATGTTGAATCACATAATTTCCATATTGATCTTGAGATAGGATACAAGCATATTGTACAATCTCACTCACAATACAAGAACTTTGCAATTCAGTACTACAATACTCCAAAACTCTCTTAATAACTCATTAGCCATAGGAATGCATAGAGAGTGTAGCAACATGTCCTTAGAAAGCAGAAATGATGAAATCAATTCTCTTAGTTGGCACACATTCACTATACCCATTATTCAAGAAAATCTGGTGTAAGACCATTTGACATGCTCTCCAGCCTTTTACTTCCTTTGAATAAAGATTAGAGAAAAATTCTTCACAAGTGAATATTTTTGTTGCACATAAAATCTCTTTGACATCATAATAGCAACAATATATCAAGTATTAGTTGGCTTGACTAATGTTTTTTTATTGGTGCATCTCCTTATCAAACCAATCCTTCTTGATTGTATATATAGAAAGCTATGCACTCCACCACTTTCTCAAACATATTTTTGAGCTTTTTTAAAATTAAGAATGTCTTCCATGATTAGATTTATAGAATGTGAAACACATCTAATGAAGATGTCATTATTTCTGTACCAAATTTTTATCAATTAAATCATTCTCAATGTAATTGCTCAATTACTCTTAAGGCATTTTTTTGTTTTTTAATCATTAAGTTGAGAATTTTTGTTATGTGGGGGATCTTTTGTCATTTTCCATTTCGGCAGCCTCTCGGTGTCCCCTTCCTATGAAGGAAGGTAGGGAGGGCACTTGTCCTTCCAAAACTGCCCAGCCAGCTAGGATTCGACAGCTGAGGGCTTCGGGATATTGTTTGGTCATGGAATAGGTCTTTCAGTCTTCCATTGCGTGCAAACTGTTAATTTTAATTTAAAACATATTTTTGTTCCCCTTGAAAATCCAATAGCCTCCGGCGCCCACTCCCCATGAGGGGAGACTGGAGAGGGCACTTCCCTTTCTAGTCCGCCCAGCCATATAGGATTCGATGGCCGAGGGCTTCGGGATGTTGATTGGTCCCGGAATATGTCTTTGATGATCCTTGTTGTGATACCTATTTGAATATCCCTTCTCCTTTCTCTCTTTCTTTTTAAATTATATATATAATATTGTATTCATGACGCCATTCTTCTTTTGGAAGCTACTACCATTGTCACCTCAATCATGGAATACATATAATAGACACTAAAAAGACCATATAAATGATTACAAGGAAGAATGTAAGCAATAAATACAACCCAAAGATCTATGGGCTCCAAAAATTTCATGCTCCGGTCTCTCTGCGTCGTCTCTATTTTTAATGTGACGAAGGAGAACTTTAACCAGCTTATGTTCCGGGTGAGTTTTTAGAAGGCAAATTGGGCTTTGAATTAAACATTACCTAGAGATTTCTCCCTCATTTTGTGAGGACTTTATAATCTTAGTTCTGATTTCCTATAGGCGTAAGCTCCTATAGTTAATTTTTCCTCTCAATAACGATAGAGAACTTTCAATTATGGCTAGTCATAAGATAGGCACTGAGTACCCATATAATAGCAACAATTTTAGGATTTAACTTTGATATCAAAATTTAGAGTTTATAACTTAAAATTTATCACCGTATACTTAAAACTGGTGATGAGGGGAATGAAGATGAGCCCGATCAAGATCTTATGGTTATGTCATCCCCGGTTGTTATGGTCCCTAGTCTACTTAGTCAGAGGAAGTAGTCAACCTAACCTGACAGAAGGCACCTTATCAGCAGCCATGGGTTGCTTCGTCCAAGAATACCTTCTAGACCTGAGGTGGTGTTTATCTAAGGGGATAGATCTGAATCCACCTCAACTAACAGAGGGCTTTATGCCTATCAAATATACCATAGAATTCATTACTCAAGAATTTGACGCTATTAGAGAACATACAAGCTTTGGCCGTGATTGTAATATAATGGTGTCATTTTGCAACAAAATCACCCAATCAGAGGGCATGTGATATGTCCCTACTGGAAATAGACTATTTAAGGATAAATCTTAGTGATATACCTTACACGACATTCGCTCTTTATGAGCTGAGGTTAATTTTAAATTTATCACTCCCGATAAACTGTTGCGGGAGGTGGATGAGTTTTAGTTTTATGTTTTTAGGTGATAGATTTTATTTTGAGAATTCAAATTTTTACTGGTTCTAAGATTTTAGCCCCTCCGATTGATATTTACTATCAACACGGCCATCATCTGGGTTATATAATTATCATTTGAAAAATATTTGTATTCGATAGCAGTTTAGGAGGCATATTATAATTCAAGTTAGGTTGACTCCAGTCCTTCCAAGGAGGAGGATGAAACCTGAACATTTGACCTGCGCAGCATTCTCAGACATTGGCGTTTATAAATTTATCGCATTTCTTGGAGCACATACAGGCTTATTTTCAAGTGTATTTTCAGTATTATCGTAAGGATATTGCCTAATGTCCGCTCGTACAAGTAGAGTTGCAGATCCGATGGCTTTGACTCTAACTCACTTGCATACAATCAAATAGATTACAGCTTCTTTACATTTACAAATTTCCTGAACTAGCAAGTAATCATCAAGCTCTTAGTAATATGTCATAGCTTATAGCTTTCTAGATTAATAAGACCCTTTCCCCTCACGTATTCATGATACACCTTTTTCTGACAGAATGATAGTAACTATCTTGGCATAGTAGATATATGATTAAGACTTCTCACATTACTAGCCTCATTGTTGCCTTTCCTAATGAGCTAAGTCCATGAAAATCTCTTTGCTTCACATATCAATTCAGTTTAAGGTTATCTCTAATAAGCTTTTATTGTAAGTTCTTCTTCTCCTTCACATTACAACATTCATTACTGCCTTCATCTAATAAGAGATGGACAAAGCCCACCTTCTCCTTAACACAATGTTGGTTCTTTTGTTGCTTATTTCCAACTGGAGAATTGAGCAATCGAACATAAAGCTACTTTAAGAAGAGGATTGAGGTGACAATGGCAGTAGCTTCTAAAATAAGAATGGCATCATAAAAACACTCTGATGATGCATATATCACTAAACGTTTGTATTCCATGATTGACCGGAAAGCAAGCCGAAGGCACTATCCACCAACATAATTTCAATCATTTTGCTTGCTGTCTTTGTTAGGTGTAACTATTTTCCTAAAATGCTTCTTATATTTCTTAGGTGAAATCATTATTGGAGAGATATTATTTGGTTCATCCAAAGTTCGTGAAGGCCTTGGCTAATGCTTAAAGATGCTTATCCAATATCTATCGCCTTATAAAATCAATCATTAATATAGTTGATTCATACTTCATTTCATCTATATCGACTTGTTTCCCACAAAATTGGAGATGTCGGTATGATCTTGGTCAAATTCTAATCAAGAAGTAATTTGTTATTTTCATTTGCATCAAGATTATATTTTAGTCTCAAAGACTCCTTAAAGTCAAATAGTTTTGTTACAATTCATCCAAATAAAAGATTTTTCATAATTGACACATTTGTTATCATCTTCTTTATTACTCTACAGGTGCTTCGTTGCCACTTGCACATAAAGAGAATGATGTAGTTCTCTATATTTTTTTATTGATTAGACTTACACATGATTTATTATTATTATTATTATTATTATTATTATTATTTAAAATGAAGGTTTAATTTTGAGAGACCTTTGTTAGTTTTAATTTTGGCAGCCTCCCGCTTTCCTGTGGGTGTAAAGCGGAGTGAACATAATCAACCAAAGCAATACAAGTGAAAGCATGAAACTAAGTCAATCTAGCTTAGTAAACATAATTATAATTTTAAAAAATATCTAGACAATCTACTCACAAAATTTCGCTACAAAAATAAAACAAAAATGATTTAAGCTACAAACAAAAATAAAACTAGCGATCTTGCAAACTTTTGTTCACTTCACAATATTTGAACACTTATCTTTCAAAATGATTTGACTTGAAGATCCTTACTCATAAACTTGAAAGAACAAAAGCATTTTGCTTAGAGAATGACATAACTGAGAAAAAATATTTCAAATTTTTGGAAGAATTTTCATTAGCTTTAGAAAAGAGAACTAAAACAATTTATAGAAAAATTTTGGATTTGATTTAGATAAATATTGAGATGTAAAAATATCCTTTGATTTTTTAAGAATTTTAAAAAAATGATAAAAAAACTAACAATTGTATTCAAAATCTCATAAAAATTCTATCTAATAGAATTTTTATTATATTTATCACATAATATAATTTTTGGGTGATATTTGAGCCGTTGAGCAAATTAAATGCGAACTCACACACACTGTCACATTGTGGGCTCCTAAAATTAGGCCCCGACCTCCTCGTTTCTTTCGGAGGAGTTTTAACTGATTGAGTTTTGGGGTAAATTTTGGAAAGGCAGATTGGGTTTGTAGATAAAACACTACCCAGAGATTTTGCCTTCATTTTATGAGGACTTTGTGATCTGAGTTCTGGTTTCCTATAGGCACAAGCCCCTATAGTTAATTATCACTCCCAATAACGAGAGAGAACTTTCGATTAAGGTTAGTCGTCAATCAGATACGTAGAGATATGTGTTATCTAGCATATAGTAGCAGCATGGGTTGATATGTTTGAGGATTTAGAAAGTTTGATATTTAAAATTTGAAATTTTATCATCTTGCACTTAAACCGAATGATGGGGGAGTGATGATGAGCCCGATCAAGATCTTATAGTTCCGTCGTTCAGGGCCATCGTGGTCCCTGGTCTACTTAGTCAAAGGAGGTAGTCGACCCAACCTAACAGAAGGATCCTTGTCGTAGCCATGGATTGTGTCGTCCAATGGTACCTTGTAGACCTGGGGTGAATGTTTATCTAAGGAGATAAATTTGAATCCACCATAGCTGACAGAGGGCTTTATGCCCTATCAATTATATCCTATAGATTCATTGCTCAATAATTTGATGCCATTGGGGAGCATACGGGGGCTGAAGATTACCGTAATATAGTGGTGCCATTTGATGGCGAACCACCCAGTTTAGAGGGTCCCGATCATAATCGTTTACCTGTGGTGCCATTTCACGATGAAATCGTAGGTGTGGTGCCATTTGATGGCAAAATCACTGATTAGAGGATACATGTCAAGTCCTTATTGGCAAAAGATAGATTGAGAATGGATCTTAGTAATATTCTCGACTAGACATTAGCTCTTTATGAGCTGAAGTGGTTTTCAAATTTATCCACCCAGGTAAACTTTTGCGGAGGGTGGATGTATGTATGTACTTTAAGTTTTTTTTTATGATTTAGTTTTAATTTTAAATATCTTGGATTTTAATACTTTTATATTTTATGGGCATTTTGGGGTATTTTGAATGATTGTGGTCCCCTCCAGTTGAGATAAGCGTTCAACACGGCTATCATCGGAGTTAATTCGGGGTCATTTGAAAATAATTTGCATCCTATGAGAGTTTGAGGGCATTTAAAGAAATATATGATCCCCTCCGGTTGAGATTTACATTCAACACGTCCATCATCGGGGAATATGGGTTGTTATATTTCTATTGATTGAACCTTAACAACTCTGTCTACTTACCGATAGAGGATCGGGGTCAAATCTAAATTTATTTCTTAACCCTAGTGGCATTCTCAAGCATCACGTGTGTACCTATAACACGCTCGTCAGGGCCTACATGGGTATATGCAATTGGATGTATTTTATATGATACATTCATATGTATGCATGATATAAATTTTGAAATACAATAATGGTGTCGAATGACACACTAGAGTGAAACCCTCTGCTTATGTAGGAGGAGGATTTTAAAGTACAGTTATAGTGTCAAATGACATACTAGAATGATACCCTATGCTTATGGAGGAGATTCTTTTAACATGCAATAATGATGTCATATGATATGCCCGTATAATGCATTTTATATATTATAACACATGCATATGCAACATATTATCATGCAAGTGCAATGCATATATGAGGGGGCATTCTAAAATGTTTCCATGCGGTGCAGAGGGGTGACCGACTGCATAGGTGACTACTATTGTTGGATGCTGCATAGGTGACTATTGACACCTTTTGTCTGCTTGTACAAAGTTTGTAGATCTGATGGCATGGCATTGCACTTCAGCGGCCCGTAGTTCTTACTACTGATTCCTTATTTTTATTTACAGGTGAATCATAGTGTTGTCACCTGATTATGGAATATCTCATTATTCTGTTGTACACTCCCTTTTCTAGTTTACTGAGAGGTCAGATCCATGAATCAATCAACCTTTGTTCAGATTGGGTAAACACATCTAAATGGCACGAGGTCATTTTGTGATAGATGATGTATCACAAGCTGATGAGACTAAGGCTCGGTCAATGCATTGTTATATTGCTTTATCTCCAATTTGTCAGGAGCTTGCAACCCTTAGTTGGCCGCCTACCAGCTGGTATCTCTACATTACTAAGGATGTGCTTCATGACATTCCGGTAAGACTCCTTCCTGAATTTATGTCGTACTAGTTTGAGAATATTGGAGACTTCCTTTACATGATTTTGGAATAGTATGCCTAAAAGTGCTATCTTCTCAGGTATCTTAATTCTTGAAAGTGAATGCATAATAGCTGTGTTGTTATTTCTTGGGATATGACATTCATCTCTGCTTTGTCCCCAACTCTTCAAAATATCCAGCTATTGTGAGTTATGATCTGCCTTAGAGAAATAGAAATCAAACAAGGGTATGTCTTCTAATTTCCATTACTGAAACTTTGTCTTCCACGTGCTTAAGATACCCCTTAGGAAGAATCACCAATGGTCTTTTGTCAAGTTTCTGGGTGATAAAGCTTTGCATAAAGCTTATAAGCATAAGAAATTTTCCAGCTTCTAAGGCATGAGTAGGGATGCGTCCTCCTGGTCTTTTCGCCATAAGATTTTTGATAAGGAGTCTGAAGCCCTCTATTTGGTGTGGCTTCATCAGCTTCTTATGCCTCAGATCAATGCCAAGATCAATTGCAGCATCTCAATCATCGCTGATGTTGGAGTTGTATATACTTGTTGGCACAGGAGATTCGTCGTTCTTACTATATGCCCATCGTTGTTATCCATAAATATCATATTGATTATCATGGCTCTTATTTAAATTAGTGCGTCCATCTGATTTGCTTTGGTGTTGATTGGTGACTTCGAGGCGTTACTACATTCAGTGCCTTTTGTCTATTATTGCTTTTGTCAGATCTCCCACGTACATGATAGGCCTTATGTTATTGCTTGTGTGCATTACTATGTCAAGCTACCAGTTGACTGTTGCTTTTTTTTTTTGAATGTTGCTTGAATTAAGGCTCTCATTAATGCGTGTAGGGGACATTTGTGTATTCTCCAGTCGGTTAATATTTCTTACAAGTACATTATATTCAACTGCATAGGGATTGTTGTAGGAGTTTATTGCATCTGCATCATATCTACCTTCACCATTCACAGGTGATCGTTGATTGTACTTGTTTGCAGTAATGGGTCTTCCACTATTAATTGCCAGTGTCGCCTTTTTAATTTATAGACAATATTGCTTATGTTGGGGATTTTATTAATACATGTGGAAGAAGTTCATGTATTCTGCAACTGTCTGTTGTTGTTTGCAAGTACTATACATTTGATCTCGTAGGGACTACTATAGGAGTCCATTGTATCTATCAGCATCATTTGTTATGCACTGTATATTCAGGTGTCGACGATTGATAATTATTTGTGATTGTTCATATACTATGAATTGCCCATTGTTCATTATTTGTATGCACCAAGGTCCTGTTCAGCATGAGTCCCCTACTATTGATTTGATGTTTACGGATATTTATTTGAATAATCAAATTTATTATTTGTCATTTATATTTGATTATTATTAGGCATTTTAGTATTTTAGGGTTGTGTTCCCTGCTGTTTAGTTCAGGTCCTTTGTTTGTTCAATTTAGGTTCAGTTCCCTGCCGTTGGTTCAAGTTCTGTGCATTTCTATTTAAGTATAGGCCCTATGCACATTTGTTTAGACTCAGGTCCTCTGTGTTGCTGCTCAAGTGAGGTCTTCTTGTTATTCAAGTTCTATATACCTCAGTCTAAATTTCAACAGCATTCCGTCATATCTCCTATTTGGGGGAAATGTGAGGAACTGGGCCTTCCCACCACGTTAAGAAAAACTTGTATGGAAGGTGGTCGTAGACACCATGGCCGTGGTCTTCAATCCCACGTTAATAAAAGCGTGTATGGGTCTCCATAGATACTTGTTAAAAATGTAGTGATTTCCCCACAGGCACGATGGGGCGTACATGTACTTAAAGTTGTCATCGTCATACTAAGAAAAGTGTATATATGGCCTACCTGCCTCGTCACATGTGTTACACCGGGTTCCCTCCTACCAGGCTAAGAAAATCATGTATATGTGATTGACCGGTTCATGCCACACATAGAGAATAGGATTTTGGGTTTGAGAAATGCCTACCTACCTCGTCGTGGGTGTCGCATGGGGTTCCTTCCTACAATGCTAAGAAAAGCTTCTATATGTGGTTGACAGGTGCGTCACACACACCAAGGATAAGATTTTGGGTTTAAGAGTTGTCTACCTACCTCATCGCAGGTGTTGCACCGGGTTTTCTCCTATCATGCTAAGAAAGGCATGTATAGGTGGTTGACCGGCTCGTCACACACGTCGAGGTACAAGCATGCTTGATTTATAGTTAATTATAAATTATCTATAATTAATTATATTTAATATATAATTAATTATATTCAATTCAAAACTAATTATAAATTAATTGGATTTAATTTGTAATTAATCATAAATTAATTATAATTAATTATATTTTTATATAATTAATTATATTAATATATAATTAGTTATATTTAATTTAAAACTAATTATAAATTGATTGGATTTAATTTAAAATTAATTATATTTTAATTTAAAATTAATTATATTAATTTGAAATTAATTATAAATTAGAAAATTTAATTTATAGTTAATTTCAAACTAATTATAATTAATCATATTTTATTTAAAATTAATTATAAATTAATTATTTTAATTTATAATTAATAATAAACTAATTATATTTAATTATATTTAATTTAAATTTAATTATAGATTACTTATAATTAATTGTAACTAGAATAAAAATTTGAGCAGGATTTGCATTTAATTTGTTGGGAAACATGATTAATGTGGGATTTGAATTGATTTGAGCAAAATTTATGTATAATTTGAGCAAGATTTACATTAAATCCTATGTTTTCCTCTTTGTCTTGCCCTAAGGGGCCATTCGGTAATAGGATTTATAGGATTTTGCTGAATAAGTGCACGAAGGGATGAAAGCTACCTCACAGCGTGAGCTCCCATCGTCGCTTTCGATCAAAATGTTGTAACTTTCGATCTGATTACAAGGGAACGTCGATGGAGGTGGGAAGTTGGAGCTAGGGCAATCGACTAAGGCTTCGACGGGAATGGAGGATAGGAGTTGGTGAGGGCTTGGAGGTTGGCGACGGTATAGGGTAGATAGGAGTTGATCGGCTGTAGGTGGAGGCATCGGAGCTTTTACTAAGGGAGGAAAAAATGAGAGGTCAAATTCCTCATCTCCTTCGGCCTTTTAACGACGTGATTGGGGTTGGCTCGAGGCAGAGATCGTGTGAAGACGTGCAAATGGTGGTGTCGACATGCGTAGGGCATCCGAATCACGCGATTTGTGTGATTTGGGCGGCGTTCGAATAGGTACGAGTGATTTTTTTAAAAAAATTTGATTTTTTTTGTTATGTATGTCATATACAGGTCAACAAATTCCCCCTAATAAATGTGATATGTGTACGTGTAGAGCAACCCACGTTTGTTGTATGTTGATTGACCCTATGGATCTCCAGATATTTGCTCTAGATGCCTCACAAAAGTTTTTATTTTTGCTTATTTTTATAGGCTTCCATTTAGCGGATCTCCAAGAACTTATTTGGATGCCACGCTAAAAATTTTATTTAGCAGATTCCCAAGAGCTTGTTTGGATGTCACGCTAGTTTTGTTTTCTCTAGCGAATCTACATGAACTTGTTTGGATGTTATGCTAGTTTCTTTCTCTATAGACCTTCAGATGTCTCTATAGGTAGTTGACATATTAGCTTCAGTCAAATAGGGACCCATAGGATAGTGATTTAACACTTCATACTTAGGTCCTTAGAACATTGCTTTATAGATTGACATTGGTAGATAGTATTGTCATTCCTTTGTTTTCTCTTTTGACACTATTATCACTTTAGTTTATAGTCTTTTTGTATATGCTCAACATCATTCTTTGCCATAATCATGCATGTGGATGTAATATTTTCGCTTTATAGTTACAGGTATTATTAAGGATTTGCCTGAACTTTGTATATTCATCAACTAGCGAGACTTTGTTGCCTCATGTACTAATTGTATCTTGTCTAGATTGCATTTTGTGATGAATGTATATTTAGTTTACTAAGGGTCTTCTACATTCTTCTCCTTTCTGGTTGTATCTTGGCCAAAATTTTAAATATTTATTTGGAGATCTCAACACGCGGTCGATGTCGACCCAAATAAATATTTAAAATACTCCCAGTCTTTAGGAACATTTGTAGGTGTCATTCAGGGTACTCTTTTTATAGATTTTGCTTGAGTCCTAAGGTTTTGGCTCCATCATCTCCGTACTTTGTGTGACGTACTTGATGAAGGATGATCTGATTTATCTTTATTAACTTATCAGAAGATTTATGTGCTTTCTGCCCTATGCTTCTTGCTTTGGCAGGCTTGGTGAAGGAGTATACACCGGTGACATAAATTCTTTAGGTTTACATTAGGTCGATGAAAAGAGTTCCTAAGCCTTGAGCTTTCTAGCATACTTGTCGACAACAAAATCCTCTTAGTTCAGCTTAGGGCTTTATATAAACTTTGGGATGACTTCTTCGATCCTTTGCTTTATGCTTTGGTGGACTTATTAAAAAAAATTCCTTCGATCATTGCTTTGTTCTTTATGGATTTATTGAAGGATTTGTAGATTTTAAGTTGAACTGGTAGTACCAGATACAGGTATTATTCTGACTCTTAACCAGTCAAGAAGACTTCAATCTGGGTAACTCAAGTTCATCAGACTAGAAGAGTTAGGACTTGATAGCTCTTTGTCATTTGGCTGTTGAAACAGAGGTTCCTCTACTACAGCCTTTCTTATGGCTTGTTGAGTAGACGGAGTTGCCAGCGACTCGGCCATATTTTGGCTTGTTGAATCTGGCCTCATACGCTCCTTCTAGCTTCATACTTAAGCTATGGAGAAATGTGTTCTCCATACTGAGTTTGTTGAAGTTTACAGATTTAAAGTTAACCTTTATGGTTGTAGGTTTCAGAGCCTACTACATTTAGTGGTTATGTTGATTGGGAATACACCCATCCCAATATAACTTTAAATCTTCAATCAATTAGAAGGATCTTATGGACTATGACTATTGAAACTTATCGAGTTAAATAAGCCTTCATACTTCTTGCAATTCCTATTGACGGGTTGACGAAATGGTGGTTCCGCTACTACGGTCTTTCTTATGGCTTGTTAAGTAGACAAAGTTGCTAGTGACTCGGCCACATCTTGGCTTATTGAGTTCGACCTCATACACCCATTCGAACCTTGAGCTTCAGGATGCAGAAGAACTTATACCGCTCTAGCTCGATTTGCTGGAGTGTATTTCCACAAAAGCCTTCCTTTCTAACCTTCAAAGTCTTGAGATATTGAAGAAGGTGATGTCCCAGACATTTTGGAGAATCAACAATATATGTTGAAACTGAAGTTATCATTTTTTCATTCTTTAAGAACCTTTTGTGTCAACTAATAGTTCTGGACCTTTATCTATGGATCTCGGCACGAAGCATGATGTCAACTTAGGTAAATATGAGAATTCCCATATCCTGCAGGAAAGGGTTAGATAGGTTTTTTTTGTTTTAAAATTTTAAATATTTATTTAGGGATCTCGGCACAAAGTACAATGTCAACCCAAATAAATACCAGAATCTCCCATATCTTGTGGGAGAAGGTTAGACAGATTTTTGCATTTTATAAATTTAAATATTTATTCAGGGATCTCGGTGCAAAGCACGATGTCAACTTGAATAAATATTAAAATATCCCTTTGTCTCATAGAAGAGAACCATTTAAATTTGTATTTCATAATTTTAAATATTTATTTGGAGATTTTAGCATGCAGCACGATGTCGACCCAAATAAATACTTAAAATGTCCCCTGTCTTGCAAGAAAATTTTATGGGATACTTGAAATATCTTCTTATACTATAAGAGCATTTCAAGAAAATATATACATATATATATATATATATATATATATATATATATATATCATTTCAACTATTACATGATACACTGAGTATAGAACTCTAGTCTTCATGCATGGTACTTCTTCAAGTATCGACCGTTGATTGACGACATGGGCCTCTAGCCGTTCAGATCGATGAGTTGATAAGCTCCTCCTTAGTACACCTTTTCAACGACAAAAGGTTCTTCTCAGTTGGATACGAATTTACTATAATTTTTTGGTGTGGGATGATTGGCCTTCTCTGCAACATGACCAATTCTCCTTCTTGAAATACATGGTGGCGCATCATTCGATCAACGGACTTTATCATCCTTGCTCGATGAATCTTCAGGTTCTGTTGATCTTGTAACCTGACTTCATCGAGTGCATCAAGCTCCTCCATTCTTAATCTAGTATTTTGCTCTTGAGTAAGCATATTCTAGATAGCAACCCGAAGAGATAGTAGTTTAACTTCTAGTGGCAACACTGCTTCAACTCCAAACACTAGTGAGTAAGGAGTGGCTTTGGTCGGTGTTTTGTAGGTTGTACGATACGCCCATAACGCCTCTATTATCTTCGTATACCACTCTCTTTTATTCTTGGTGAGAATCTTCTTCAGTAATTTCACCAGTATTTTATTGAAGGCTTCTACCAAGTCATTTGCCCTTGGATTATAAATTGAGGAATATCGCCAATTGATCTTATGTCGATCGATAAATTTATTAATCTTAATGCTTTTGAAAGCTATACCGTTGTCTGAGATTATACGGAGCGGTACATTGAATCTATAGACAACGTAGTGGGTGAAAAAATTAATCACATGCTCAGATGTGACTTTTTTGAATGGAGCCACTTCTGCCCACTTAGAGAAGTAGTCAGTTGCTACCAGGATGAAGTGGTATCCTACTGATGACGGTGATAAGTACCCTAACATTCGAATGGCCAGGATGTTATTATAGGGTGTAGTGGATTTAGCGGTTGATGTATAACATCACCATGAATTTAACACTAGTGGCACATCTTAGCGTGATCGATACAATCCTTTACCATTCTTAGCCAATAGTAACACATTCTCTTGATTTTAATCGCCATCTTCAGACTTGATTGGTGTGCTCTATAAAGTCATTCATAAATTTCTGCTATCACTCTATCAACTTCTTTGGTCCTTAGGCACCTTAGCCATATTTGATCAAAAGCACGCTGATACAATGTGTTGTTGATAAAAGCGTATCGCAATGCTCTCTTCCTGATTTGAGCGGCTAATGAATTATCTATTGGGAGTTTACTTTCTTTGAAATAGTCGATGAATAGTTGCCTCTAGTCATCTTCTTCTTCAAAATCTAAACAATGCCACCATGATTATGAAGCTTGGCTAGCCTTGCATCTTCTCTTAGAAGCTTGGTATTCTTTAGGTTAATCTTCAAGATCAACTGGTTGGAGAGGTTGAGGATCAATCGGAGTTGTATCCTGCTAGCTTGAGCTTGGTATTCCCTTTGCCTGCAGGAGTTGTAATAGTGCTGGCTCTAAGACCCAACGACTATGAACCATAATTATTAAAGGCCACTCGTCATTAATATTTGTCATTTCTTTAGCCAATTTGGCTAGGTAATTAGCTTTACTATTTTGGGCTCTAGGAACTTGAGCTAATTTGACGATTGGAATTTGCTTTATAAGCTCAAGAACTCACCGATGATAACAAGCCAACTCGAGCTTGATGATTTTGTAAACTCCTAGTACTTGATTTATAACAAGTTGGAAATCATCAAAAATTTGAAGATTTAAATTCTGACATCGATTTGCTATTAGAGCTTCATATTCAGCCTCATTGTTGGTCCAAGGCTCAGTCAAGCTGAATGAGAATCTCATTATGCCTCCCTCAGGTGATATGAAAATGAGACCAATTCCAGCTTAAGATTTTGCCAGATTTGGAGGTTGGGCATGCTTAATTGATGACAATCCATCGAAGTACATTTCCCATACTCGTAACATCTCCTTTTCTTCGACATTCATGATCTGCTCATCAGGCAGATCATTATTGAGCGGTGAATTCACGAGAATAGGATGTGCAGCGAGAAAATCTGCCAACACCTGCCCTTTAACTGCCTTTTGTGAAACATATATGATATCAAATTGTAGGAGTATTACTGCCCATCTGGTTAAATGACATGTCAATGATGGTCTTGACATCAAGAACTTCAGTGGATCGATCTTTGATATCAATGTAATTTTGTGGGAGAGCATATATTGGCGGAGTTTCTAGACTGCAAAAATCAGTGCCAAATAATGTTTCTCAATAGAAGAATAGCATATCTCTGCTCCAATTAGCCTCCGACTGATATAATAGAGCGCATTTTCCTTATCTTCTTCATTATGCTTGGCTAATAATGCTCCGAGGGACTCTTCTAATGTTGTCATGTATAATATAAGAGGCTTCCCTAGAATTGACACCACAAGAATAGGGGAGTTCAAAAAGTATCTTTTGATGCTGTCAAATGCTTCTTGGCACTCATCGTCCCATTTGAAGCGAACATCTTTCTTCATCAGCTTTGAAAATAGTTGGCACCTACCTGACAGATTCAATATGAATCACCAAATGAAAGCTAATTTTTCTTGCAAGGAGCGAAGTTGTTGATGGTTCTTTGGAGGCGGCATCTCCATAATCGCTTTGATCTTGTTGGGGTCGATTTCGATTCCTCGATGACGAACGACGTACCCCATAAATTTTCCTGAAGAGACCCCAAATGCATATTTGAGGGGGTTCATCTTCAGATCATATTTTATGATCCTCTCGAACATTATCCTCAAGTCATTAAGGTGATCTTTTTGGTCCACGCTCTTGACAACCAGGTCAAAGATCTTGGTAGATTAAAATATTTTCTTGGAATTGAATTGGCCCACTCCAGCAAAAGAATCTTTATTTCACAACAAAAATGCATTAATGATCTTCTTTAAAAAAAAGATAAACTAGCATGTAAACCGACACCAACACCAGTAAAACCAATCTCAAATTGGGGGAAGCTATAGAAGATCCAAATTTAGATAAAGGAGCTTACCATAGACTTGTGGGGAAATTAATCTACCTTTCTTACACCAGACCAGATAAAGCATTTGTTGTAAGCATGGTTAGCTAGTTCATGCAAAATCCAAAGCAAACTTACATGCAAGCTGTAGATAGAATACTACACTACCTTAAGTGGAATCCAGGTAAAGGGATTCTCTTCATAAGAGACTGTGGAATAATCCCAAAAGCATATATTGATGTAGATTATACATGATCAGCAGTAGATAGACGATCTACCTCAGGATATGGTTAATAAAGCCAAAATACTATCAAACTATAAAAAAAATCAATAAAGATGATTATCACCTAATAAGTCATACTGGTATACTATTTTATATTGTATCAATATTAATATCAATATAATTTTAATTCTATCTATCAATCAGTTTAATGTACTATCATGTAAATATAATCTTGAATATAATTATGAAAAGCAGGGCATGACATCTAGCTTTAATATGGTGTTTTCATCCTTTCATCTGTTATCTGTATGTGATCTCATCTTCTCTTTCATTTATTTATATTAATCATTTATTTTCACATGTGGCTTTTAATAATCATTTAAAAGTCATCACCCTCTACTCGTCGATGTAATTCAATTAATCGATTATATGCTGCAACTAGGTTTATACAACCAACCTGTTATTTAAAAGAAAGCTCATGGCCCACCATCATACGTAGGGTATTATATTTTAATAGCCAACTTATTTTCACTATAGTGTTAACAACAAATGTTATATATTTTTTACTATATAAGTCAATATCATATATGAAATATGATAATAAAAAATGTAGGAAAATTTACCAAATTTATCTAATATGTATTTACTTCAAAAAATCATAACTTCCTATTTAACCAATAAAAGTTCAATATGTTCCACTTAAAATGCTCATATTGACAACATCTATCACATACCAAAAGTTATGTGATAAAAGCTTTATCAATACAAATTTATCTTCATTTTTCGATAAAATATAAATTTGTTCTAAAATAAAAACTACACTAGCATCAATGCACAGCCTCAAGCTGTAGGCTCCTTAACTGAAATCATTTAAAATCACATAAGGGAGAAAAATGATTTTTAAGAGCTTCTATAATGGAATTATATTTTTAGGAATAAAATAATAATATAATATAATATAATTGCATAATTTAATCAGCTTTCTATAAAATTCATATAAATTTTTTAAGGCTTTAAAAATTATAAGAAAATATTCATAAAATAGCTCATTTTATTTAGAAAAATTTGATAAAATTGATTTACAAAACGGACATTTGACAGTCTCAAAACCCCCACTTGTACTGATAGGCTGATTTTAAGAATTTACACTAGTACCCAAAAATTACGAAAAATTTATTATAATTAAAATACAATAATATATATCTTATGACAAAAGCTATTTTTAAATTTAATATATAATGACTCCTAAAAAATTACTTAGCTGAATCGAAATATGAGTTATTATACTTATCACTATATATGAGTTATGTAATCATATAAAGAATATCACCAAAATCTGCAAGTAATCAAATTGTCACTATATTTACATATGTTGATGCGTCTTAAATGGCATAGCCTACTTTTTTATATGTATGGGTTCGTAAGCTAATTTTATCATCTCAATGGGGAACAAATTAAATTTTTATTATTGGAAACTACAAATAGTTGGAGCTTTTACGCATGCACGTATATATATATATAATAAATACTTCAAAAAATAAGGCTTTCGACAGTTTTTCACATTAATCCCTTATCAGCACATTGATTTTCTTTATCAGCACCCTCAAACTTTGACATTTTATCTTTTGAAAAAAAGTGAATTTATACTTAGAACTATACTATCTACAAATAACATAACAACACTTTTGTTATCAAGATATCCTTTCACCAATCCTAAAGCAAAATTTGATGTATTGCACAAATCTTAAAGTAAATCCAAAAATTTTTTAAACTAATTTTTTATGAAGAACCAATCCTAAATGCTCTATCAACATATAGCTATATATAAATCATGGGATTCATAAAGCAACTAAAATATATTTATATAAATATATGCCAACTATTTTCTGTACAGACCAAATTAAAGAGTTGGTTCGGAAATCATGATGGATTTGCTTCCGGTATCCTAACTAGTAATTACATTTTTTTTTCCTGCACAAATAGAACAGGTTAATCCTACTCTGTACAAGGCTAAGATGTTCTTTTGTTGTGCTACTTAACAATCAGCTTCATCAATATATACCAACCTTGCTGTCACGTTCTCCTTGCATTTACACCACAATCCTTCTCCTGTTCTAATTACAATGTTCACATTTATTTGTACCATCCTCAGATGATATGTGGCAGAGGTCTCCTGAGAGCCTAAGAGAGATGGAAAGATCCTTGTCCTTCAGTTATAGCATATAGTAACCTTTCCCTCGTTATTTCCTGCATTCATCATGAAGTAATTGTAAATAGTTCGATAAAATGTTTAGAAAGTAGTTATGTTTTGAATGTTCATGTGCTCGAATTTCGCTAGTTCGATTTTTTATAGACTCGGGTGGATTCGAGGACGGCTTACTCGAAGATGCAACTTGAAATTGACTTGATCAACATGTATTGATTCACACATTTATGCACATACACATGGACATACATATATACATAATAAGCATGCATGAACATGATAGAAAGAATTAAGGATTTTGGGATGGGTATGAGTTCATGTAATTTTATATATTTTTGTTAATGTACATATACATGATGGAAAGAATTTAGAAAAATAATTTTAGAACTCAAAATTTGAAAGGATCGATCATGAAGTGAGATCAGCTCGCTCAGACTTAGATCACCTCTGCTACTTGAGTCAAGTTGTCATTACAATATTACCATTTAAGGAGTATTTAATGCTACAAAATCGACATGCCCGGCACCCTTACGAACATGGCGAATTGTCATTGGCTCATGCACTGGATGAGATCCATCCAATTCCCAATACCAATGTGTGAACCAATCACACTACGCCACGCTCATCCAGGGGAAAATTTATTCTGTGTGGACACCGGACGTAACTGTGTGTCCGGAGGCGAATCAAAACGCGCCACATCACCCGTTACACAGCCGCGGTACACAGCAAAGAGGTGACGTGGCGTGCTCTGATTTGCTTCCAGATGACGTCCAGTGTCCGCACAGAATAATTAATCCATCGTTACGATTCATTACCAAGATAATCAAAGAAAATAAAATCATAGTTGCAGGTTTAGAGAAGGTCACCTTTGAAGAGTAAGGCGGGAGCTTCAAATAGTTAGCACAAGTCATTACACTTGGCAAATCCATGTCAACTTCATAGCTACAAAGCTGTTTAGGAACGTTATGAGAATGCCAAGGTTATAAATCCGTATGATATAAATGTCTTATAAATTCGAAATAGCATAAAGAATATAAACCTTGCGAACAATTGTCAGCTTAGGGTTCAATGCTGCCAAACCGCCTGGAGGCAGCCGAGGAGCTCCTGTGACGAACTGCAAAAAAGCTCTTCGTTCATTGCATTCAAATTCTTGAATTGTTTCTAGCAACTGCAAAATGAAAAGCATACGAATTCAAGTCTATCAACAAAAAAAGACAAATTTTGTAAACCTTAAATAGGGTTAAAAACGTATACAGACATTAATGACAGGTGGGCTACTAGCTGTGTAACCATGATCAAACTTGACGTGGTCCAGCAACTCAGAGAACTGTAAGATAGAAAGGGAGAAATTATACCACGGAATCATTTTATCAGCTTGAATTTTTCAATTGAAGAAATAAAAGTAACAAAAAAATATTTCAGCAATTAATTTATGGTAGAAGGAAAAACTTACAGTCCATGTCTCTTGCTCCCCACAAAGCACTCGCTCAAGCTCGTCCTCAGTAAATATTTGGAGAGATTTCAATGGAAACACCTAGGGCAAGAAGAAATGTAGTCAATGGGGAAAAGACAGAAAAGACCAATTCTAAATGTCAGGAACTATGAATTAACTAAGTTTTCCTAAATAGAATGAGCTGCGCCAAAACATGATGGAAGAAACAAACAACAAAACCCTAGTAACAAAGAAAAACGGTGTCATGATATGAAGCATTATGTTTTGAATTTTTACTGAACCATAAGATGCTTGCATGAGATTCCAGTACAAGAAATCAAGACAGTTGGTCTATGTGCTCATATGGTGAGAAGCTAATTAAACCATAGAGGCAAAAACATATTCCGAGCAACCACCAAAAAAACATTATAAAAAATAAAAAAAATGATATTCCATGGAGTAAATTCAATTCTTCAAGCTCAATCATAGAATTGGCGCCAGCATATAACTTGTTCTAAGGGAGTTTTCAGCTGATATAAAATAGCAATTATTTCTGTCTAAAAAATCAAGATCTTGAATCTCTTATTTCTTCTATATTTCTTGTAGACTCATTTAAATGCTTCATAAGATGTTAAGCTGGAAAATTGCTTTAGTGACATTTTTTCGGCTCTTGCAATGTCAATTATTGTTAGAGTATTAACTTTAAAAAATCTCCTGCAGAAAGTCTGTCCACAGAAAGAGTTCACTGTTTTCAATCTCAATTAACGGATAAATTTTTCGAGAATGACTGTTTTTCATGATTTTATAATTTCTATAGTTCTATTTGCTAATCTTCAAGCAATTCACAATTGCACAAGTCACCCTTTGACCCAACTCTTGATTATCACCATACTTTTCAATGGGGAATGGTGCACCATAGTGCAAAGTTTCCCGTGGAACCAGAGAGCACAGCATACAGCATAGCACGCACCATTTTAAATATGGTGCACAATATTAAATATTTATAAATAAAAATATATATTAATGTGTTTAATCCTAGCCGTCCCTTGGCATTTTGATCCCACCGCTAGGATGAGAATCCGTGGGAATCTCCTCCATATTTAGTTGGCTGATTTAGGAAGGATTATATTAGAGCAATTATGTATGATTTTATAATTATTTGTTTCTTTATTAAGATATCTTGTATAGATATATAAATAGGGACATGTTAGTGCAATAAAATTAAGCTTTTCCCTCTCCAAATTCTTTGAATTTAACATGCTATCAGAGTCTTCATTGCCATTGCCTGAATTTTGAGTTTTTTGGACTACCGTGCCTTCATTGTCGGCCTTCCCTTATTGTTATCCTATCTATAACCAATGCAGTCTTCATTGCTGCCCTGCTTGATATAGCCTTTATCGCTACCATTTGCCGCCGCAATGTCTGAAGCAAATTTCTCCCAAAGCTTTGACCAAATAGAGGACTCTATGATGCACTAAGGAAGAGGAGATCTCCAAAATATGCAACCTTCCTATTGCTTAAATGGGAAGAAT
Organism: Dendrobium chrysotoxum; assembly: GCA_019925795.1. Classification (NCBI taxonomy): domain Eukaryota; kingdom Viridiplantae; phylum Streptophyta; class Magnoliopsida; order Asparagales; family Orchidaceae; genus Dendrobium; species Dendrobium chrysotoxum. The sequence goes on from CM034302.1 coordinate 17,427,604, forward strand.
TACTATAAGGGGTCTCAATTTGTGAAAACCTACTTGAAAAGGAAAGGAAAGTTGAATTACCTCCTTCGGGTAGGACCAAAAGGAGATCTTAATTTTTAGGCATGAAATGAAGTGGACTCCATGATTATGTCATGGTTGTGGAATTCCATGACTCCAGAAATTAGTGATACTTTTATGTTCCTATCTATTGCAAAGGACATATGAGATGCCGCCAGGTAAATCTTCTCAAAGGCTCGGGATGCTACCCAGATATTTGAAATTAAGGTCAAGATGGGAAGCACAAAACAATGAAGCAAAACTATAACGGAATAGGTCACTCTCCTTCAAAACTTGTGGCAAGAACTTGATCACTACAGATGCATAGAGACCAAGTGTCCAGAAGATGCTACTATCCTGAAAAACTTTATTGAGAAAGATAGTGTATGACTTTCTTGCAGGGTTAAATGCGGAGTTTGAACAGGTTAGAGTTCAGATCCTTGAAAAAGAGGAGACACCTTCATTAAACGAGATCATTTCTCTCATTCGGGTTGTGAAAAGCCGACGAGAGGTAATGCTAGAGACAAAGGTAGTTGAAGGTTCAGCAATGGTGCTAACCAAAGAGGCGCCATAGAAGGAAAAAAGGTAAGGATTTAAAACCTAAAGACAAAGACTCCCTTTGATGCAATTATTACAAAAAACCAAGACACACAAAGGAGACATGCTAGAAGATACATGAAAAGCCCCCAAGGAGTAGAATCAAAGAGGTGGACAAAAAGGCAAATCACAAGCCAACACTACAAAAAATCAGCCTAATTCAGAAACGCATTCCAGCCTCAGAGATCTCAATAAAGAATATATTGATAAACTAAAAAAATTCTGGCATCCCTTGAAAAATCACCTGCATCTTCTTCTCTTGCACTTTCAAGTATGTTTTCTATATCCATTGGATTAAGTGTCTCTAGAAATCATTTGAAAGGATTATGAATCATTGACTCAGGAGCCACAAATCTAACTATATCAACACTAGCCTGAGCTTGAGAAACTGCTTGTTTACACAGCTGATGAATGGTTTCATCATTCATGATGACACCATCTTCCCTCACAATACCATCATCATGCCCATCATAAGAATATGGATCCAAAGCTACATCAGTATAAATCACAATGTCAGGATCTTTGTCTTTTAGTTATATGCATTGCTCTAGATCATTGTCGTTGAATGCTTCATCTCATGTTGGAGACTTCAATGCATTAGGGATCTTTGGAAAAAGAACGAAGCTCTTGACACCAACATATTTGGCCTTGTAGACCTACATTAAGTGGTATATAGTCGACAAGATGTGTTAGATTGGTGTGGGTTTTCTGTGTTGGCTTTGAGGATTCGGGGTTAATCATTTGTTTGTGCAGAACCCTTTGTAGTTGTCTATTTATTGCTTTTCTAGCAAGCCAATCAAAATGGTTGAGCCCCTCTGAGGTCTAGAGTTGCATTAAAGTTTTGGCATAAAAGTGCAAAACTTGGGCCGAATGTGTTAGCCTTTATTTAAGAATTCGTGTCTTTTAAAATCCAATTTGGCCTTGAACTTAAATAAATGTGAGTTACCAAGTAAATTATTTCAATTTGTAGGCTGCATTTTCCTTTCATGTTTATTTTGTACGAGCTTTTTTTTATATATTAAATTAGATATTTATGATTTTGTTGTTATTTTTTTAATTCATTTTTTTTAATTTAATTAAGTCGTTCAAAATTTCGACAACCTCCCGGTGTCCCACCCCTCGTGCAAGAGGTGTCAGGTAGGCACTTGTCTTTCAATCTTCCCATCCAAATCAAAGATACGACGGCACAAGATCTTCGTATACTTAATTTCTCCTGGCCGGATTAAAGATACAACGGTGCAGGTCTTCCTTAATTCTTCTCCCAGCCAGATCAAAGATACAACGGCAGGTTTTCGACACCTGTTATTTAAGCAAGAAAGAAAAGAAATTTATACTTTATATTTTAGTGTCGAAAGAGTGATGTTGAAGGTGACGAATCGATCGAGTCGGGTCGTAAGAGATTTGGTCAGGAAGTTGGGACAGACTCGGGAGTGCGGGCTGGGTGGTCATGCTACTTGGGGGCTTCTTGCGTGTGGTACCGAGAGGACGAAAGGGGGAAGTCAGGCTGGATATTCAGCTGACTGGGAGTTTCGACCAAAGGAATCAAGCGAAGGAGGATCGGGTTAGATGACGAAGTCGACTGGGGTCCTGCATGCGTGAGAAGGCGGCATATTGAGTCGGTGGGCAGGGATCAGAGTTGCGTATGCGGACTGGAGACGAGACGGCAGGGTCCGTTGGCTCGAGTCAGTCGTGCGTGTCTTCCTGCGTACGGCACAGGGAGATCAAATGGGAGAGGGAGCGCGGCATAATGGAATCGAGAGAGAAGGGATTGGGTGAGGCTTCTCGCGTGCGGGTAAGGGAGACAAGCACGAGCAGGCTTGCATGAGTCTCGAACAAAAATGAGGGAGGGAGTCTTGTGCCTATAGAACGGTTTGGTGCGGTTTTGAGGAAACGAAAGGGAGTGTCGGTTGTGTCATGTGCATCGAGATTTGTGACTAATCAAAGAGATTTTTAAACAATACGGGAACATCGATTAAGAATATGCAAGACAACTCCATTATTCTCTACTTCTTCACAAGATGCCTTTTGTTTTGTGTAAATGAGGGATGTCACTCATTGTCTCTATTTAGGTTTATCCTAATATGAAGAAGCAACAGGATGTCCTAATACAATTTTTTTCAAATATTTTTTTTAAAGGCCCTTAGTTTGAACATATTCACAACTTTAATCAGTGTATCTATTCTATGCAATTATATCATTGGACTCTTTTAACGCAATTAGAAAATGTAAGACAATTCCATTATGTCTTCCACTTATTCAAAAGATGCCCCTTTTTTTTAAACGAGGGATGTGTCGCTCATTGTCCGTCATTTAGGTCCATCCTGATGTGAAAATACAACAAGATGGCTTGATACAACTTCTTTCAAAAAAATTTTATCAAGTTTTTAATTTAAACATATTCACAAATTTTAACAGTATATTTATTTAGTTGCAATTCTATCGCTAGATTTTTTTAGTTAGTCAAGCAAAGAGATAGGAGAAGTAAGCAAAGAGATAGGACAAATAAGGATTTAGTTCGAGTGAAGTGCATTAACAATGAAAATCAAAAAGTATTTTTATTATAAGAGGATATTCAACAAAGGTAGATGAGATATTTTGATAAGCTTTTCAATGAAGATTGTGAGAATACGATTGACTTTAGTGACCTTAGCACCCTAAATAAAAATAGAGAATTTTTTTTTATCGGCGTATTAATAAAACTGACTTTAGAGAGGCTTTAAAGAAAATGAAGTGTGGAAAAGCTGTTGGACCTGATGATATTCCAATAGAGGAGTGGAAATGCTTAGGAGATTAAGGAATTTCTTAGTTTACTAAACTTTTTAATATTATTTTGCAGACTCAAAAGATGTCAGATAAGTGGAGAACGAGTTTGTTGATTCCTTATTTTAAGAAAAAAGGTGATGCACAAAATTGTGCGAATTATGGAGGAATTAAGTTAATGTGTTATACTTTAAAATTATGGCAGAGAGTTATAGAGCATAGGTTAGAACATGTTACTAATATTTCTCAAAATCAATTTGGATTCATGCCAGATAGATCTACTAAGGAAGCTATACATTTATTGAGAGGTTTGATGGAGAAGTATAGAGAGAATAAGGAAAATCTACATATGATATTTATTGATTTAGAAAAAGCACATGATAAAGTTCCAAGACAAGTGCTATGGAGAGTTCTAGAAAAGAAAGGGGTTAATAATGCTTATATTCAAGTCATTAACGATATGTATGCAGGAGTTATTACTTGCGTTCAAACACAAGGTGGTTTGACTCAGTATTTTCCTATTTCAGTTGGATTACATCAAGGATCAACTTTAAGCTCTTATCTTTTTGCTTTAGTCATGGATGTTCTCACTAGACATTTGCAAGAGGCTATACCCTGGTGTATGCTTTTTGCTAATGATATTCTTCTTGTTGATAAGACTAGATAGAGTTGAAGGTAAACATGAATAATAGAGGTCAACCTTAGAATCTAAAGGTTTTCGTTTCAATAGATCTAAAATAGAATGTATGGGAGTGCAATTTTAGTAGTAATATATCTGGTGGGGGATTGTGACTTTGGGCGATCAAGTCATTAATAGGAGTACACGTTTAGATATCTTGGGTCTATTGTTCATAGTAATAGTGAAATAGATGGCGATATTATTAGTGGAATTCAAGTTGGATGGTTGAAGTGGAGGAATGCATCGGGCTTGTTGTGTGATAGAAAAGTCCCCCTCAAACTTAAGGGAAAATTCTATAAGATGATGGTGAGACCCGCAATGCTTTATGGTGCAGAATGTAGGCTATTAAAAGAGAAGCATAATATGAAGTATTGCAGAGATGTGGATGCTCAAGTGAATGAGTGGCTTTACTCTTAGAGATAGGATATGAAACGAGCATATACATGAAAAGGTTGGAGTAGCTCCAGTGGAAGATAAGATTAGAGAGTGTCACCTTATATGGTTTGGTCACATAAAGCGGCGGCCTTCCAATGACCCGGTTAGGAGAGTAGATGTACTAGATTTGACTAATGTTAAGAAAGGTAAAGATAGACCTAAAAAGACTTGGTTAGAAAATATTAGAAATGACTTTTTCCTTATTAGATTTAAATGAGAATTTGATTTTTAATAGGACACAATGGATAAAAATGATTTATGTAGCTGATTCCACATAATGGGATAAAGGTTTGATGTTATTGTTGTTGTTGCAAAGATGAGGATGCTCAGGTGGATGAGTGGCTTTGCTCTTAGAGATAAAATGTGAAACGAGCATATACGTGAAAAGGTTGGAATAGCTCCAGTGGCAGATAAGATTAGAGAGTCACCTTAGATGGTTTGGTCACAACACGACGGCCTTTTGATGCCCCGGTTAGGAGAGTAGATGTATTAGATTTGGCCTATGTTAAGAGAAGTAGAGGTAGATATAAAAAGACTTGGTTAGAAAATATTAGAAATGACCTTTTTTTTTATTAGATTTAAATGAGAATTTGACTCTTAACAGGATAAAATGGAGAAAAAGGATTCATGTGGCCGACCCCACATAATGGGATAAAGGCTTGATGTTGTTGCTGTTGTCGTCGTCTTTGTCGTCTATCGCTAGATTTTTTGATGCAATAATTGGTTGCCTTATTTCTCTTTCTTAATTCCTTGGAATTTCAAATGCACTCGCTATGTTTTTTTTTCAAGAACGCACAAAAACACAATAACCTTCAAATTCATCACTTTGATACTATACATCAATTAAGATGAAATTCAACATGGGGCTTGCGCCTATAGGAAACCAGAACTCAGATCATAAAATCCTCGCAAAATGAGGGCGAAATCTCTGGGTAGTGTCTTATCTACAAACCCATCTGCCTTCCAAAATTTACCCCGGAACTTAATTCCGTTAAAACTCCCCCGAAGAAAGCAAAGCGGGTGGAGGCCGGGGCCGAATTTTTGGAGCCCACATGGGGCATTCCAGAAGTTTTCTGAGAATAAAATTTGCCTCTAGCAAAGATGTTTTCATGCATTAAAAAAATATGGCACCGACCTTCTTGATGAAATTAGACTTTTAGGTTGCGGTCCCACACAATCCCATTAACACTCAAGGATGATGCCAATGAAAAAGAAATTTTCAAGGATGCCTCTTATCATAAGAGATTAGTTGGTCAATTTATATATCTTATGATTCCCAAATAAGATATCGACTTTATTGTTGAGGTTGTGAGTCAACACATGAAAACTCAAGTACATCAAGGAGTCACCTGGGAAATGCCTACTATACACTAAGAATGGGCACCTTAATGTGGTAGCTTTTATGAGGTTGACTATGTTAGATAAATTGATGATAGAAATTTCACAAATGGGTACTAAACTTTTGGGAAAGGTAACTTGGTCACATGAAAGAATAAAAAACAAACTATGATATCTAGATCAAGCGTTGAGGCAAAATACGAAGTTATGGCACACTTTATATATAAAATGATCTAATTTAAGACTCTTAGAGAATTTAATTTCCAATTGCATAATATATAGTTTTAAACAGTAAGAAACATATTAACTTCAATATTACTAGTAATCATGTATTCCATGAAAGAATAAAACAAATTGAGATTAACACTTCATTCAAGATAATGTGCTATCAAAAGAATGTCATTACTCATGTTTCCAGCTCAGAATAGTTGACAGACGTAATTAACAAGGCTTTGGGTCCACTTCAATTTTTCAAATTATGTGGCAAGCTAGAGCTCATTGATATATATGCTCAAACTTTAAGGGAATGCTAGTGTTAGAATATTACCTTAGGAAAGTCTAGCATTTTTTGACTAATGGACTATTGACTATTTTGTTGTACCTCTTGGCATTGACTTCATTCCCCCTATTATAAATAGGGGTTTTATGGTACAAAGGCACCAAAATATTCTTCTCCTTTAATAGCCTAAAAAGCATTTTTCTAACTGAAGCACGTATAAATAACGCAACAATACAACAATAATATCCGACAATTTTATCATTATCATACAGATTAAACAAAAAAACAATTAAAATTCATTACTAGCATAACTTTTATATTACGATGATGCAAAAGTGGGTACAAAAAATACTAATTTGATATTTCAACAAACTAATCTCTGCTAAATGTGAACAAAGTGCATTATTTCTCTCGAGAGCACCGCATAACATGTAGACACTCATGGAACCTACCTCATTAAAGCCTAATCTGAAAGCCTGCACTTGTCTAGAAATACCATCTTTTATAGTTGCATCAACCACCAGTGAAACATACTCTTCCAAGTTGTGAATATTTAACTGAAAAAAGATATTAATGTAAGAAGGAAAGAGTTTATAAAAAATAGGTAATATAAAGATTAACTGTCACCATTTCAGAGTTTGTTGCAGAAGAAAGCACATAATCTGAATATCCAGGAAGTGTAAAATCAAGACACAGATCCTCAATTGCTGTACTCCGGAAACATAAATCAGAGGAATATTCAAAATTTTCACTAGAAGCTGATTCCAAAAATCGTTTCCTATATGAAAGAGCTTGGAATTCCAACAAGGTCCTTCCAAGCTCAGGATCAAATGACTGGATATCATAGATTCCGAGTTCCTGATCAATTCAAATGAAAGTACATTTAAGCATAAAAATTATCCTGTTACACAAACACAGAAAATAACAATACCAGGCTAGAATAACAATAAAAGCAAGCTAAAATATCATTTTGCATATGTTTGGGTAGGAAAACCTGGTCAAGTATAACTTTATAAAATGCGCTACAGAATGGAATATCCAGAATCCTCCCATCTCGAATAGCCTTTGCAACTAGCTGGCCAAGAAGGGAAAACTTCTTTATGACATCAGAAAACTGTCTGCCATCTGAGGCACAAGATGCAGCAGCCCAAGGGCAAGGAAAGAGTCCAAAGGGAGCAACAACAAATGCTGATTCATCAGAACATTGGCTTGTTTGTGAAACGTTAAAAGAACACTTGTCCCCTCTCCACATGCCCATGCCAGCTTTCTGAAATTCATGACTGACCAATGTAAAGAACTCCATAGTAGGACCTAAGCCAGTGCCAACTTCTTCTTCATACTCCACTTCAATAACAGCCCTACTTTGAGCATGAGAAGCCATCATTTTTGCAGCAGATCCCAATATGTCGCTTCGTGTAACTTTAAACTTTTTTCGGTAAGACCAAACAGAAGCTGAGCGCCGATCAATGACAGAACTTGAGCCAGAAATGTTTGCTGGTTGTATTTGATTCAGCTGACCTTTACATCCAAATGTTGTAAAGCGAAAGTACTTCCATCTAGCCTCAAAAGAAAAAAGGAAAGGGCATGCCATCATTAATTGGCCACACCATGCTGGCATGCAACCTGTAGCTAATGTTAGAGGATCTTGCAGTTGCTGTTCAAGTTTATCAGTCAATTTACAGCTAATAAATTCAGCCTGTGGAATTGAAGGGACAACAACCTTAAGATCATCAAGATTTTCTATTCTCCCTTCAGCAAGTGATGTGCACCTTTCATAGGACAACAAATAAGATGAAAAACGATTCAAGCCTTCCAAGATTTTTATCATGAACAATAATTCATAAGACGGATTTGACTTGTCCAGCTTACAAGGTAGCTCAGCAAGAAATATGCTGGAAATGAATGAAAGCTTGTGCCATGGGTATCCAGCTTTTTCCTGGAAAATAAGTGATGGAGAATCGCAACAAGCTTCCTGCCAATGAGTTGTATTTTGTGAAGCTTTTCTATATGAAACTTTGTAAACTTCATTCCAGAATTTTGGACCAACAACCAAATCTGGTTCTGCATTTATTTGGAATTGCAGAATTGCTTGATAGAGAGTCAAGGACCGATCTACTTCTCTCCCTTCCATAGAAAATATCAATTTAGGGGTTGCATCCTTGTTACTTGGGAATGAACTTTCACTGCCTTTGGCATGCCCCTCACTAGAAGAAAGCGGATCAGAGCTGCTCTCTGTAGGTAAAAGCACTTAATATGCAAATCAAGATAGGCTAGACTCTTTAAAGTAAAATCCTAAGCAGATCTGGTGCAAAATAAAGAACAATTCAGTCAAAACAGAGGCATCTTACCTGTCATCATTTCCCTAAGTTTCATGCTGGTGTCCTCCAGTGAAGCTTGTTGCTCTTGGTTAATAAGAACCTAAAATATAAATATTATCAGGTTGACGGGGAAAGCATTTTTAGAATAGTTTAGCTTGACTAACAGCATAAACATGAAATTTTTAGTTAAAATGAAACAAGATCCTGGCTGTAGATATAAAGCTATAAACATTTAAGCTTTCCAAGAGTCTCACAAGTCATGCCCGTTAAAGGACAATTTTGAAATAATATTTCCTTTCAATTACCCAATTAGGGATTATCCTTAATAAAAGACACAGCAAGGACACAGTAATTCCAAACGGAGGAAACTTAAATTTCCCCAGAATTCCAATTTTATAAAAATAAATTAAAGAATATAAGCTTTTTTTTTTTAAAAAAAACTTTAAAACACCTGTGCAAAGTTTGTTGATGGTATGTGTTGCGTATTGGGGCATGGTTCCTGGGGAACATTTACTTCTGGGCATCTAACACTTGATACGGCAGTAGAAGTTGTGGTTGCATCCTTTCCTTTCTGTTCTTGTAGCTGTCCACTCATGCTTGCACCAACTTTGGGCCACAGAAATCCTTCAATAGCAACAAATGATGAAGAAACCTCAATAGACACAACATCACTGTAATCAGATAAGTTCAACTCCCCATCTTCTCTCACAAATCGTACTCTTAAACAAGGATGCAGCGTAGAATGCCTACTTGGGATATCAGAATAACTACTTCTAGATTTAAAAAACTGGCTCACAATCACTGGAAAATTATCAAAAGATGTCAATGCATCCAGCAACTTTCGTACTAATAAGGTTAAAAGCATATCCTCCCAATTTTGGCAAGCTTTAGACAAAGATATGCCAGTAAATATTTGAAGCCTCTTCAGTATGGCAAGCCAGTGACTTGTTGACATGCAATCAGAATAAGATTTGTTGAGATATCGACCATTAGACAAGTAATGCACTAAGGATCTTACAATCCCGCTCTCAACAAACTCAAAACTGGAGATAGCCTCACCCAAATTAATCTCTGCCATAACTTGACCTAACAATTGAGACAATTCTTCAGTTTTAGCACATCCATCATTGGAAGAAGATTGATCAACAGTTTCATTGAGTGTTGCGCACATGATCTTAAGCTTTTTCAAAACCTCACTTACGCCTATTTCACAGTTCACTGATTCACCTGTGAAATAGGTATCTTTAATGTGCTTTGCTAAAGAGAAAACAGCATCTTTCCCAAGTCTGCAAGCCTTTCTCTCTGATGTAGATGTATTTGGCGGATCAAATACATAGCACAAGCACCTTGGAACATCTCTCAGAGCTATTTGATTATCTTGCTGATCCAATCGTAGACCCACAGACTCTAATCGGTTTTCATGCTCCAAAAGTACTTCAATAGCATAAACAACACCCTCCTTAATAAAAGAGCTTGAACACACACATGAAAACTTTTGCATGAGAAGCTCAACAATCTTGAGAGCAGAAACCAACACATGGCGATCCTTTCGTGCCATCAAACCAGCTAAGAAGCTGCCACATCAAAAAAGAAATCACATAGATGATTTAAATGAGAATATAAATTCTTTATTTCCTGCTGAGCACTAAAATCTCTTGTACAATGGCATGCCTTGTTTCTTAAAAAGACATTCTAGCAAGAACCTTCTAGGCACAGGGACTAGAATATGCACTAAGCAGCTTTAAAAACCTTGTTAAGAATTAGAAGTAATAAGGAGAATGACATGCTGAGGTAGGCACTAGTGTAATTTCTCAAAAGTTGTTGAACACCTAAAGCTGCTTGCCAAATGCCATTGCCTCCAAGGGTCTCTGTAAAATGGTTTTACATAGTTGAGAATACTGGAGGATTCGGTGTCAGGGCCTCGCTAATTTATCTCAATGGTTTTAATTTAGTGCTCCAACATAAAAGGAAAAATGCTGACCCCAAATAGTTGGGATAAGGCTAATAGTGATGATGACTGAAAAAGAAGATAAGAGCATTTGGAAGGTTTACAAACATCCCTCTTGTAAACCATATTTCACTTCTCATATTATTTTGGCATCTTAATTTCTCAAAGTCCCCAAAACTGCCTACCAAATGCCCAAGCCACCAAGGGATGGTTTGACACATTACAGAAGAAAACGCGAGTAAGTGTTGGGACGCCCACTAATTGAATTGAAGGGATTTTCACATAGTGCTCCAATTAAATTAAAACATACGTAAAGAAGCATTATATCACTACATATAATAATTCAAGAACATCATTTGAAGATTAACAACCATCCTTCTTGTTGTTCATATTCACTTTCATCTGCAGTGGCTAAAGACTAGTAAAACCATCCACAAGTGGTAGCTTTATTAATGCAATCAGGATCAAGCAATCTTTTTGTTAGATTAATACAAGTTAATCAAATACTTTTTACATGCAGATATCCATACACAAACAAAAACACACGCAACCATAACCACTGACAAAAATACACAGGCTCAAATGCGCATACATAAAGGAAGAGAGAAACACATAGACGCATAAATGAATACATAGACACATACATACACATATCCATGCATGTGAGCATGCCCATAAATACATACATATACCTATATATATGGACATAATAAACACCAGCATACATGTAAGTATGTATAAACACACATACAAGATGGTGCTTATTGTATCAAATTCATTTTTCCATTGATTTGATATTTATGATCTGAAAAAAAAAACTAAAAATGTAACTAAACACTAGTTATCGATCATTTCATGGTATTCAAATGTTATAAATCAAAATTATGATCGTATTTTGGTTATGATCACCGAAAATTTGGTAGATTACCATCCTTTCAAAAGGATAACATTCATCTCCTCAAACTTCATACTCCCCGTCAGATTCAATTTATGATGGGCATTGCATAGATTAAGTTCTCTTCATACTTCATAGGCATCCAGTACAGAAGAACGTGTCAGACCAATGGCATCCCAATTGTAGCCCTTATTTATCCACCACTCAATTATTTTTAAAGCAAATGCCTAGTCCCAATTGTTCAGTCACTAAATTGAACAATTAATAAATAATGCAGCTCAAGCTACCTGTGCATCATTGGAAATAGTAAATGAGAAATAATTACATGCACAACAAGCTTAGTGTTTATCATTAATGTTCAATGACAGACTATGTCAGTAAGAAGGATATTTAAATAAAAAAGCAAGTCTCTCTTCGGAAAATGATTTGAAGGTTTGAGTAAAATGGTGCGAGTAGGGCCTGGACCAAACGGTTCTCAATTCAGTTTCATAAGCCTTTTGGGTTTAATGAATACATACTCTAACTGATACACTTGGTGTCAGAAGCATCTACTCTTTCTTTCACCCTCCCCTTGCGGTCAGACATGCTCATGAGCGTAAAACCCCAAAGACTAAACCCCCTGTGTATGTTTCAACTGACTCAGGTGCCAATACCTATGTTGAATAGCAATTTCATGCCAAAGCACATCTCCCATGGTAACAGATACTGGGTAAAGCAAGCACTACCAGCACACTAGTCCTACTTAACACCAAGCACATACAATGATTTAATTCATTATATATCTTACCTTGAAATGTTTGAGTTCTTTACAAGGTCTTGAAGCATATCAACTGTGCTGAAATAAATGATATTGATCATCACAGAAAGGCAACCATAACACACACATAAATTGGCACCAGACTTAACGACCTGCAAAAACTTGATTTAGATTCAGCCCAAGGAAATGAAGGAAACACCATAAATAGCTTCCACCCATGCACCTCAATTAAGACGGGAAGAATATCAGCTGAGAACTGATGCAAGAACATAGGTTTTTCCTCAAGAATCATTTCCTTGGCCATAACTAGCTGAATATTCTCATCATCCCGTGCTGCAGATGGCATCATATGATTCAGCAACTTTAAGACTTCATGAACCTGCAGCGCAAAAAATTGCCACACAACTCAAAATTTCATGCCATTAAGAAGGAATCCACTAAACAAGTGAAAATGCTTCAATTCACAGAAAATCATTTGTCATGGTTCATAATGAGAAACAGAGATAGAATTAGAGTATTAGAAAATACAATGGAAACAGCAAAATACGCTCAGGCAATGAGGTGGCACCCTGATTGAAATCGCCAGACAGCAGTTGAACCCAAATTTAAACTGGACACAGTTCAACAGTCCGTCCAAATTAAAAAAGAACTACATAGATTGATGTACTTTCATAATCCAGATTTTAATAATCCAACAATAAATGCTGAAAATAAACAAGAGTTGCAACATATCGATGTGGACAGAATATCTCAAGGTCTGTCCATGATGCCATCATATTAATGAGACCTGTATGAACCACTAGAAATTGGGTACTGTATTCTGCATTTTGTATTGTTTGAGTTAAACAAGTTTAATTCTCGAGTTCACATTATAAATCACAAACACGGGAAATACGGCAGCAGAGATGCATTAATTAAAATATACTTTCCATATCATCTTTGCAAAATAAATCTCCAGTCTGAAGTACGCATCTATTATTTAAAAACGTGCAAACATGTCTTTCTAAAAACAATAAATATGGCTCTTAAATAGAAGGGTTTGGAAAGCAAGCTCCTTTTCTGACCCCATAAATATTTCCTTCATATAGTGAATCAATTAAAGGCTTCGGCCAATTTAAAACCAAACCCCCCTCCACCCAAACCAACACACATGCTTTAAATCTGCAACCAATTTATTAGTGCTATTGATCACGGAAGACAAAATAGGTAACCATCTTGCTCTAGCAATTGGAATCAAGTTCCCACTTATATGTTTGCCGGGACCTTCACAGCATACTTCATTCACCATATTTTTATAGCGTGCCTTCAAAATAACCAATATGCTGCTGTTGTTCTTTTTATACAATTTCCACCTAACTAATTGAGATGCAGAAATTAACATGGGAATTACTTTCATCTTTGATACATAAATGTCTACCAAAAAAATTGAAAAACTGGATTAGGGCAGCAAGATTACAACATGCATTATTTTAGATGCATTAAGGAACCAGAATTTCAGCAACAATCTCTACCAACGGCCTTCAAACTCCACATTCAATCTGGCCGAAATCATCCATATTCCTTCATATTCCACAAACCATGACACCCATACTAGTCAATTCAAGTACTCAACATCTTCTATTTGAGGAGGATCCCCTCGATGTTGCTTTCCTTCCCAGCAAGAATTGCATGCAAATTTATTTGGTCACCAAAATTAGCCAAAAGTTTGACCTTTATGAATCAGTCTTCTATATTCATTGGGCCCTATTTAACAAAAGTTCTGTTTTACCTAAATCTTTTGAGTGACTGCAGCCAATGTTTGCTTCCTATCCACATTGTTGACAAAATCAAACACTGATTTTGAAGAACTGCCAAGATTTATCATGGTTGTCGAGCATTACTACTTAATAATTTATATTTCCAACTTATGAATAAAGTTTCATAAAAAAATCAGTTAATCACTACATTCTTATTCATCAAGCATTTTAGTAAACCAAACAAGGGTAACATATCAGATATTGGCATTAGATACATCACTGTTATTAGCGCTCATTATTTCAATTAGCGCATTGGTGGATCTATATGTTTTAATGCTTTGTTTTTAACCTACATTATATTCATAACATCATCGCTTGTATGAATAAGACAAAGTGTCTACTTATGTTCAATCATTCCCAACAAATTTATACGCTGAACTAAATTAAAACAAGAAATATTGCTTGGATCAACATCTCTAAACAAAATGATTCTTTAACTATTTTTGAAACTGATTCCATCGATCTATAATTCCGACAACTCAAACAATTAGACCGGGTTTGCAATATTTCAAGGGCACATTTTGTAGATTTTGAGAGGCAGGAGGACCCTTTGTACTAGGTTGTTGTTGGGTTCAGTCTACTTTCGAGCTAGAGGAAGTTTTTCAAAGGAAAGTGAAAGGTTAGTTAGCCAAGGACCGGAGACTCTCGACCGAAACTTTGACCCTAATAACTATAGAAAGATTAGGAAAGGCAGGCCCTCTAATGATGAATTATCTAAGCAAGTCAGTACAAAAATTTCCTGAATCAATCTTTTTTCAATGAACCATCTCGCACAGAGCTAAAACCATTCCTAGTTGCCGATACCGAGACTATACTGATCGATAACGAACATAAGGCTTTTTGACAAATAAAATAGGTGAGGGTTGTTTGGATGAGTATTGAATATTATCTATCATCTTTTTATTTACTAGCAAAGTTTGAAAATTGGTTATTGAGTATTGAGATGTTTTTCATCATGAACTTAGACATAAGCCTTAAAACTAAACCATTAAATTGATTAAAAAAATATTAAAACAAAGCATTTGAGAATATTCCTACTTAGGATAAACTAATAAATATAAATAAAAAATCTAAAATAAATAAGTAAACAATTAAATTACTCAATAAGCACTCAGTAATAAACAACAAGCTTATGTAAACTAGTAAACATAATCACGTCTATAATAAAAAAAAATAAACATATCCTCATTCTCAAATTTCTCATGATTTAAATTCTTGTTACACCTTTATTTTTTGTTCATAACACTAATTGCATCTCAAATAATGATGTCTTCTCACTCCTAAAATTTGCATATAACATTATGCTTTCATATTGGATCCATTCTATTATTCCTCATATTTCTCATTAAAATCATTTCAGTAGTTCTCACCATTTTGAAATATACCCAAATTGAAAACTCATCCAAAACAAAGAATAAAAAATGGAGAAGATCAAGATAAACAAAAGAAATGAACAAAAAAGAAAGAAGAAAAGAAAAGAAATTAACTAATTAAGGAGGAGATGGGCTACTAATTAGGGTTAGTGGTAGCACAACAAAGAAGAAAGCAAATGAGTGAAGAAAAAGGCAAAATCGACAACATAGTAGTGGAAATGACACAGACAAAGGCACAGCGGTGTTGGTGGCTCCTTGCATGGGTGGGATTTCTCTCACCCAACGTGTGTCCCCCAAGTAGTGTAGTGCATGTGCATGAGTTGATGATCAAAGTTCTATGTTTTTTTTTTAATGATATAGGTTTATGCATAAATTATAATAGTAAGCAACTAGGCTTTGGGCTCATAAATTGAAGAAGTTCAACACCTCATAATCGAGAAAATTGATGCTCACACTTCACATTAAATGCCTTGGTGCACACCTCACACAACAAAGACGTGCGCCTCAATGACTCCACATGAGGCATAAGTATTCATGTGTGCCTCATATTAGTTAATTTTAAACAATGTTTAATGGTATTAAATTTTTTGAAAAATTGCCAAATTATACCACTTACAGCTTCCATAAACTTTAATTCATGTTATATGAATCAATATAAGTTAAAACCAATAAGGCAGGGTTTTGGATCCAATGTGTTACTGGCCTCCAATGACTTTTATGTTAAAATTTATACTAATGTAATTTTTCAACAAAACTATTCATCAAGATATTATTTATAGGTAGAAATCTCCATCGATAAAACAAATGTTAATAAGAAATTTAAAATGATAGTATTTCTCCAAGTGAATTTTCTATTAGTACACCCAAAGGAGACACAAAATAATTGTCATTATGCTAAAAACAATAAAGCTTATGATCATGACAATATTGATGAAAATATCATTATAGATAATGACAATTTAATCATGATACTTAAATCTTGCTCATGAGTAATCACAAATCTTTAGTCAAATGCAAATCATTTTTCCTAAACCTTAAATATCATCTTCAATATTCACGACTTGTATGTGTCAATTTTTGTTATTACAAGTCATTAATAACTAGAAGTCTAGAATGACGTGTTTTCAATACTAATTTAGGGTTTAGGTAATAAAGACTTGTTTGATAATCTTTTTTTAAGTTGTTTCTAAAACTTGCCAAGCCACAACATTAACTTGCATGGAAAACACAAACCGAGGATACCTATCCCACAAGTAAGTGCAGCATCAAGATCAAGGAGAATGTACTTACTGAGCTACTCAGCCATTTCTATGAGTCAAAAAACTTACATTATCGTAAAGCAAAATAAACACAAAATTATCAAATCAAGCATAAGAAACTGCATCTAGCGGTATTCTATTGTATGACCTATTTGTTATGTGTTGGTTTTGTGGGTATAATATTACTTATAGTGCATATTTCTAATTTTTTAGAACTTGTTTGATAGTACATTTATTTGCGGCTCCTAGCATACAATAGGAGCACATAAATGACTTATATGTAGTTAAATGCCCTTTTAAGATCATAGTCACTATGATTAATAGTATAAAAAGTTGTAATAAAGAAGAGCTAAGAAAACAAACTAATATTAGGGGAAAAGGCAAAACAAATGACATAATAAATCGAAAAGAAAATTGAACAATCCATAATAAAGAACATTCAAATTAAATAACAAGGGTTGCAAGAAGAAGAAAGGAAGTGAGGAAGCATGCCAAGAATGAAAGATTGGACAAAATATAAAAGCTAATTAGGATAAAAGGTTTAAAAATATGAAATGCTTTAAGCTAAGAAAAGTGCACTCTAGGTTTTATCAAAATTTTGAAATCCACTGGTTTAAAGAAGAAAGTTTTCCAATCTAAATGGTTGTTCAATCTCAATAAGACAGTGTGAGATTCAGATAAAAATTTGGTTATGATTTTGTTAAGATGACAAAGAAGTTAAAAACTAATCTTATCATATACCGCAAGAATTGCAAAACTAAAAAAAATCTCGCTTAAGCATGATGGCTTCATACACATTGTGACTCTAGTAAGAACTGGTAAAAAGAACATGTGAAAAAAATAAAGATTGGTCAAATTAATTTCCTCAACAATTGCATCTCCAATCAAGGTATATTGTTTGATGGAATTTTGTCGGCTAGCTCAACGAAGCAATTTTTATGATAGAATTTTGGAGAAGAATTCATCTTTCAAAGAAATCAATGAAATTACAATCAATCTAATATACAAAGGTTTCATAATCTACAAAATAGTGAGATTATTAAGAAGTTTATGATGACTGAACAGTTTAGATTTTGCATTGACGGAACTTCGAGCAAAGTTTAATTGTTGGATAGAATATCTATGAAGTTTTATTTGTCTAATTAAAGCAACAAAAAACATTTGTTTTCTTGCGGCTGATATATTTCTCATAACTTTATTTATGCATTAGACAAAAATGTTCAAATTGAAATCTGGCATAATATACTAGCGGTTCAAAAATAACAGTGAGCACTTACAAAAGGAACAGATTCATCATTGCAAACCTCAAATTATCCCATTCAAAGATCCCATATTCAAAGCATCTGTTTCAAATGCAAAAATGCTCTAAAAATAATTGACAGCCTTCTAAGATTCATTCTCTTATTAGATTTATGAATTTTAAAAAAACTTTTTAAATATGGGTAGCAAGTAACAAACCTGATTGCTATAAACACCATCAGGATAAGAGTAAGTAGTTCCATGAGAAATTCCCGAAGCTATCAATATTCTCTTCAAACTGCTACTTACGCATAGTTCAAAAAGAGTTCTAACAGCCACAAGAGAAGTATTGGCCAAATTTGCTAGAAGGCCGATCAAACCCTACATGTTTTCAAAGTGAAAATAGCTAAGGAAATGGTGCAATAGTGAAGACACAAAAGCCTAAGAATAACTTGAAAAAGTCAATAAATTTCAAAGAACAGAAAATTTGACAAAATCAACAATGGAAAAATGCTATAAAAGGATCATTTGGTTGCTTGGAGTTAGAAAGCATGTTTAAAAAAAAGATAAGGTTTATTAAATACATGATGTGATTAGATGTAGTTAGATATTAATATTGATTTCAAACTTCACATATCTTCTCCAAACTCCCCCAAAAGTGATGACTTCATTTTCCACAATCAAAATGATTGAAAATGAAATCATCATTTTCTAAAACATGCTTTCTATTTACAAGAAACCAAATGAGGCATTAAGGGAAAAAACAATCATACCACAAATGCAGACTGACTAAGTGTTGTCCGACCATCAACAGCTATCAAATGCAAAGATTTGCTGATCACCCCGTGCTTGCAAAGCACATCAAGTATCTCAGTAGAACTACTGAAACAGGATGTTATCCTCATCAAGCAGGTAACAGCTGTCTCTACAAGCTACAGCCAAAGAACAGGAAATAGACGATTGCTTAGTGCTTTGAAACAACAGATAAAAACAAGAAAGATACGAGAATCTATTTTTTTAGATCAAGTTAAGTAAAATATGCCTTGCAGTCTTCATATTGCAGAAGATTGCACAGAGTAGGAACAGCCTCGAGGACAAGAGAAGAGCAATCCAGCGGAAGCTTCTTACACACATTTGCAACCGTTGACAAAGCCACTCTCTGGATATAGAAGAATACAAAACAAAAATATAAGTCACATTCCAAAAATAACAAAGGGAACGGAGGCCCCAAGCACAAAGAGAAGCTATTTTTCTTGATTATTAACTTTAGATAATTCCTCCAGAACTACATAGATAAACTACCTGGACGCTTGTAGAGAAAAAGTCTATGAAACCCAAGACGGCCATTATCGTCCCTGCTTGTAAACAGGGCACCGGTTGCTTCCGAGATATCTTCTCCAATGCTTGCAAGGACTACACAGACATAAGCACAAAAGAATCAGCTAAACAGAACAATCTTTAATTAAATCAAATCACGTTGCTTGAGAACGGAAAATCAATAAATACATACTTGCTCGGCCACGTCCAAGTACTCGATCGAGAGCAACCGGCCACATAGAACAGACAAGGCTCCGTGTCGTACAATGGCATCGGCCGCCCTCGGCATTACATCGCACAAGTAAGTGATCGCTCGGATTGCCAAGAGCATGACGTCAGGGTTTCCCTCACTCCCCGCGAGTTTCACGAGCAAAGGCAATGCGTTGTCCATCGGGAAGTAACCCAATGAATCCTCCATGCAAAACGACAGGGCCTCACATAGTTCCGTCAGTGACGCTAGCTGCGCCGACGGTCCAGCGTCCTCGGAGTCTAGAACGGAGATTATCCTCTGGAACTTGCCCCTGCTGGCGCCGCAACCGGCACGAGGCTGATGATGATGGAGATCGTCGTCAGATTCACAGGAGCCGTATGCTGAGTCGCCGCCGCCGCGGCCGGAGGATGAGGACTCCATATCGCAATCGTGATGCTCGGAGGATGAAGGCGGCGGAACAGAGGAGGTGGATGAAGAGGAGACGGCAGCGACCGCATCGGCTGTAGTCGGGCGGAACTCGGAAGAGCTGCAGGCGCGCTTATCGGCGGGTAACTGATCGGCGACCTCGGGGCGCTTGCGACCCCTATCCATGGCGGTCTCCAGCCTGAAGAAGATGAGATTCCGTGGGCGACCGAGGAGGTAAAAGCAATTTCGATGGCGTGATATTAAGCTGGACTCGGTTTTAAGATGTAAAAATAGGTGATTAGAAAGCGGGCTTGCAACTTTTTACCCTAAAAAGACGCGATGATGTGTGCTATCGCCGGAGAATCAGGGAAGGAATTGTAGCGACATAGCGTCGCCGAGATCGGACTCAGATTCGATCGTTTGACGTGAGGAAGGCCTGCTTGCGGGTTTGGGCGGAGGTGAATCCCCGTGCCTCGTTGGGAGTTTGGGCTATTGGGTGGAAAGGACGGGCTGGACCGAGCCGTACCCATCTTCTAAGTAGTATGGTGGTAATTCCAAGCATTCATAAAGAGAACTTGCAAGATCTAGACATCATAAATAATTTTATATTCAGATAAGAGAAATATACAATTATAAGCTAGTTATGTATTTTATTTTTTTAATATATAATGAGAAAATATTATCTACGAGTAGGGGTGCAAACGAGTCGAGTCGAGTCGAGTTTAGGCCCTTATCGAGCTCGGCTCGTTAGTTGGAAAGTGAGCTCGAACTCGAGCTCGTCTCACTGTAAACGAGCTCGAGCCGGCTCGCGAGCCGGCTCATGAGCCATGGGCGGGAATTTTTAAATTTAGGCGGGATTTTAAAAATTAGGCGGGATTTTTAAAACTTAAGCGGGATTTTTAAAACTTAATTAAATTTTAGAAAAAAATATGAAATGTTTAACATTTAAATAAAACTTAGGTGGTTTTTATTAATTTTTTTAATATTTAAATTAAATAAATAAAATAAAATTATTTTAAAAATATTAATATTTATTCGAGCCGGCTCGCGAGCTCACGAGTCAAGCCGGCTCAAGCTCGAACTCGAGCTCGTTTACTAAACGAGCTCGAACTCGAGCTCGAGCTCGACTCGTGAGCTCGATAAGCTCGGCTCACGAGCCCATAAACGAGTCGAGCTCGAGCCGGCTCGCGAGCCGGCTCGGCTCACTTACACCCCTATCTACGAGCTATGCACATTGAAGGTCAAATTTTTTAGATGAGCGAGTGAGAAAATTTTATTAGAAAAAATAGCATAAAAAGATTAAAATTTAGAATCGGGCAAGACCATAATATCAATTTCCGGTCTCTAATAAATCGAAATAATTGAAATTTTAAAAGAAACCGAAAAAGCTAATTTCCGATGTATGTATCTAAAAAACTTTAATTTTAATTTAGAAGAAACCGTAACTTAAAATTATGGTTTCCTCATAAACCGGAATTCAAAATTTCAGTTTCTTAAGAAACAGGAATTTTAAGTTTCAATTTCTTATTTAACCGCTCCACTTTATTTGTGTATAAAGAGGTAAATTTATGAGGTATATCACTCTAAAAATATATATAAAGAGGCCCCGGGGCCGTCAACATTTAGATTGAGTTTTAAGAGAACTCGGAGGTTCGAAAATTATCAGAGATTCACTTAAGTACACCATTGAATTATTGCCCAACCGCTGTCATTGAACCACCATTGCCTAAGTACTATTTATTAATCACCACTGTTAGACCACCACTCGACCATCTCTATCATATCACCTCCCAATTGCTATGCTCTAAGTACCACCAAACTGCCACTATCAAACCACAGACCGACCACCACCGTTAGGCCACTATCAATCGTTGTTGTTGGGTCACCCCTTAATAGTTTTCGTTAGAGCATTGTTGTTGTGCAACTAACAAGGATCACTACCATTGAATCATCCCCTGATTACAGTCATTGGGCCATCGCATGTCTAACGTCATCAGACAACTGTCCAGTTATCATCATTGGAGCATCATCTAACTGCCACTATCAAACCAGCACGATTATCACCATCATACCGTCGCCACCTAACTTCCTTTTTCGAATCATCGCCACTGAACCGCCTTCATCTAACCTCTACCATGAAACTCACTAACATGGAGGTTGCAAGTGTCACAAGTCATCGTCTTATCAGGCAAGGAGGTCACAAGCTAGGTGTTAATGGATCAAGTTCTTGAGGTCAAGTAGCGAGATCGCAAGAGGTCACCTGCGATGTATTCTAAATTTATTTGATTCAGAGAATTCATACTACACTAAAAATGAATAGAGATGAGTACTCTACATTCCTTAATAAATTGCTTTACATTTATTTTTTTTCAAACAAGTACTTAAATTTTCAAAAACCGTGTATTTGATTTAACACTCATAATACATCTAAACAAACAGGCCCCACAAGCATATTGTTAACTCATTTATATGGGACATGGCTAATCTAATCATCATATTAATCTATAAAGAAGAGCTCAATATATGAGAGTTGGAGGGCTAATATAATGAAAACATCGTATGTCTAATATATTCTTCAAGAAATAGATATGCCAAAGAAGAACTTGAAAGTTGGATCAAAGCAATGTCACGAGGAACAGTGCCATGGCAGATAAGCTGTTGAAGAACAAACTTTCCATCCATAAAAAATTGACTTGACTTTGACCACTTTATAAGTTTGCAAGTAGAAATCATTTCAGAACAGCTCGACAATGCATGTTGACGGCTTCATGTTACATAGGAGGAGGACAAATTCTGATGAGAAATGAGTCTATCCCCTTAAGAGCAAAAATATTCCTCTTGGCCTCATAGCAAATTCTTGAAAATCAAATTTGTTAAGGATCTGTTTGGGACAACTGCAGCGTTTTATAAAATTAGTTGTGCAGAAAACGACAACCAAGCGAAATTGTAATTGTCTGAAAAACAAAACAACTAAAAAGTTATCCCAATTAGATCCTAAGTCTTAAACTTTTTTGTGCAAAAAAAAAAAACCCCGATGTTTTCTTCTCTTAGATTAACCAGAGCAGAACTATAAGCCTCATAACAATGGTCCAAAGGAATTATCAATTGTGTTCTATCTTGTTTTGCCTTCAATGGCAACTTTAGTAGCTTCAGCATGACAAGCAATCTCCATCACTTTTTCATTGGAAATTGGAGTCCACATACTCCCCAGAGTCGACTTCCTTAGCAAGAGGGGTTCAACGTTTTTTCCTTGTAGTATTTGGAATTTTCTCCAGGATTCTCTGAAAGAATATCAAGGGTCGAACGGCTCTTAAATTTTGGCTTATCAATGAAAAAACCAAGAAAAGGCAATTCTTTTTTTATAATACTTCGACAAGAGCATCAGCGAGGCCTTGCAACTGATCAATCCACGTAAGATTTAACAAAATAGAACTAATTATGATTATCGATTTCATCTCTATGTTAACTTTATCTTGGACATTATCTAAAAGCTCAAAGCTCGCTCACAGAAAAATGAATTACAGCCTAGCCAGAATAATCTAAGTCTTCATTTGGGACAGTTTTTTTACTGCTTCTTAAAATAGTTTTATAATTAAAAAATTAAATTTTTTATACTAGAAAGTTGTTTTAAGAAGCAGGAAAAAAGTAGTCCCAAACAAAACCTAAAGCTTGGTTTAAGACAACTTTCTTACTGTTTTTTAAAGCAACTTTTAAGCAAAAAAATTTCTAAAACTAGAACTTTTTTAGCCAGAACGCATCTTTAAAAAACAGTAAAAATGATATCCCGAATAAAGTCTAAGAGTGCTAACTTGCTCGCCTTTCTCGGCGAAGAATTGTTCTTTTCAACTTCTCCTCCCATGTTCCATAAAAAAAATTAATGCTAGTGGTTGAATCAATCATTGGTTCCTTTTAAAGACTTAAAAAGGCTTTTTTGCCAACTCGTTTTGGAAAGTTCCTAATTTAGATCTTATTTGAGATAGTTTTCTTATTACTTTCTATAACAAATTTCTAGCACAAAATATATTGAAAGCAGCTAAAAAAATAATAATGATAAAAAACTATCACAAACAAAACTTAATAACAACTTCTGAATCATTAGCTGATTTGATCGAAAAATTATTCTGTTCGGACACTGGTCCGGTAAGCTCGATATTTTAGCGGTACCGATTGTACCGACCGCGGCTCGATATCGAGCTCGGTATCTGATGTGTCGTATTTTAATTGGAGTCCAAATAGGTTAAGTGTCCGAACAGAATAATTTTTCACCTTACCTGTCTCCATCTTTACCTTTTTCTTTTCAACGTTCTTTAGGAGCATTGCCAACGAGGGCTCTGTTAGGATAATCACCGAATTTTAATCACTTTTCTAAAAACAACTTACCCAAACTCGGCAATTCGATGAAGTATTAAAGTTATTCAGCGTCACTCCACAAATTAAAGAAAAAACTGGTAAGCAACTTCTCATAGATTCAGCCTCTAATAAATAACAAATATACTATTTGTATATTTTGGACTATCTTATATTTTCTACAATCTAATAAAATCTCAAAGTTTTTACAATATTTTTTTTTTCTCATTTCTCTCTAAGTTTCTTTTGCTTAAATCATTTTAGATGGTAACAGAACAATAACTACAAAATCTTTTTGTCAATGTTTTCAGTTATTTTATTATTAAAAAATTATATAAATTCTGATTTAAGCTCCGTTTGGGACGGCTTTCTTACCACAGATCTCATGCTGGGCTGCAGGTGCACCTTATCCATCATACACATTACAGATAGCCAATCTATCCGAATAACTATAACACTATTTCGTGCTAAATAATACAAATTGCAAGCAGCTAATGTCTAAGAAGCTAAATTTCTATAGACTTCATTTATTTCAAATAAAAAAATTAATCATGCATGTAAAACAAATATCATCTTACTGGTTTATGAGTTAATAGCATTCTAATTTATACTTAGAAGAATAATTTTCCTATATCAGTCTTCATGACCAAAGCTGAGCCCATGCTAGAGCTAAAATTGAGCCTGATTACATACTGACACGACCCAGTTCACTTCGATCTATTAATTAAGAATTTTGACTAACAATCAAGAGGTATTAGATTTGAATCTTACATATGTGATACGTATATGAATTTAACTTAGTTAACTTAAAAGACAAAAAAAACATGCTGACACAATATAGAAACCAAGTAATATGTGTTGCCTGTATACGTAACCAGAGTAAGGCTTCGTTTGGAATAGTTTTCTTACTGCTTTCTAAAGCAATTTTCTAGTATAAAAATTTCTAGTAAGGGCATTTATGCCTGACTTGCCTGCATGCAGGACCAAATTCAGTTAAAAATTAAGTCTTTAGGATCTAGGTTTCTCTTTCTTCTCCTTGAAAAGAGCCAGCAAAGAGACACCTGAGACCTTCACAACCTTGAACCGAACTCCAGGTATATCTCCGACTGCATGCCCCTTCCGGCCGAATCCTGCAATCAACACTTCATCCTGCAAGAGACCACAGTTCATTTTGATATGGTTAGCATCAGCAACACTCAAGAGATTTATATTTGTAAACAAGTGAGGCAGGATACATTTTCCTCAATGAAGTTCAGGCAACCATCATTGGGAACAAAGGCGGCAATCTTCTTCCCATTCTTGATTAGCTGAACTCGAGCACACTTTCGGATGGCAGAGTTCGGTTGTTTGGCTTCAATGCCTCTGCAGGTGAATAAATTGGTTCATATATTAAATTGAAATCCCAAAATAAGTGATCCAAAACATTAATCAGGGAAATTAGTTCTTACATTTTCTCTAAGACGATGCCTTTGGCATGAGAAGAACCAGCAAAAGGCTTCTTCCACTCATTGCCAAGGTGGCTTTTCTTATATGACTTATCAGCCCACCTCTGATTCCTTCTGTGTGTCTTCAGCTTGCGCCCAGCACCCATTCCACGTGTCTTCCTGTTGTAACAATGAATTATTACCAAATAAATCCATAGTCCAAAATGTGATGGAAACTCAAAAATATAAGCTATAAGAAATGCTTGCATAATTGTATCCGTTTTTAAACAAGCTATAGCTCGCGGTTCCAATAAAAATTTAAAAGGAGGACCTACAGTAACAATTTTATAGTAAATATAACATTCTTATGTCCATTATACTCATCAACAGATCCAAGATGAACCTTGTGTATTTCCATGCTCTTCTCCAGCTATTCGACCACCAAAACTAGGTTCATGGCAAAAAAACCTGAAAATCTCACACATTGCTTGCTCGAGCAAAATTAATTGATAAAAGTGTTTATTGATAAAGGCAAACCCAATGCCTCAAGCTCCCACTAATGTAGGGTGCGGGGAGAGCTGGTTGTATGTAGCCTGTATCCCCTATACGTATAGAGATGTTGTTGTTTTCATGACTGGAACTAATACGAAAGTAGTATAACCACGAATCTAAACCTGCCACACTAAAGGTTTTTATTGATAAACACTCAGCTTAATTTTCCCAAAAATAAAAAATAAACACACAAGCTTAATTAGAACAACAAATATAAGACATTAAAAGAGGAAGGGGAAGAGAGAGAGAAGACAAAATTTCAGGAAATAAATCTATAAGCTTTAGTGAGACAGTTTAGAGTAAGACCGGAGTAGTAGAAAAGCCACATTTTACCACCTTTAAAACCTTTAGAGCTGCAAAATAGCAAAAACTAATCAAAGGGAAAATAAATAACAAGTTATCCCAAATATCCAGTTGCCATGTTGAACTTCATATTATAGCTCATTGCAAGTTCATAAAATAAAAAGCTATAAAAGCATACAGCATGATAAAATTCAGTTTATGCAACCAGTAGCCCTCAGGTCTAAACTCTTGGATCTCAGATTCTGGTGCATATTTCCTAATCCATCTTCTCTCCACTGATTTCATCCTCCAAAAACCACCACACTCATTGACCATCATCAGGGATGGAACCAGAAAGAGTTCAAGGTGGGAAATTGTCAACCCCGATTTTTTTTTTTTAGAAGAATAAGTATTTTAATTATTTTGCGCACATTCAATAAATGCAATTGTCCAAATTCTAAGAAAAATTTTCCTTTTTCTATTTCATACATAATATTATACATTTCACATACTTATTTTACTCACCCTCAAAAATGAGACTGTTCCGCCCTTGCCCATCATGGACACCTCATATGCCTTCAATTTCTACTCATAAATTCTCATTACTCAATCACTAAAACTTGATAAAATAACATGCATCAATGCATGCACCAAATCTGGTAATTTTCATATAAAAATAACGGCTCACTTCAAGGCAAGATTATTGACTCAATCCCAACGACGACTGGATGCCTACTCATATCCTCTCTCTATCATTTCAGGCAAAATCATAACTAGAAGAGATACTTAGCAAATTGAAATCTTCAGCCCATTCCAACACTACACTAATTTTTAGCAAGTTCAGTTTCCCATTGATCTCCTCATCCAAACTTGATGCTCCATTATAATCCATCTCTGAAAGCCATTTTATAGAATAAGGAAACTCATAATGCTCGCCATTCCTGGTCAAAACACACCCATTGGCTCTAATTCCATGCAAAGCTCACCAACAGTCTTTCTAAGATTGTTACCTTTGATCTTCAAGGCCTATTTCATTCAAACGAAGAACAAGGATATAAAGCTTTTCTCGTTTCATCTCCTCACTCTTCCTAAAAGTGATTAAGAGGGATTATGAATGGAACAAAAAAAGAGGCCCGCCAAAAATTGCCACCCATCACTTCTCCATGGCTTCAAGCACACCGTCTGCAAACACACTGTAACTGGCTGCTGACTCCAAAACTCTTCAAAGCTGACCTCACTTCATCACTAGTATCATCATGTCCATCACCAATGATTTGGCGCTCATACTCAACATAGACTTTGTACACGGAATTGACAAACACATGAAGATTGTGAAAATTGGGCCGAATATAAAACTGGGAGAATGAGAGTTTCAAAATTCAATAATTTGACCAAGTTAAACAAAATCATGTAATAAATATTAAAATTACTTAAATATAATCTAAATGATGTAATAATGACACAATAATGCAAATATATGACAAATTAAAAAAACTCGCATACAAATAATATCTTCAATAATTGTAAATTTAGATATCTTTAGTATTTAAATTACCAACCTCTTTTTTGCATCCATAAGCAAAATATATATCTCCTTATACCTTCAATAACACATTCATACTTTAAGATATATCTATTCTTTAGAAACTTTTAACTTTGTTTTTATGGTGACAAAGATCTTCAAATGATCAAATCACATATAAATGTAGAGCTCACATATTTGGGATCCACAAATCTTTAAGTGCATTTTATATATCTAATGTAGGGTTGCATGATTCGCAAACAAAAACATCAGATCTCAACAACAATTACACATATTCAACAAAACATCACGTTTCAAACAAATATCTTTAAAAAGGGAAATAAAAATTAGGGTTTTTCGTTCTCTTAAAAAACTTATCATCC
This sequence comes from Dendrobium chrysotoxum, assembly GCA_019925795.1. NCBI lineage: Eukaryota > Viridiplantae > Streptophyta > Magnoliopsida > Asparagales > Orchidaceae > Dendrobium > Dendrobium chrysotoxum. The sequence continues at coordinate 17,455,976 of CM034302.1, forward strand.
CCTTAGACGGAAAGAAGGAGATGGTTCAAGGGATAGAAAAATGCAAGGAAAGCAGTTGGATGTCCGACAAAGAGAAAGAGAGAAGGACCTGATGGCGGTAAGGGAGAGGGGAAAGTACTATCACAGACGAAGGGGCTAGGCTCTCGGTCTCAAGATTTTAGGATTTTGGGGGAAAAATCGAATAGCATTTATCGGTTTAGGAGATTTGGGGATTTTTCTACTTAAGAAATTTATAAGTTTAAGTTTAAATAAAAATTTAGCTGTTGGATTGAATATCAACAGTAAAACTGCAAAGGAGTCGAGCACTCAATAAGCTACTCATAGCTTAGTTCAATAAGAGCTAGTTCATGTTTATTTGATCAACAAATTGAACACGCCTGAACACTTTTATAGATACACCATTTTTAGATGAACAAGCGAACAACTTGTTTCCCGAATCGTTTATAATCATGAAGCGTCATTTCAAACTCATGAACAAACTCGATTAAAGCTCAATATAATATATATTTAGTTTGTATTAATATAAGTTTAGTTCACCTATAAACTTAAAGATCTAAAATAAATCATTGCTAATTCATGTTATAAATTTGAATATAAATTTATGCTTATAAATCATATATATTAAATTTACTATTCACATTATAAATGCATACCTATAGATCATTTAAAACTAATAAATAATATAAATATATATATATACACACACACATATACATATATACATATATTACGTGCATGATTAACTTGAAAAAAGACTAAATATTATTCGCATTATTAAAAACTAATTAAAAATTCTGTTTAAAAATATTTAGTGGATATGATGTAAACTTAAAAATTAACTTAGTTATCTAGTCCAACATCACTTGAAAACCTTATCTTATTATTATTTATATAGTATTTTCATCTTCATGTGCTGTAAACCCACAAGTGGTAATGCAGGCACATGAAAAGGTTTAGTTAAATGCTTGCTTAATAATTGCTTGTGGTAGGGGCATGAAGCTCATTTGAATTAATTTATTTAAGGTCAATGTTTTATACTAAACGAGCACCACATTTAAATCTCATTAACATCAAATGAGTTGGGCTCAACTAAACTCAAACAAGCATAAATGAATAAAAATATGAGCTTGAACGTTAAGCTTGAATTGAACTCAAGCTGAGCTCACACGGATGAGCTCAAGCACAAATAGCTTCAAGCTCAGCCCAATTCAATTCGTTTGTATCTCTAATTAATGATGCCTATTGGGGTAGCAATTCAACTGGGTAGTTCTAAGAAATTAGGATCAACTCAATGGTTTACTAATACAATTGACAGTTCTCGCCGATTCTTACTAGTTCAATGCGATGGTGATTCATAAGGAGAACAGAACCGATATATGACAAGTTCACGGTTGAACTATCTAGTCATGTCCAATCGAACTTTTAAAGCTATAAAACTACAAACTTCATTAAGCCATTGGGGCTAAGGCACAATTACAATGATTCGGCTGCAAACCAAAAGAAGAGTTTTAATGTTTAATGGTTTTGTCGGGATTGAACCGAAGGTTGAACCAAATGATGCAATAAATATTAAAATTATTTAAATATGATTTAAATGATACAATAATAATACAATAACGATCCAATAACACAAATATGTGACTAAAAATAAAAAACTCATGCACAAAAAAATATTCTCAATAATGACATATTTCAATAACTTATGTACAACCAAATATCTAGAAAGTCATATTTAAGTCAAGTCAGCTCGATTCAAACCGACCCAACCTGATTCAAGCCAAGTTGGCTTGGTTCAATACAACTCAAATTGGTCTACAAGGCATAAGCTCAAAAGGAACTCTTCAAGTCTATAAATAAACTCACCTCAAGCAAGTGACGGCTATCTAAAAACTTGTCCCAAGCAAGTCAATACGGCCTGTCAAGTTATACCTAGCGAATATTACCTATAAATTTGGCCCTAATGGCTACTCAAGTGAGCAACTTCTTTCATATGTAAAGCTATTGATCGGCTATTCAACTATTCGTCCACCAATACATATCAAGCCAACAACTTCTGAGCTCAATATACTTCATCAAATCTGACATTCTAAATATGCTACATGGCTATTGTATTTTTCTCTTAATTTTTGTATAGACATGTATGTAGCTAATTCTATGATGCTCAAGCCCCAACCCAAATATATTAATAGGGCATAGAGGAGTGAGCTCAGTTTATGCAAATTTTAGTACTCAAGCTCATTTTAAGGAAATCTTAGAGCTTCTCAATTCAAAATTATTTTCTCACTCTATTTATCTACTCTCTTCTCACTCAGTATTATTAGGATAGTCTTATGTGATTCACGAGCAATTATGAATTCAATGTCCTAAAAGATGTGATGATCATAGAGCATGTCATTAACTAGAAAAGGAGTACTTTGCAAAGCAAAGTAGCAACATAAAGGCAAAGAAGAGTTAGTAAACATGGAGAACAACCATGAATATGTCACTGTAAGCAGCTTGTTGAATTCAAATAAATAACGTAAATAATGAGAATGATCAAGAGAGCACTTGAATAAATTTTGAGAGTCACTCGAGTGGAATTACCATCGAAATCCTCTAATTATATTGTGAGGAGAAAGAAACTCTCTATTCAGATGATCATACACCAATGATCCATGGAGGAATCTCTAAATTCTTTGGCTCAGAAATCATCTTCACTCGAAAAAAACCCTTAACCAATATCATGAAATCAATAAACTTTATCGAGTGGTGCCTTACTCTGAGATCATAAGCAAACACTTGGCCAGCATCAAACCAGCTAGAAGGACTCCAGTTCATTAAATATAGCAATTTGAATTTGATTAAATGAATCAAACAAAGAGAAAGGACTAGACGACGACCAAACGCCAAGATTAACATTCAAATTCTGTACGAGTACATTATCCAATAAGAGAAGCGGAGAAAGAACTTTAAGAAAATGTAGAATAGAAGCATCTTAAGCTAGTAGTTTATGAGATCCCCAAAATCCTCATGTATCGGGAATATAGAAACTTAAACGAAAGTGCGGGAGATAGAACTATTTACCCCATCTCGAAGACAGGAAGATCGCAGCAGGTTAGGGTTTTCACAATAAACGCAGACGACCACAGGCTCCCAAGACCGTTTTCAGAGCTCAGAAATCTGATAAAAATGAACCGAGCGGCACGACTATATATATAGACCGAGCACTGCACTGGTCGGCTCGGAACGGGCCGCAATTTATTCTTTTCAAAATCAGTCCCTGCCCGTCCCGTTAAGAGGACCAATTTATCTGTAATCGGCCTGAATTGGTTATTTTCTTAAAACTAATGTTTATATATATATATATATATATATATATATATATATATTTATTTATGAATGATCAATTTTATTTTAGACTTTTTAAAGAAATATTATTTGATTAAGGTTTAGGCTTCGTTTGGAACAATTTTTTTATTGCGTTCTAAAACAACTTTCTAGGGGTGCAAATGAGTCAAGCCGACTCGCGAACCGGCTCGATCTCGACTCAGTAATTGGCTCGACGAATCGAGCTTATCGAGTTCACGAGTCGAGCTCGAACACCATTTCGAGCTCGATGGCTTATCGAGCTCGATCTCGAACAACCCTCAGACTCGACTCGTCGGCTCGTCGAGTAGCTCGCGTGTGTGACAGGGCGGGAAAAATTTTTTTGGTAGCTACGAGCGGGAAGATGAATGAAGGTCGGATGGACGACGACGATGAGCTCGGGACTCGATGGACGAACGGCGGACGCTGGATCTCGACGGCGGACACAAGACTCGACGGTGGACACGACGACGAGCTTGGTACTATACGGCGAACGCGATGACGAGCTCGGAATGCTAGATCTCAACGGCGGACGCGATCTTGACGGCAGACGCGACGATGAGCTCGTGACGACGATGTCGACGGCGGATCTCATCTCGAGTTGAGCTCAGGACGTTGGATCAGATCCAGTGGATCTCGACTGCAAAGGAGAATGGGAACTCGATGACGGACGAGCGGATGCGATGGCAAGCTCGTGACGACGAAGGAGTTCGCAGCGGAGCTCGACGAGCCTACTCGGGATGGAGTTCGCAGCGGAGCTCAACTGAGCTCGACATATGAGACGAGTCGAGCTCGAGCTCAGATTTTGAGCTCGACTAGAGTTCGAGCTCGAGCTCGAGCTTGGTATCTGATTGTCGAGCTCGACTCGAACACTACCTGGCTCGAGCTCGACTTGACTCGTTTGCACCCCTACAGTTTTCTAGTACAAAATTTGTTAGTTCAACAAATTTTTTGCAATGAAAAATTGTTTTAAAAAATAATAAAAAAAGCTATCCCAAATGAAGCCTTAATGGCTTGAGCTTCTTCTTCGTAACTTGGACACCTAAAATAACCCTAATGAAATTGAGGAATATATTATATCCCTTCACCTTCCACATCCATTGAGTAGCAAGTAGGCCAACTAGTGATCCAAGTATGGTCGTTAGACCCTTGCCCATTGGATGCAGCAACATCAAGGTTGAAGGTGGAATTAATGGTGGCGATTGCGATGAAGAAAATGCATAGTTAGTGTTAATGCTTGCATAATGTGCAAGTTAGATGTTTATCCCTTGGAGTTCTCAAAGCACTCTCTCTCGAATATGAGCTTTAATGGCTTTATTAGCTTGCTTAAAAAGAGTGTATATTATTGGCGAGTGAAGATCATCATAGCACCTTTCTAGCAACTCCACTTTCTCTCATTTGATCTTTTATTGGTTCATAGACCCTAAAAAAAGACTTTTTTTAAAGAATTTGGAGTGTACATAATCACTCCCTCGTCATTAAATTGGGCAAGAATAATAATGAAAGAATCATGGTATTTGAATGATTAGAATCTATTTAGGTTATGTTCTAGCCTCCTGTAGAAAATGAGATTAAGACCTAACTGTTAGCTAAGGTTGGTATTAATTAAGGCTTTGAATCCTATGGATGAATTTAGTTAGGTTTAACAAAAATTTGATCCTAAGTTTAATTAGACTTTTAAGGTAAAATATGTGGGGTTTTTAGCTCAAGGTGAGCACACTAAAGTCAAGCTTATGGTTTGGCCTTTAATCCATTAGACTATGCTGACCTAATTTGAAGTTTAAATTTGATGTTAGGCTAATATTTAACTATGGTTAACTTGTTATGGGTCTTAGGGTGTTTGTAGTAATGTATAGAGTGTAGGGTACTTAGGACAAGGGTTAACCGATTTCAAAATAGCTAAAGCTAGCTTATGTCATGTTAATATTAGGGAATGGGCTATGTTCATCATGAGTTGGTCAAAGGCATTACGTAGACTATGCGCGGACTTTAAAAGGAATTCATGGTGACGGAAGATTACACTTTGATCAAAAATCCCTCGAATGAGGGATAATTGATTGTAGATATGTTCTCATAAAAATGAGAATTAATGAAATGTATATATAATGCATTCTAAGAGCCTAACAATACTAATTATAAGTTAATCACATTACAATTGAATAAACATAGAAAAAATCATATAATTATGGAAGCATAATTAGATAAAACAAATATAACAAATTGCTATTGAGTTTTGTAATACATCTAAAAAAGAGAAAATAAGAAAATAGTTGAGCTCTATAATACATATAACTCTTTCTCATTTTCTATTCATAAAGAGTTGACAAGTTGGGTCTTCTAATGAAATCCATATCAATCACCAAGCAAGCCTTTTGTCTTCCTAATCATCTCAATTATTACAAAGTAGCCTTAGTTTAAAAATATAATGAAAGCACAAGTGCATAAAAACATCTTTGTATATGTACACATGTTTCCTTTGAATTAATTATTGGCATGACACCACTTTGCTAATCAAGCAAGTAGTGTCATAGAGGGTACTACACTACTATGACATATGCAATATGCACTTTACAAGGAGAAATATCTAGTATAGTGTGCACAATTATAGCCAAACATCATTGTCAATCCACCAATACATCAACCAACAAATAAAAAAAAGCTATCTTAGCTACACTAGAATCCTATGGTGCTTAAAGATGTGTCTATTACAACATATAGTGTATACTAAGCTAATTTATATGTTAATCTATTAGCATATGAAATTCAAGTTATCATTTCGATTATACAATGATCATGTTTATTTCTTAAAACATATTTTAATTTTAATAATTGATGAATTGACCCAATTTATTCACATATTTTGTGACTTAAGTGGTACTTCATTTATTATTATAATGAACCCAAAAATATTAAGTCCAAGTCATTTTAGGATGGTCCATGCCATGGGCGGATCCACGCTCACATAAGGGTGGGCAATTGCCCACCATGATCATTGTAATTTTAATTACCGGTGAAGCTTGTTTAGGTAAATTTTTGCCTAGGTTTAAGATAAAAAATAAAAAATAAAAATCGCTGCCAGCCCACCTTAGGTTTGAAGAACGGACCATCTTTTGTCTCCCTCATAACCCTTGCTAGCAATGCTTCTTCTAGGCTCAAGACTACGATAACCTGAATTTGTGAAATGTTTTTTTTCTTTTTAAATGAAAATTTTAAATTTCAGTGTCGTGTCTTGCCGAAGAAGAAAGAAGAGGAAGGGAAGGAAAGAGGAGAGAGAAGAAAAAAAGAAAAAAATTGATTTTAGCTACCGGATTGCTTCGCCGTTTTTGTGAAACTTGCTTAGATTGCAGTAGGTGACTCTGATCCTGCTTCTATTTTCAAAAATTTTGATTTTAACAGTTTGATTCTCCTAAGAACTGATTTTATCATATTTTTCTCAAAATTTTGAACTTCTACTGCATAACTTTTTATATGATATCGTACTAATTATTTTGGAGAATTTGACTGTAATATTTCTGAATTTCACTGAGTACAATAGTAGTTATTGAATTTTGCATGACTTTTTTACAATAGAAGTAAGTATTTTTATTTAATCATACTCTTAATACGAGCATTATGAATGAATGTAGATATGTCGTTGAGTAATAGCTAGTCGTTATTACTGTTAAAATAATATAATGTTAATATGTGTGGAAAATAAGTAAAAGACTAGTTTCATTCACGTTGGTTGGAGACTGATTGACTTATACAGAATGGTGGGCTGATGGGCTTTTGTTTAAATATGCGATTTGATGTTATTCTCGACTGATTCATGTGATACTAATTAAAAGTTATAATAGATAATTATTGTGCCAACGGGAAAAGAGTGATGACTTTGTTTATTAAGTCAATAGTTTATTGATACTGATACGATAATGGGAAAAACACATATTATGTCAGGATTTCTTACTTGTTTAGGATGACTATTACAATGCATGTTATTAAGGCATTATTCTTATTATTATACGAATGTATTATTAATGTTATGGGTTTACTAATACTAATACGAATATCGATATTATTACTAATGAAACCATTTATTGATTTGTTGTATTGCATCGATTTGGTCATCGATACTACTACTGGTATATTGTTATTATTGCTACCACTGATACTGATTCATTGTATTATTTACTAATTGATTAATATTGATTATGTGATGTATCGAGCACGTGATTGCAATACTATATTGATACTGATATAAAATATGATTACTGTTATTAGTTTACTACATCGATATTACTACTCCCAATTTACTACATTGATATGATTTACGATAGTCTTTATCGCTGCTTTAGTTTTACCGATCTATATGATTCTTTTACTGATTGTTACTGATTGATAGCATTAATATGACGACTGCTTTACCAATTTGACACCTACACTAGTTACTAGTTTTCACACTATACTGCTTTACTAGTTATCATACTTTATTGTTTTATTATTTATAGATTTTACTGCTATTGTATGTACATTTTACTATTTCTGTATTAATTCATGATCATATTAAGATTACTATTATATATGATTTGACTGTTGTCATGTATATTGCTCCTTTATTGTGCTTTGAGTTCAGTTGTAGGATTTGGTGACATGTTGGATTATTTAGCTCATTATAGTTTAAATGATTTCAGGTCAAGGCATATGAATATGAGTGTGAGGCTGATTAGATTTTTCCAGGTTTACTATTAGTCTTTTTTTTCTGTTTGTAGTTATTCTTTTGTACTCATGACGGAAATGATAGACTATATTTGTATAATTTCTGAGAATTATATATGATATTGGAGAAATGAATAGAGATACATATGGATGCTTTGATCAATAAATTTACTTTCGCTGATATTTACTTTTATTATCGATAAATGAAATTAGATAGATCTAATTATTGTATATTAAAAGATAAAAGAATAATTCTTCCAAATTAGATTATGGGGCGTCACAAATTTGGTATCAAAGCAGTTGTTGGAAGAATTAATTGAATTGTTACCAGAGCTATATGAAATTGATTATGAGTCAGGTTGATTGGGTAGATTATGGTGCATTATTTTGCATCCATAATTGATTGCAAAAGTGGATGATATGTGATTGAATGAATTGTATGAGTGTATGATAGGAATTGATTGAGTTCGGCGCGTTTTGATTCATGATTTGATTTTTTATTTAATTTGAGTTTTGATTATATGCTATTTTTTGTATTGATTTTGTGCCCGAATTATTAAGGAAAAATGTCGATGATGGTATTTTTTTAAGGTGAGTAGATTGTGATTGAGAAAAATGTCGATCTGATTTTGATTCATGATTTGATTTTTTATTCAATTTGAGGAGGATACATTTGCTGACCCTAAAAAGAGTAGTAGTTCCGTCCATGGTCCATGCCATTGCAAGTAGGGGTGTAAATAAGTGAGTCGAGCTCGAGTCACCCCTAACTTGAGCTTAATTCTACGAGTTTGAGCCGACAAGTTTATAATAAAAGAGAGAAATTGATTATGACTCAAGCAATTATTATAATACATTTATAAAAATAGAAATTAAAAGATAATAATAAAAAAATTAGTAGATATAAGAGATGAGATATAATTTTTAAAATATTTTTAATTTATTCTTCAACACATATATTCTAATATATTTTAAGTGATTTTATAGTAATATTTTTTAAACGAAACATCTTGTGAGTCAACAAGTCAAATCGAGGCTAGCTCAACTTAGCTCATTAGAGCATTGAGTGTAGCTCATGAGCCATTTATTGAGTTGAGCTCGAGCTAGCTCACGAGCCGGCTTAACTAACTTGCACCTCCAATCATAAGATTCTAAAATCTATATTCAAGTGGTGTTGATGTTATCAAGAATATAAAAATGTGCTCTGCATAAAGTTTGACGGTTGGTGTTCAAGTCTATATCATGAGAGATTATTACATGTGAAGTCCTGACGCACTGTTCAGTTTTGTGATTGTGAATAGTAAAAGTGGAGTAAAAGCGTAATTATTGTTCACCACTGTGCTTCACTGCATTTTTACTGTTCACAGTCACAAAACCGAACGATCCTCTACATCCGGACTGCGCACCTAATAATCTCTCCTATATCAGAGATTGTGAGTTCTAATAAGGGCATAAATTTTAAAGTCACCTATAATAGGAAATGGAGGCGACCCATTTTCGATCTAAGGCCTAAATCATGGTAATGTGCTAAATATACTCAACTCAAAATAAATTCGTTCATATATAGTAAACAAAAATTTTCCATCAAGAAATTTGTTGGGAATAAATTATTAATATTTGCGTTAATGGCCTAATGCATGGCATCATCGTAAATACATGAAAACTATCGTCAACCAGCCGACGCTCTCTTCTAATTTTTTATTCGTACAAGTAATTTCGATCCACCAAAAAAGCAGTGAGAGAAAGAATTCCCGAATATAAGAAAAGAAGGTCAATGCTAAACATCCCCGTAATTAAATTCGGTGGTTAAGGAACGAGATCGAAGAAAATGGAGAGGAAGGAATTTGTTTTCTCAGATCTCAACTGCAATTGAATCGGAGAAACCCTATCTCTTTCAACTCTTGCGCCTTCTCCCTCCAATGAGATCTCCCTCGATCCGGCAATCTTCCGGCTAATGCTCCTGGGGTAGATCGCAGGAATTCTAGTTCCACCATCCACAGCAGCAGCCTCCGCCGACATCCCAATCGCAGTCCTGCCATATCTTCGCCGGAGGGAGAGCGGACGGAGCCGATCTCCCCTGGTCGAAAGAGGAGAGAGGATGAGCGGGAAGCTGATCTCGCCGGTTCCGGCGGTCACCGGTCGGCTGTTCACTGTGGGATTGGTGATCTCGTGGTACGCGTCCAACATTGGCGTGCTGCTGCTAAACAAATACTTGTTGAGCAACTACGGCTTCAAGTACCCGATCTTCCTCACCATGTGCCACATGACGGCTTGCTCGCTGCTCAGCTACGCGGCAATCGCTTGGATGAAGATTGTCCCGATGCAGGCCGTGCGTTCGCGGTTGCAGTTTGTTAAGATAGCTGCGCTCAGCTTCGTTTTCTGCGGATCCGTGGTAAGCGGCAACATCTCGCTACGGTACCTTCCGGTTTCCTTCAACCAGGCCGTAGGCGCGACCACGCCTTTCTTCACCGCGGTTTTCGCTTACATCATAACCGTGAAGCGTGAGGCTTGGATCACCTACGTCACGCTGATCCCGGTTGTCACCGGTGTCATCATAGCTAGTGGGGTGAGTTGGTGACGTTATGTCGCTTTGATTTTGTTTCGAATTGGATTGTCTGCGGAATATTTTCGTTTTTTCCCCTGCAGATCTTATTATTCTCTTAAACTGCAATCTTTATGGTAGTTTATTGTTCTGAGTCTATATTCTGTTAGTGGATCTATGGAGGAGCACATCATGTATATAGTTTTAGCCTGTCACTTTTCCCTCTTTTTTAGTTTCTGCCATTTCTTCATTGAGAAATAATACGTCTTAATGCCGTCAGGTTCATATTCAAATTCAGTCTTGCTCTGATCTTGAACTCCTACATTATTTTATCCCTTACAGATTGTTTTTTTGTTGTATTTGCTGCTTTTGTTTATTGATTCCCGAAGTTATGGTGTTATTTTGTCAGACTTTCTTTTGTTTACTTTTCTTTGCTTATAACTTCTTTTTTGTTGAATTAGGTAATGACGCAGTTTGTTATTTTCTGATTAACTTTTCCTGGAGGACAGGACTAAAACTCATTAATAGTTCATCATCATCATCATAATTAGTCTTAGCCCAACTATTTGGGGTTAGCTTTATAAGTACACTAATTCAAGTTGATGGCTATGTGAGATATTAACTTTATTTTGCAACTCATTTTTGCATTGCCCAATTCTGATTACTGGTTTTCATTGAAGTTGGGTTTGAACTGAAGTATCTGGTTGTTATATTATTAAAATCTTAGATTATTAGCATTATTCTTGATTAATGAAATAACATCTTTTGTTTTATTTTCTTCTTTGCTTCGTAATTGTTGTTGATTACTCCTTCACTTTCATGATTTATGTTTTCATTATTTGGTGGAATGATTCATTCATCATTGAATTTTTTAGTTGAGGTTCTGCTGTTACTCGTAACTCAATTCTAAATAAAATGTGTTCTATATGCACACCGTACCTTTGTTTTATGTGATAGGGTTTGAAAATCTGACTGAAATGGATGCACATTGGCAGTGATTCCTTAGAGCTGCTAACAATGTTGCCTTGTCGAAGCCAAATTATTTTATGTGAGCAAGATAAGAGAATATGAGGAAAACATTATAGTCAGGTGTGGATATCATCTGTACTGTCATCAATAATATAAAACTAGTCATGAATTTCAGTGCAAATTGATGTCATCAAAGGTAACGAATTTAGGGATTCTTATGTTCTAGTGTAAATTACTCTATAGTTTACACTCATGCATCAACTCATATATTTTTAGGCATAAGTAATGTTGGTTTGAATGTGTATTTCAATAAACCATTTATTTATTTTCTAAGCCCAAATGCCGTATTGGATTCACCTTATAATGTGGCTAGTTAGGTAAAAGATGATCCAATAGTTAGGCCAATAGCATGTTCTATGCTTTGAAATGATGATAATTTGTCTTGAAGATCATTAGGTTATAAATTTTTAAAACCAAATAATACTTTATTAGCATCTTTAGGTATATTCAAACTTTTAGCATTCTTAAATTTTATAAACGCCAAGGCATACATCACTCATTTTTAGCTTTCTCATTTTCTAAAATATGTTGATTTAAGATATTCAAGTTTTTTCTCATATCATTCAGAACCCTGTATTCTTCTGTGGATGGATCAAATATTTCTCTAGGTTTGATGGTAGGATTGGAATTTTAGCTCGTAGATCGAATCAATTTTTGGCTTGGAAACTAAATATGTTTGTCTAACATAAATTTCAGACTTTTTACTAATGATATGTTATAGATTTGTTATTGTGGTTCAAGTTTTAATTTCACATGATCGACAATTGATGTAACCATAACATTCATACAACCCCCATTATTTATTATATACTCACAAAATTTATTGTTATGCTTAAAACAAGTCTAGAGTATTAAGGCTTTTTTATGAGTAGATTCAATTTTAAGTGCAAGAATATTACATCTCATAATATTTAAATACTGTTCCCATAAAGTTTAGTCAAAATTTGTTATTTTTGGATAATATTCTTGAATATTATCTCCTTCATTAGTGTTCTTATCAATTTCCTTGTTAGCCCTCCTTCCACATCAATATTTAACATCCTATTTGCATATTCATTTGCATAATGACTAACTTGATGATATTTAAAGCATGCTTTTATAGAAATTTTAAAACCTAATGTATTTATGATGGGTTTTTCTTTGTTTTCCTTTTTGATATGCATTACTTCCCTTATATGCTATAATATTTTGTGTTTGACTGTTGTGACAATAAGTAGATTTCTAATGTACGTGCAGGCTCTTTTAGTAGTAGGAAGTTCTAATATTTGCTCAAAATATAATGCAAGTTGCAACACATGCTCAATTGATGTAATTTTATGGGTTGTCATCTCTCTTTTAATGTAATGCCTTAAACTCAAATTGAGCCTAGAAAGTACTATTTTGTGATCTTCCACCATATCAAAAATCATCAATAACTCTTCAATTTTTTTATATATTCAGTTACAATCTTTGTACATTGTTTTGAAGCATTAAAATCATCATGCAAATGATCATGATAGGGCAATGGGTGATATTTCTCTTTTAAGTGTATTTTTCATTTCAAAGTTATTATATCTTCTTTAACCTTTTTTGTTTTTTAATGCTTACCCAATGCATTTTTTGCTTTCTCAATTAATTTTAACTAGTATTACTTGACTTTCACCAAACATAATTTGTCTTTCAAATGATTTTCCATATCCATAGCTCAATCATAACATAACTCAAGATCTTTCTTCCCATCATATGTTGATGCATCAACTTTTTTTCATGGTTATTTCATCATCCAAATCATGCATTTGATGTATTTTGAGTATTTTTACCATTATGTTTTTTCTATTATTTGCCAAATTAATATTCATAACTTGTTAATCGTATGATTAAAATTGACTTCTTGTTCATTGGGGTTAGAATGAAATGCTTCCTGATTTTTATTTCTTCCTCTAAATTATTCACATTTTTCCTCAGTTGATCTCTTTTAAGTATCAACCCAATTAATCAAAATTTTCAATTTTTTAGAATTGCATACTCATGTTGTTCTATTAAACGACCTTGATATTGACCCTATTTTTTTACTTGAGATTATAACACCAAGTTAAACTTTAATACCAAATTTGATGCTAGGAGTTTTAGGGTTTCTAATGCAATTATAATATGGGATGTGAAGAATCATGCAACAAGCACCCAAAACTTGCAGGCCACAAACTATTATTCTAAAGTGATCATCGACTACTTTGATAAACAGTAAAAATATGATAAAAATTAATTCAAATTAAAAGCTCAATGGCCTTTTGCTAGAAATTAATGATGAGAATAAGGTTACAGATAGCCATACATATGAGTGAAACTCATGATTTGACCAATGTCACTATACACAATTGCACTTTCAAACCAATACCAAAAATATAGCGGGAAGAAGAGTAGAAAAATGAAGAAGATAGGCATAATACACCATAAATATAACCTCATGCTTTTAGAATGAGATAACCTTCTTTTAAATTCATTAAGTCTCTTACTTGATCAAAAAGTTGAATGCTTGAATCAGGAATTGCAAATCTAATGAAAAAATTATTCATAATGAGATTTGTTCATGCCGCTCCTATTTATAATTTTGAAACTAATTGATAGTTTCTTAGAACCAATTGCAAAAGATTCGTAGAAGTGCTGCCAAATCCAGAGAAGTTGGATAATAGAGTTACTCGTAAACACATATAACATAGGATCGCATGACAAATAATTCCTAAAACACAAGATTCATTGATCAATTTGTAAAATCTTTTAGTTGCAAGTAATGGAAAATAGGTGATTAGCCACAAACAGTGTTAAGAAGGTCAAGAAATAGTGGAAAGCTATATGTAGCTTTAGATGACTAAATAAGCGAACAATCAAATATGTGATAGGAAGTCGTATAATATTCGAAAGCCGCACGTTGCCATAGATAAAAAATAGGAGACTAGCTTCATGGATCAAATACAAAGGAATCTTCTTGGCCATACTAGGATATGGATCCAAGTACAAATCTCAATTAACTTGCATGATTGGGTAGCATCGTAGACATGCATATACAATAACTTACAAAAACTTGAACTAATAATAGATTATGTTCAATCAATATTCAAATAAAATTTCAACTTTCAGATTGATTATTGTCATACAAATATTTTGCTTTTTTGATGACTACATACTTTTAAGATTCACATCATCCCATCCCCACCCCTAAAGCAATCCTTAATTTGCATACACACACTTCAACCTCTCCAACTTGTGCTTTGGGCAATGGATGGTTTCTTGTGGTTCCTACCATCTTGCTTGTGATTGTTCAAGGAAGGCAATCCTATCTTCAGCATCCTCAAGTTTGATGAGAATTCATACATAATTTTCTTGCTATATTAGGTTTAATTTAATTGGATTTTCCCCTTGGTTCACGAATCATGATTTATATAGATATGAGGTCGAGACACTCTAATGGTAAAAGCTCTCATAGTTAGCTACTTCTACTCATAAGAAAGCATTCTCAATTAAGGGGGTTGATTGGGGGGGCATAAATCTGATTAAGATCTTATGATTATATTATCTTAGGTCTATTTATGTACCTAGTCTGTCAATATCATATTGGTTTGAGCCATAACATTCATGGAACCTAATAAGTAGTCATGGGTAGCCTTTCTCAGGCATCCTAAGTAGATTGGGCTGAAAGTGTGCCTTAGATATGTGCTTTGATATTGATATCAACTCATTCATTGGCAGAGGGCCTGAATCCACTCAAATTGGTAGATTCACCATATGGAATAGATTGTTCTTCTTTGTGTTGTCATGATTAAATCATGTTAAAATGCAAATTGGATGCTAAAAGACAAGATGGTAACATCAGGAATATGCTTCAACCTTCTTGTTGGTTTCGTTTTGTGTTTACTCTTATTGAACCATATTGGCAAGTTGCTGTTACCAATTTTTTTCTTCTTAGCCGTCGTTTCAGCTTCTTCAGTATATTTCTGTACAAGTTGAAACATGATTAATGATACTTTATTTCCTTGCTTTTGTAGGGAGAGCCTAGTTTCCACTTATTTGGATTTATTATGTGTGTTGGTGCAACTGCTGCAAGGGCATTGAAATCAGTGCTACAAGGGATATTATTGTCCTCTGAAGGGTAATAAGACTATCGTCCATTAGGCATTCTTATTCCAACTTGCCACATCCTGCGTGGTCTACTAGAGAATCATGCCACATTCTACTATTTAAAATTTTATTTTTTTATGATCATTGAATGATTGAATAACCTTCAAGTTATTGTTGAAGTTTCCTTTTGCTAAAAAGCTGCATTTATTTTCTTTGATTTGTTTTTGGTTGTTGGTATACTGAACCATATGCGTCTATTCACTTTTTCTGTAGGGAGAAGCTTAATTCGATGAATCTCCTTCTATACATGGCTCCAATTGCAGTTGTATTCTTACTTCCTGCTACACTTATCATGGAGAAGAATGTGCTTGGCATTACCATAGCACTTGCTAGAGAAGATGTTAAAATTGTTTGGTATCTCCTGTTTAATTCTTCTTTAGCATATTTTGTGAATCTGACTAACTTCTTGGTCACCAAGCACACTAGTGCTTTGACTCTACAGGTACTTTTGTTCTCTTTTCATAGTTATTTTGATTGTTTCTTTCGCATTAGACTAGATCAATTGGAGAATAGGGTAATTGGTCTGTCTCATAAAAGAAGTCTAGGTTGGTTATGAGTTCATGCGTGCAACTGGATAGGCCTGTTCAAATATCAATATAACACCGAATCTAGGCTTCAATCACCCCATGGAAGCTCTGCTCAACACTTTGGAAATACTAATGTATATAAGATTGTAAAATATATGCATATTTATGTCTGATATATGTTTATGCTATTTATACTGTTAATATATTTTTATTTTATTGTCTAGGCCTAAGAGTTGGGCCTGGACATCCATTCTACGACTAGGCTTTGTTTGACGGTAGGTTCATGTCTTTTGGATGACATCCCTTACTCAAATACGGTCTCCACCAGCACTTGTCTTGGCTTTCCTACTTGTCTATTTCAAACCCAAGGATTATGGCAATTTAATCCGTTGACAATTATCTACAACTCTGTCCATACTGTGATATATCTGTTGTCTTTATTGATTGTACAGGGTATGCTGGCTTGCACGTATTCCTTGTTATGTTTGACTTTGTCGTTAGCTTTACAACTTTGAAGCAAATTTTTAGTTCTGTTGGCTTCTCATCCTGGTTTAAACAACACTGAATAAATTCATGTTTGACTGGAGAAAAAACAATACTCAAAAGAAAAGTCTGTCCTAAGAAAATTGCATCTGAGAAGTTCTCAATTTAGCAAGCAATATAATTGTGGAGGTCCTTAGATAAGTAGATCCGTTCACCTTAAGGATTTTGACCTTATTTCTTTGCCAAATTGGGCGCTTTCTTTGAATATCGATAATGTTGATATTATAAACATGAGGGAAAGTGGTAGTTGAATTAATTTTCCCTTTTTAATGGTTTTCGCTGAATTGCA
Organism: Dendrobium chrysotoxum; assembly: GCA_019925795.1. Lineage (NCBI taxonomy): Eukaryota > Viridiplantae > Streptophyta > Magnoliopsida > Asparagales > Orchidaceae > Dendrobium > Dendrobium chrysotoxum. Next base: position 17,473,095 of record CM034302.1, read on the forward strand.
CCATTATTATGAAAATGGTTTCAAAGGAGTTTGGGCTAAAAACATGATTTTCATTTGCTAATTTGGAAGACACAGGTAACATCCTAGTGACGGAATTGAAATATTTGCTTCATATTTGAACTCACATTATGCCAAGGTTAAAAAGATGTGACTTGTGTTATCTAGTCATCAAGTTAGAGTAATATTGCATTACATAAATGAAAAGTATCACATTTTCTGCGATGGCTTCCAGTATAGTGATGTTCTTCATTATTTGTATGAGAAATTATAAGCCATACATTTCTATCCTAATGTATCTATATGCAACTATATTAGGTATAATCATATCTATCTAAATATGAGTCATCAATTATTTCATTATCTATTTATATATGTATATATATTAATAGATATAGTCGGTTTTACTACTACACTCTGAAACCAAAAAAATTTAAAGTACCAATCCTATGAAAATTTGCCAAACAGGAACACATATTTATACATCATAAGCAAGTATTTCATAATCAATATGAGTTGTATTATTTTTATAATAAAATATGATTTGTAAGAATAAATTTTATTTCATTTAATAGAGGTTATGTGCATGAAAAGTATGGCTTGCTACTATAGAAATTAAGTCAATATGCATAATTTTGTCTAGCAATAAACTAGATAAATTATCTATGCAACTTGATAATTTATTATAAACATTAAAGTGATTTATGGGCATATGTATAACAAATATTTGAATATGAAATACAAGATTTACAACTTTTAAAATATCTAGAAACCTATCATAAACATCAATGATAATGCTCCTAAAAAAGAAGGGTATGTTTACCCTCTAATAAATAGAAGTCATCTCAAAGCATGTCGTACGAAACTTCAACCTTGGCTAATATCCAAACAACAATACTAAGGGGAACTCAACTTAAATGTCCTACACATGAGAATACTAAATCAATGGCACAAACACATACAAGCCTTGAAAATTGATAGCTAACATAGATAAGTGCAACCTAGTTTATATAAACTACTCCCCCCCCCCCCCCCCACAAAAAAAAAAAAAAAAGATTATCCTCGGATGAAACCAATATTATCTTTATTATTATATCTTATCTCAAAATTTATCAAATTAAAAATCTAAGATTAACAATAATAATAACTTATATATTTCTTTGAGAGAGATGCTATCAACAAGAAAATTTGAGAAGTAGAAGATAAGGGCGAATAAGAGGAAGATAAAGAAGGAGAGGAAGAAGGCTTGCATCTTTCTTTCTTCACACACACAATGCAAGATATAGAGCGTCATCTTCCAAATTAGAGTTTTGGGTCCCCGATAGAGCATCTAAATCCTATCTTATCGATTCAGGTCTAGCATGGTTATTAGTTTTCTAATGTGGGAGTTCTTAGATATCAAATTCTACTTTCGACCCAAATATGCTTGAAAGAGGAGTGACAACGACTAGAGTTTAAGTGAGCCAACCTAAATTCAAAACCAAAGATTTTGATTTCAACTCTAGCCCAGTTCGAGTATAGTCAACAATGTTCAATTTTGAGTTGAGTTTCAAGATACTAATGTTATAATATATTTTAAATCACTAATCATGATTATTATCTATATAAAAGTATTCAATTGCATAAACATGTATACATATATCTTTTTTTGTGTTTTGTAATTAAGAAGACATGTATGTGTTTATATGTATTAGCACGCACACACACAAAGATTTACATGTCATGTATCAAATTGATTTTGACTTGAATCAAATTTATTTCGAGCGAGTTATCTTGGAGTTGGCGCATATCAATTTTGATGTAAATCAAATTTCAAGTGATTTTTAAGCGAGTCACAAGTTTCAAACATAATACGAGCCCTAGCTAGAGAGCAATCAAATCCCCGGTCAAATTCTAATCAGATTTGCTCATTGCATTTAAGCTGTTGACTTCAACACTAGAATTTCTTCCCTTAGCCCAAAATCTAGATTGGGAGTTGAGGTTTTATTTCATGGATGTGATGTGTCGGAATAGTATTGCATACAACATGCATGATATATTCATTAGACTCTACCAGAAGCTTAAATAGAAACTCTCTTAGACTTATTGAAAGTTGCATTGTAACCATCCTCCTAGAAGCTTAAATAGAACTTTCTCCATTAAGGGGGCTATGAGAGGCTTTCCTTAGAGAAGATTGATTTTATATGATTTGACGCCTATATGGGCTTCCTTGATAACACTATCCCATAAATATGGCTTTCTTTTAGGTCACAGTAATACATTCAAAATGAAGCCCTTATTATAACATTTCAAATCTCAAGAAGCTTCAAACAAAAAGTCTTTGTTTATATTAATTTTCTCTTTATGAACAAGAGACAATGCATACAATGACAAACTTCTCGTTTTATTCAACATCTTTAATAGTGGCATGATACTAACCCACACAAGTATTCTGTGAGCTTAATCAATTAGTTTTGGTCAAGGTTGCGGTTGCATAATCCTAGATGAGTTATGGTCATTGAAGGGCCACCTATATTATGGGCCTTGAAACAGCCATATTAGTACTAGACTTATTTACTCTGTGTTAATATATAGGAAAATCTTGTGTCATCCAGCAGCCTAGTCTTTAGCATGTTAACATGCAGGGCTGGATACCAGTGATTTAAATTGCGAACTGTGTATTGATTTTTCTATTCAGAAGTTTATGCCATGGGTAGTGCTTTCAGTTCAACTTTACATAAAAGAGTACTTCCACAATTTCCATGAACCAGCACTTTTTTTTTTTTTTTCCTATTGATATTCCCTGGTAATTTGTACAATTCTTTTGAAGATGTTTGAGAGTCTTTTGTTTATCCTGGACTTGGAAGACGCCCTAGCAAACATGAAGGAATTGACCATTGCTTTATTTTTTTAGGTTCTTGGGAATGCCAAAGGTGCGGTGGCCGTGGTTATTTCAATTCTAATATTCAGGAACCCGGTTTCGGTGACAGGGATGCTGGGTTACAGCCTCACTGTTATTGGAGTCATTCTCTATAGTGAGGCAAAGAAGCGCAACAAATGAGCAGCTGAGTCTCTTTACTGTAACATTGATGGCAATTACTTTGCAAAGCCGGCCGTTACGTTAAGAGCTGTATGCCCTATTTGTCCTAGGTTGCGACCACATCTTTGCTAGGAGAAGCCTGGAGAAGTCTTACTACTGTATCAGCATCAGAGATGTTTTTAGAGATTCTTTCTTCCACCCATAAGGTTAAAGTCCAATTCTTTGAGATAGAAATAGTCATGCGCCTTTAGTTCTATATGACCATATACACATTAATTGTTTTATGATGTCAGATACTTTATTTTGTTATTCTTGAACCGCCTGTTAAGCACAACTTATACAGAAATGTTGAAGAGAGGTGCGTTATATTTTGGCTCTCCTTTCGTTGTATTGCTCCATTTTTTAAAGAAATTGTTGCCATTATTGTGCCTCTTGTAGAACTATCAGAACTTACGCAGTAACTTTGGCTTGGTTATGCTTTTACAGTGTGCTATGATGTCTCTAGTTTATCTTGTGTTCTAATTGCTGTTTGTTTTTTTTTTTAATCTAAATAAATGCTCCATTTTTATTTTTCATAACACAGTGAGTCCTGTAGGATATTTCGGTTCCAGTTTTAGAAAATGTATATTGTTACATTTCTTCTGTTACTGGATTGATTTCAAACATGGTGCTCTATCATAGCATTTGAACAATAATTGGCTGTTATTTGTTTTACATATCCTTCCATCAGTTCCTCCTAAAAAAAGTTTTGATGATATATGAATTGTTCGACAAAATCTGCTTTGGCTCCTAAGGTTTTTCATCTATCTTGGTATTCAACAAATGTTGCCTCCAGTAAGGCTTCCTTTGAGATATCTTTTTTATTATTTTATAAAATAATTTTTTAATACAAAAATTTTTTGAACTAAAGTTTCACATCCATTGTCATCTGACCATTATCTTCAAATCACTGTCTCCTAACCACCGTTGCCAGACTATCATCTCCAAATTGGTGTTAGACCATCGTGCTCGCCCGAAGAGTTTGGATCTTTATACAAAATTAAGATATAAAATTTCCTCTCTACCACTATAAATATTTTAATACTAAATAATAATAATATTATTATTAAATAAAATAATTCAATTTAAATAATTGCAGTTGAACTTGGTAGCATTCCTTATTTTGAATGTGACATGTGCTTGGAATTTCATGCCCTCTCCACCCAAAGCAAGAAGTTAATGCAAAGGTAATTAATGCCAACTACTGTATATATTGGACCACATTAAAGTTTACATTAGTCAATAGAATCAGAAGTATAATTATTGGTTGCCTGCTAAAAAATGGATGCACTCCTTGAAATGGTGGCAATAAATATATGCCCATTAATTCTTTAACATGATTTTCTATTCGTTTGGGTTCCCTTTTATTTTTATTTTATTTTGCTTATATTTTGATATAAAATTGAAGTTATTTGAAATTCTAGAAATTATATTTGTTTAACATGTTTTTTAATTACTTTTCTTTTATTTTTAAAAATGTTTAAAACAACTTAGAGATGTCATTGCCCGTCATCACCGTCACTGACCACCGTTATCGCCGGTGCCTTGCGACCCCTGAGTTGGCCATTGTTGCTTCAATTAAAACAAAATTAACATATTTTTAAGATATAAAATGTGTTTTTATTTAATATAAAAATGTATAAAATAATATAAAAATAAAAATAAAAGTAATCCTAAACACTCCATTTAAAATAGGTTGAGGGCACTTTAAACTATTGGGATTTATATATATTTACACTTGAACTTTATTTTTTTACATCACATAACACTCCAATTAACGAAGTTAATGTATCTTGCCCGACACTTATCAAAAAGAGATGAGATACTTTGTTAATCTACCTCATGTCTTCACTGCAGAAACGACCTATGAGAGCTAAGCTTTTCATGTCTTTGTCTTCACCTCCGCCTGATCTCCCTGAAGCATCATAAGATCAGTGTAGAGGTGATCAGATATGGAGACGCCTAAAAGGCAAAGGTGTTGACTGGTTCATAGAAACTTTGTGGTGGCGTTAGTTGGAGGCACTAGTTGTAGATGTGGCAATGATTAGGAGTAGCAATTGAAAAATGAAGAAGGGTGACTGGCCCATCATATTACATGCGGAATTCGGACACAGAGAACCGTCCGATTTTACAACTGTGAACAATAAAAATACTAAGGTGAACAGTAACTGTGCTTTTACTATTCACACTCACAAAACCGAACAGTTCTCTATGTCCGGACTCCGCACGTAATAATCTCTCCAATTTGGAAGGGAGAGGGAGAGATGGAGAGAGAGAGAGATTTTATTTAAAAGCAGTAAGAAAGCCATCTCAAATGAAACCTAGGTATACCTGAAAGCTGCACCAAGTCACCTTCTTTGAATGTTGTCTGGATTTGCTTGGAATTTTGTTTTGTGATCATTTCATGAACTTGTTTGTGAAGTTCCTGAACTTGTTTGTTGGATCATTTTGTCCTCGTTAATGCTCATGTTTTCAAATGGGCTTCGGCCAATTGTTTGATTAACAAAGTGATTATGTGCAAATTATACTTGTGATATAATCACATCCCATTTAGGAATATTTCTGCCCATAGAACACCTCATGAGATTTCCCCAAGTTTAGTTTACCATTTTGGTTTGGCCAGTAGTCTGCAGATGGGAGATAAATTTAATATCACAATTAGATACAAGGAGTGTGTATTCTTTGAAGATATCATGGATGGTATGAAAATTGTATTGCCATGGCCTTCCAATAAGAGATTACAAACATCTATGGAAATAACATCGCACCATACTTTTTCATATAATATCCTATTAATAAAAAAAGATGAACTAAACACTATTTTGTTACCTTAATATTTTTCAATTCCTTAGCCAATAAAGGTGCGAATGTTCTTGTATTTTTAGACTATGCTTCTCCATCATTGTCATAGCTATCACATTCTCATAACTTTCTCCATCAATAAAGTTACAAATCATCCCTTGGACCACGCAGCAAGTGGGCAAGATATTATAACACAACCACAAAGCACAAGTAGTTCTTCGTTGAAACAGATAATTTATGCAACTCTCATTGGTATGATCATTAATAACTAAGAAATTTTGAGTTCAAATCTTACGTATGTAATTTGTGTGAATTTAACTTAATTGACATTAAATACTTGTTGACCCATTTCAATTTTCACAGCATTTTATAATAGGAATCGCCGACTCCGAGAGCCAAATGAGCAATACAAAATGTGCTATGCTACTCACAATTCAAATCAACGTGACATAATACACAATAATCATAACAAAAAATGATCGATAGAAATCAAGAATAATTGTACATATCATATAGTGATGGTTAAAGGGGCTTTAGTTTTAAGAGGAAAATCTGTAGCCTAAGAAACATAAATGTCGTGAATTGTTCCCCTATGCAGCAGCTTCTTCCTAAAGAAAGCAGCCAAAAACAAAAAAACGCCAAATACAGAAAGCACTACTTCTCTCACCTCTGCGCCAAACGATAGTTCCATCTTCTGCGGTTCTGCAAGCTAAACAAGAAAGAAGGTTCAACTAAAATTCAAAAGATGTTTGGCATAAAGAATAAAATATCTACAAACATGAACTCAAACACTCAGACCACCATCATATATGTATCTTCCAAAGTTGTATAAAAAAATCCAAATAAAAAATATCTTTAATAGCACAGTGCATTAGATTACCTCAAGCGGGGAGAAAGCTTATACTTCATTCTTCAACAAGCAAAATTGTAAGGGAGCAACTATATCTGCCCCTGACAACCATTTTAGGGCTGTTTGGTTGCTTGTAGATAAGAAAAAGATAAAAAATAAAAATGATAAAATCTCTAAGATTAGATTAAATCATTTGATTGAGCCATCATATCATCATAACTACCATCATAATCATTTGCCCTATCCTAAATCTCAATAGACATCTCATCTCACCTCACCTTAATTCATTCTCTTTGTCGACACTGCATTTAAAACGGACCACTCTTATAATACATATCAAATTTCTTCTTTCAAGCTCTGATTTAATAGTTTCTCAAAAAGGATTCCTATAATTTTCAAATATCTTCATCTTTAATTGAGATCATATCAAGGTTTAAAATTGTGAAACTGGGTATTAAGGTTTTTTTCCATCCGTTAGATGAGGCATAAGCCACAAGGCGTAAACCTCAAAATTCAAAAATGGCATAAAGTCAAAATGAAGATTTTTTTATATAATAACCAAATAATATATTAAATGATGACATAAGAAATAAATTGGTATATATATGAAACAAAAAAATGTACAAGATGTAAAGTGACAAGTAATAAATTGTGTAAAATAGAATTAAAATTTAAACATCACAATAATAAACATAAAATAAAATTCAACTCGAAATTCTATCTTTTCCCATTTCTTACTCATCAACATTTAATAAAAAGAAAGTAATGGTATAGCAACTCAGAAGTCATCAATGCTGTCATCACTGAGAGGGTCTTCATTTGAATCATCGTCATAATGAATTGCTCTCTCCCCTGCCTCATCACCTATAGAGTCCAATGCCTCCCAATCTACTTCTTCTTCGTCAATATCAGTTATCTTCTTCCCTAAATGTTTTCATCAATATAAAGATGAGTAATACTTTAAAGTAAATAAGCTTTACCAAAATAATATTTTTATATACCTTTTCTATTTTATTCCTTTTGAGCATGGATTGTGATGGATGTAGATGTTTTATTTCTATCACCAAATTAACGTTCAAATATTGCTCTTGTAATTCAGATGGTGTTAACTTCATCATCTATAGACCACTCATCATCTGATATCATATGCTCATAAATCAAAGGGTCTTCATCATCCTTTAATCCTTTCTTCTTCAAGTTCTTGTCATTAAGTTTATTATTGTACATGATGTACACTAAAAAATTCATCCTTAGGGTTGTCAAATGATTTCTCATCATTGTGTGCACTTAATTGTACATGCTCCAGTTGCATTCACATCCAAATAAAACACATTAATCTCAAAACCTTCACAGCGAAACACTATAGTTCTAGAGTGTCATCACCAAATTGAATCCACCACTTAATTGAGATTTCACATAAATGAGTGCAGTAAGTACTAAGTACAATTAATTTTAAATAAATAAGTATATGATACATTAAAGCAACAAATAAAATTACTTAGAAATCGCTTGGAAATAAGGTTTGTAATCCAAAAAAATCATCTTAATTCCTAAATGGTACTAATTGCATATCAGCATTTGATCTCTTAGTTGAATCAACTATAAATATATTCATGCAATGGTATAAGCCTAATTTTATCTCAGGATTTGTTGATCTATTTTCTACATATTAATATTGAGAGTTCAGATAATAGCCTGCTGCATGTAAGTACCAATGAAGCTATAACTCTCACCTATCATCAATACAACAACAATAACATCAAGCCTTTATCCCACTACGTGGGGTCGACTACATGAATCCTTTTTCTCCATTGTGTCCTGTTAAAAGTCAAATTCTCGTTTAAATCTAATAAAGAAAGATCATTTCTAATATTTTCTAACCAAGTCTTTTTAGGTCTACCTCTACCTTTCTTAACATAAGTCAAATCTAAGACCTCTACTTTCCTAACCGGGTCATCGGGAGGCCGCCGTTTTATGTGACCAAACCATCTAAGGCGACTCTCTCTAATCTTATCTTCCACTGGAGCTACTCCAACCTTTTCACGAATATGCTCATTTGGTATCCTATCTCTAAGGGTAAAGCCACTCATCCACCTGAGCATCCTCATCTCTGCAACACTTAACTTAGAATTATGCTTCTCCTTTAATGGCCAACATTCGGCACCATAAAGCATTGCCGGTCTCACCACCATCTTATAAAATTTTCCCTTAAGTTTGAGGGGTACTTTTCTATCACACAATAAGCCCGATGCATTCCTCCACTTCAACCATCCAACTTGGATTCTGTTGATAATATCCCCATCTATTTCACCATCACTCTGAACAATAGATCCAAGATATCTAAAACGTGTACTCTTATTAATGGCTTGATTGGCCAAAGTCACAATCCCCTCACTAGGTCTATTATTATTAAAATTACACTCCATATATTCCGTTTTAGATCTACTCAAGCGAAAACCTTTAGACTCTAAGGTTGACCTCCACAATTCTAGTTTACCTTCAACTCCCTCTCTAGTCTTATCAACAAGAAGAATATCATCAACAAAAAGCATACACCAAGATACATCCTCTTGCAAATTTCTAGTGAGAACATCCATGACTAAAGCAAAAAGATATGGGCTTAAGGCTGATCCTTGATGTAATCCAATCGAAATAGGGAAATACTTGGTCAAACCACCTTGTGTTTGAACACAAGTAATAGCTCCTGCATACATATCTTTAATGATTTGAATATAAGCATTATTAACTCCTTTCTTTTTAAGAACTCTCCATAGCACTTCTCTTGGAACTTTATAATATGCTTTTTCTAAATCAATAAATATCATATGTAAATCCTCCTTATTCTCTCTATATTTCTCCATCAAACCTCTTAATAAATGTATGGCTTCCATAGTAGACCTACCCGGCATGAATCCAAATTGATTATGAGAAACATTAGTATCACGCCGCAACCTATGCTCTATAACTCGTTCCCATAGTTTTAAAGTATGACACATTAACTTAATTCCTCTATAATTCGCACAGTCTTGTGCATCATCTTTATTTTTAAAAATAGGGATTAACACACTCATTCTACACTCATCTGGCATCTTTTTAGTCTTCAAAACAGTATTAAAAAGTTTAGTAAGCCAAAAAATTCCTTCATCTCTTAAGCATTTCCACACATCTATTGGAATATCATCAGGTCCAACAGCTTTTCCACCCTTCATTTTCTTTAAAGCCTCTCCAACTTCGGTTTTACTAATACGCCGATAAAAACAGAAATCTTTATTTTCATTTAGGGTGCTAAGGACACTACAATCAATTTTATTTTCACATTCTTCATTAAAAAATTTAGCAAAATATCTCATCCACCTTTGTTGAATATCATCTTCTAAAAAAAGTATTTTTTGATCATCAATGATATTCCAAATTTCTCTGTAGTCGCCCTTTTCTCCTCTTAAGTTTTGGGCAATCATTTCTTTTGTATCATCCATAACATTATATATGAAGCCCAGAATAGACTTCTCAACATCCACCATCCTCAGAACTTGATCCCATGGCCAAGTAGTTATGTAGCATACATGACACTCAGCCAAAATATGTCATTTAGAACAATCTTCCTAAACTCTTTCCCTTAGATTTTCTTGCCCAAGCATAACTCAACCATTGTGTAGAAGTGAACATAAAATTCAAATGTTGACTTGCCTCCAACATGTTCTAAAAAATCAAATAAGCGATGGAAAATCTAGTTGCTGCAAGCCTAAATATTCCTTTCTTTGAAAATTTTCTCATGAGTGTCAAAACTCAAAGAAGATTATAAATAAATTTGCTTATCTTCTTAGATTTTATCAGTGCATTCTTGTGCTGCGACAACTCCTCAAGTTTCTCAAGGATGAGATTTATGCAATATGCGACACAGAGTCTAATATAAATATTTTTTCTTCTCCATAAGTTTTATCCTTGTAATCTAATAAGAACTGACATTATCTATTATCAATTAAACTATCAAGTGCTCTCCAACCTCCTCAACAATATTATCAAGTAATCCAAAAAGAACCTCAACATCTTTCACCTGATAGGATACCTCAGTTGACTTCAAAACACAGTGCCATAAATCAATATATTTATCAAACTTAAGCTCTTTACATCTGACCATCCATCATACATGATTGTAACACATGTCTGGGCATAAGTCCTCTTAATTTCCTTAATACTTCTCTTAATATTTTCCAACTCCTTCAAAATCCATGTCCTCAAATCATACATGGATGGAGGTTTCAACCATCTCCCATACGCTCCAATTGAACGAATCATATTGTAGTAAGAAGAAGAGGTTGCAACGTTAAATGAGGTAGTATTCTCATTAAAAAAACTATTTATATCCATACATACACGTATCCGTGCACACTTAACATTCTCTAGGGTCAACTTTTATGCAGTAGAAGGTTTTTCTTCCTGTTTATCCTCTAATTTGTTCGCCATATACTGATCCATTGGAGCCCTTGCACCCCTAGAGGACATGGGTCGCACTGAAGAAGATCAATCCCAACCGCTGCACTCGCTCCCATAGTAGTAGCCCACATTAACTCTATCTTCAAATTATCTCTGTGCCAAGTGCTTTGACATTACTGACTTATTCATGTATATTTTAATCTTCTTCTTACAGTATCAAACACTATGACACATGGTGCGCGACATTTTTGTGTGATCAGGATAGGTGCTCATTCATCCTAGTCACACCATCTTTCACCACTTTCTCATAGCAGTTACATTTCAAATATACGTATGACTTGTCGCTGCCTCCCACGTCAATTTGAGTGTTATGTTTCTACACCGGGTCCTTCCTATGATCCGACATGATTTTATCTTTGCTCCTAACCATTCTCTACAAAACCTTGCAATAATAAATTAAGAACATGAAATATTGAAACTCATTAAAAATTAATGCAGGCATGCTTTGATGATCATTTCAAGAGCAATGAATTTGATTCTAATATGCAAAGTTCATCATTGTTGGTGATGTTTCTCTACTAGATTCAAGAATTCTTTGAGGCAAAGATAATTGAGTTTAATAGAATTGATCTTCTAGCCATATAGACAATACCCATTTGCTACCCTCCCTATCAACACAAAATATATGGCTGAAATTTATTTTCATTTTGGGTTTCATCCAAACCTAAATTCAACAATGAATAGTTCAAGTTAATCTACCGTGAGCAATATGATTGATCCAATTCTAACAAAAAAATCCATCATCACAAAATGTTGAGCCATCTAGAGCCTTAATCAAGCTTAATCCCAAACATAAGGTGCTATTGCACTAACCTAAACCTTGTTAAACCATAAATCCCTAACCCTTTGTTAAACTAAATTTATCTTCTCCATACCACTAATTATACCTAATTTACCTAAAGTATGTAAAGTAAATATAGTAGAGCTTGTTATAATATTGACTTAATCTTTAGCTAGCATATAATAAGAAATCTTATTGAGGCTCTAAATTATCTAGAACAAAATTCTAAATCCATCTAACATAGAAAATGACTTATCAAATTTTCTCTAAATTTATTTTTTTAAATACAATAGAATTTATGATTATTAAAAAGATTTCTAAAAAATCTGAATTGCCTCAAACATAACCATAAATAGTGAAGGAAAAGACAATTGACGAACAAAAACCAGGCAAAGTCGAAGGAAATGGAAGTCGAACAGTAGCAAACGAGTTGAAGGAGCTAGCTACTCGATCAACCAAGCAAAGTCAAAGAGATGAACGTCATCGAGCAGCGATTAAGCACGTGAAATGGAAGAAAGATGGATATTGCCGCAACGAGAAAAGCTCCCGTCATTACTTTCGATCCAACAAGAAGAACATCGTCAAACTGTCATGAATTCTGATCCAATAGGGAACGTCATCGAAGATGGTGAAGAAGCTTTTAGTGATTCGTTCAAAACTCGACCTCATGTAAAACAGGCGAAGTCGATGAATGCCAGGTTATAAATTTAGGTTTAAGATTTTAATAAAAAAAAATAAGTTGATTTGAGGCATCAACCTCACAACATGAGGTGAGGCACGCCTCAGCCAACTTGAGGCGTGCACCATGCGAACCAAAGCCAAGGTGTGCACCTCAACAAGTTTTTGATGACAATTGCACTGAGGCGCGTCTCTTATTGCGCAATTTTAAACAATGGGTCATATTATCTTCACTTCTAAATCATCTAAAATTATCAAAATCTATGGATCACTATTCAATTGTCTTGGCTATTAAGTATTTCTCCGTCCCTTTTAGTACCAAGCAGCTAAATATATGCATCATAAAAAGAGATTTTTTCCCCTACTCACTACCCTCTTTACAAGAATTCTCATTTTATTATAATCACTATAAGCCTCAACAAAATTCATCTCTTCACAATCATTAAAAGCACATTTTACCATTAATAAACTTTTATACCTCCTCACTCCACCAATCCTTATTAAATTATAATTTATTTCAAGACTACCATAAAACTTCTATAACAATCTTCTTATTATAACAAGAACAATAATTTATCCCACTACATAGGATCAATTACATGAATCCTTTTTCTCTATTGTGTTCTATTAAGAGTTATTTTTAATACTTTCTAACCAAATCTTTTTTAGGTCTAACGCTACCTTTCTTAACATGATTAAATATAATATATCTACTCTCATAATAGGATCACCGGAAGGCTGAAGTTTTATGTGACCAAACCATCTAAAGTGATCCTCCCTAATCTTACTACTCTAACCTTTTCATGTATATACTCGTTTTGCATTCTGTCTCTAAGTGTAAAGTCACTCATCCATATAAGCATCCTCATCTCAGCAATACTAAACTTAGATTTATGCTTCCATTTTAATGACCAATATTTTGCATAATAAAGCATTATAGGTCTCACTACCATCATATAAAATTTTTTCCTCAAGTTTGAGAGGTACTTTTTCATTACACAACATTTTGTCATATAGCATTGCAGGTCTCACTACCATCATATAAAATTTTCCTTTAATTTTGAAAGGTACTTTTCTATTACACAACAGGCCCAATGCATTCTCCACTTCAACAACAAACTCGATTTCTACAAATAATATACTCATTTATTTCACCATCGCTTTGAACAATATACATGAGATATCTAAAACGTGCACTCTTTTTAACGACTTGATCACCCAATGACACAAAACCACCATTAAATTTATTATTACTAAAATTATAATCCATGTATTCGATTTCAAATTTACTCAAAAAAAAAAAACTTAAAGACTCCAAGATTGACCTCCATAATTCAAGTTTGTCATCCACTCACTTTACAGTCTTATCAACTAGAAGAAAATCATCAGCAGAAAGCATGCATCAAGATACATCCTCTTGCAAATATCTAGTAAGAATATCTACAACTAAAGCAAAAAGATATGGGCTTAAAGCTGAACCTTGATGCAATCCAATTGAAATAGAAAAATACTTGGTCAAACCACCTTGTGTTTGAACACAAAAAATAGCTCTTGTATACATATCGTTAATGGCTTGAACATAAGTATTATTAACTCCTTTATTTACTAGAACTCTCCAGAGCATTTCTTGTGAAATTTTATCATATGCTTTCTCTAAATCAATAAATATCATATGTAGATCCTCCTTACTCTCTATACTTGTCCATCAAACATCTTGTATAACTTCCATGGTGGACCTACCAATCATGAATCAAAACTAATTTTGAGAAACAATAGTATTGTCGTAATGTAAGCTAAATTACTCTCCCCCATAATTTTAATGTATGACACTTTAACTTTTTTTTATGACACATTAACTTCATTCTATAATTTATACATTCTTGTGGATCACTTTTATTCTTAACAATAAGAAACAACATACTCCACTCATCTAGCATCTTTTGTCTTCAAAATAACATTAAAAAGTTTAGTAAGCCAAGAAATTCCTTAATCTACTAAGTATTTACACAATTATATTGGAATAGATCCTGCTACTTTTTCACATTTCATTTTCTTTAAAACCTTTCCAAATTTGATTTTACTAATACGTCAAAAAAATAAAAACCCTCTATTTTCATTTAGGGTGCTAAGATCACTAAAGTCAATTGTATTCTTACAACCTTCATTAAAAAAATTATCGAAATATATCATCCACCTATGTTGACTATCATCTTATAAGAAAAGCACTTTTTAATCTTCTTCCTTAATGCACTTCACTTGAACTAAATATTTACTTCTATCTCTTTACTTGACTAACTTATACATACATTTTTCACTTTATTTAATATCTAATTTATTATATAAATAATTAATGGATAAATTCTTCGTATCACATATTGCTTGTTTAGAATACCTACGGGCTTCTCTATATTTTTTTTCCAATTTTTTAACTTTTATGTCTAAATCAACTTTTATAATAAAACATCTTTTTTTTCATCTTTTTTTGCACATTTTGATTCTACTACAAACTATTTTTACTAATAGAAACTTTTCCTTTTGATTCTCCAAGCACATCCTTTTGACACCACCTATGTCGAGTTCTAAGCCCTAGATGAAAAAAATGAAAAGTTACGTTAAGTAATCGACAACCAGCATAAAACTTGTCAAACAATCATGTCATGAATCCTATAACAATCTTCTTAATTTTATCTAAAATAAAGAATTCCAACTCACCAAATCAATAGCTTAATCTTGAAAGATTAACAAAATTTCATCTTTGAGATTCCACCACCTTAAACTTGGACATCTATTTCTTCTAATCACCTGCTTTATACTCCTAGGATATTCATCCATAACTATAATTCTATGTTGTGTGACCAAACATTCTTCTGGAATAATCTTATGCAACAACAACATCAAGCTTTCATTCCACTACGTGGGGTCAGCTACATGAATCATTTTTTTTCATGTCTAGTTAAGGAATAATCTTATGATCTAGCAAAATAATTTTTTTCTTACTAGTAAAATGAACTTTATTTGTAATTGTATACTTCCAACTTCTAAAATAACTGAAGTGCTCTTTTCAGTTCTCAAAGTATATATTTCATATGCCAGTATTGAGAGCAATTGCGAAATCTAACAAAACATTTCTCATTGTATTTATATCTCGTATGTAAAATCTATCCTACTCTCACATAACATTTCCCATTGCATTTATATCTCCTATGTAATACCTATGAAAAACTTCCTCATAAACCATCCTACTAAAATATAAGCCAACTTAAGCCGGTTACAATAAATATCATTTTTTCATATGGCATATACATTGTAATAGTTCATTAATCTCTTCTCAAATTAATTTTTCAAACAGTACTCTAATCCAACTTTCAATGCATCTGCACTAACCACAGTTAGCCACATTTATAATATATTCAGTAATAATTATCTTAATAACTATAACTCTATCACCAACCCTATCCACCTCATCAATTTTTCCTCCATGCAGTATTATAACAAACCCATAAGATTATTAACCTTTCCAAAATATGATAACTTATAACCTTTCCTAATATCTATGGACCTTTCCCCTTCCTATACAAACAAACAATATTCATTATTTTTCTAATCACTAAACAAATGTAACTCAAAATCAACAAGAATTTTAAACCCTACAACTCTAAAAATTTAATATTTAAATCACTCAAAAACATCACCGTCTAAATGAATTTTCTTTCAACAAACTACAAATAGGGTCCTAAGAGAAAAAGAGCATCAACTACATAGTTTTACCAGACGTGATTCTAGACTTCTTTGAAAAGGTTCATATATAGATAAACACAATACTTTATTGCATGTTTAGATTAAAAATGTAAATAAAATCATCATCTCATAGTTAATCACTAAAGAACAAGAATGTACCAAATGAGAAAATAATGTGATTCAGCCAACAAACTCCCTGTAGGTCATTAACAGCTATGTCAATGTCAAATTTGAAGTTTTCACATCTCTCCCTTCGTCACAAGCTTGAAACAAAATAAAGACAAAAAAAGCATCTCTAAGATATCATTTCTTCAATTCTAGATACCACCACAAAAGTTCACAAAATGCATCTCGATGCATGTCCGAGATCAAGGGATTAGGGAACCACATGATTCATATTTCATTTTACAATGCTTAAATTGTCATTGAGAAAAACATGTTGCATTTTATTCTTCACCATGTATCTAGAACCTTAACATGTTCATAAAACAAAATAAATGAGATGGCAATAGATGAACATGAAACTAATTCTTCCCCTGATTATACAAGTTATCTTTGAATCTTGCACCGTGTATCTGATGCAGCTGGCAGCAACAGTCCAGTTGCCCATGTGGGGCTCAGGACCTCCTTTATCACTTATAGGAGAAGAGGCTTTGGGAGGAAACTTTTTGAGAAAGGGGGGGACTCTTTGGGAAAGATGTAAGGGGCATTTATTAGGGGATTTGAGCTGTTTAGGAGGAGGAGGAGGAGAGGGGGGGGGGGGGTAAGCTGTTTAAGTGGGGAGATTATGGTGGGTTAGGGTATTTATGTTATGTTTGGAATTTCTGCAACAGTTTTTGTGAGATGTTTGGTTTCCTAGTAACTAGTAACTGCTAGGAATTGTAGGAGAGACGATTCACCTCTCGAACAGTGAATCAACTTGTATCTTGTCTTACTTTCCTTGCAAATTAGTAAAAACAGCTCTCTTTGTGTTATTTCTGGATCTATTGAAGTAAGTTGCTATTTTTTATATTGTTGTGTGCTGTTTTGATCATCAAATCCTATCAAATTGGTATCAGAGCAAGATTTAGGACCTATGGCGCCGAAGAAAGTTGAAGCTTTGGAAGAGCAACAAGAAGGAGACATTGGTCAATTCAATTTTGAAGTTGAGGAAAGGATTTCATCCATGGAAGGAAGGCTTTCTAACCTAAAGGACATGATAAAGAAAATATTGAAGCTTCACATCCAACCATCAGAGGCGAGGGGACCGGTGGGTGGCCAAGGAAGTGGAGGAAACCCCAATATTGGCACAATGAGGGATGATCGAGAAGTAGAAATCTTGGGCGATAGGGAAAATATGCCACCTCTTGAATCGATAACCAGGAGGGAAATGAGTGAAGGATAAAGCATGAGAAGAAATTGGGAGGAAGAAACAAGGAGGGCTAACTTTGAGGAAGAGGATATCTATGAAAGGAGGAGAGGTGGGAGAGAACAATGGAGAGATCACAACAATCACTATATGGGAGGAGCCAGAGGTGGAAGAGGAAGTTGGAGCGGAGGGGATCCGAGAGTGAGAAAATTGAAGATGCCCATTTTTTGAGGGGGAAGATATTCATGGGTGAATCTATAGGGTGCAAAAATAATTTGGAGTGAATAGGTTGACGGAGGAAGAGAGATTCTCGGTGGCGGCTTTAAGCTTGGAGGGGAAGGCCTTGTCTTGATATCAGTGGAGAGACATGAGAGAACCAATTCGATCATGGAGAGAGTTCAAAGATAGTTTATTAGAATGTTCCCGAACCAGTCGGGAAGGAGACTTTTACGAGCAGTTATTTGCTCTTGTTCAGGAAGGGAAGTGATGGATTATCGGAACAGGTTTGAGTACCTTTCTAGTCGATTGAGGAGGCTTTCTGAGACAGTGTTGGAGGAGAATTTCATGAAGGGACTCAAGCCAGAGATCAGGGCTTCTATCCGGTTACTGAGGCCACGAAGGTTGGGGGAGGCTATGGAGCTAGCCCAGTTGATGGAGGACAAAAACTCACTTGAGAGAAGCAGCAAGGGCAACGATTTGGGAGCTTCATACCGGACAACGACTATTTTTTTAGCACCAAAGGTACAACCTGTGCCCATTCAGAGAGAAGTACCCAAGGATAGGGGATTGGGAACACGATCAGGGGGAAATTTCAAATGGCTAACTAAGGCAGAAGTTCAAGAGAAGCGGGCTAAGGGATTATGTTTTCGTTGTGATGAGAAATTTGCGCCGGGCCACCACTACAAGGATCGTTCGCTGCAGGTACTTATAGTCTATGATGAGGAGGAGGTGGTTGAGAAGGAGCATTTGCACCTAGATGTGGCGGAGGTCTCCCTAAACTCAGTGGTGGGGTTTACCTCAAATCACACCATGAAGGTGAGGGGACAGATAGGAGGAGAATTAGTGATAGTTCTGGTGGACAGTGGGGCAACCCACAACTTCATCTCCAACTAGGTGGTGGACCAATTGGGGCTGAAGTTAGTTGACACGGGCTGTTTTAGGGTGATGATGGGAACGGGGAAGATGGAGAAGAGTAAAGGCATCTGCCTAGGGTTGATGGTGACACTGCAGGAGATCTAGGTGAAGAAGGATTTTCTTCCCTTGAAGTTAGGGAGCACAATGTAATTTTGGGCATGAAGTGGTTATAAACATTGGAGGAAACTAAGGTGGACTGGAAAGCATTGACTATGGAATTTATGGTGAGAGGGAGGAAGGTGAAAATCAGGGGGGATCCTAGTCTATCCAAAACTAGGGTTTCTCTCAAAACTATGGTGAGGGCAATCCAGGGAGCAGGGATGAGATTCTTGGTGGAGCTCCAAAGCCTCAAGGGAGGAGGAAGAATGAGGAAAGAGGAGGTTCTAGAGATAGTCCAACTACTCCTACAACAATTAAGTGAGGTGTTCCAGCTGCCTCAAGTCCTACCTCCCCTAAGGGAGCATGAGCATGCCATCATCTTGAAGGAGGGGGTATCCCCTATCAGTGTTCGACCCTATCGATACCCACACGTTTAGAAAGATGAAATTGAGAGACTGATCAAGGAGATGTTGGAGGCCCAGATCATTCATCCTAGTGTTAGTCCCTTCTGCAATCCAGTGTTGTTGGTGAAGAAAAAGGATGATAGTTGGAGATTTTATGTAGATCATCGGGCTCTGAATAAGGAAACAGTGTTGGATAAGTTTCCTATACCGGTCATTGATGAGTTGTTGGATGAGTTATATGGAACGATGTTGTTATCCAAGATTAATCTGAAATCGATATATCATCATATTAGAATGCATCCCGTTGACATCCAACAGACTACGTTTAAGACTCATGAAGGCCATTACGAGTTCTTAGTGATGCCTTTTGAGCTTACCAATGCCCCAGCTACCTTCCAGTCGCTTATGAACAAGGTATTTCAGCCCTACCTCTGCAAGTTTGTATTGGTTTTCTTCGATGATATTTTAGTGTATAGTCGGTTTGAGGCAGAGCATATGGAACACTTGAGAGTAGTATTAGTGACATTGAAGGAGCATCAACTGTATGCCAATTTGAAGAAGCATTCCTTTGCATAGTAGCGCGTGGAGTATTTGGGACATGTGGTGTTCAAATCAGGAGTAGCTGCAAATCTTTCCAAGATAGAGGCTATGTTGGAGTGGCCCTTACCCAAAACTGTGAAGGAGTTGAGAGGGGATACAATTCTATAGCATGGTCGTTGACAGAGCAACTGAAGAATGACAGTTTCAAATGGTGGGTGGCAACCACCCAGGCATTTGGGCAGCTAAAGAAAGCCATGACGAGTGTCCCTGTGTTAGCACTACCAGATTTTAACCAGCCGTTTGTAGTGGAGACTAATGCATCAGGTTATGGGTTAGGAGCAGTTCTTATGCAGAGTTAGAGACCCATAGCTTATTTCAGCCAGGTTTTGACTGCTAGGGCCAGGCTGAAATCAGTGTATGAAAGAAAGCTGATGGCGATAATGTTGGCAATACAAAAGTGGCGATCTTATCTATTGGGACGACACTTCATAGTCAGGACCGACCAGAGAAGTTTGAAGTTTTTGTTAGAGCAGAGGATGGTGACAGAGGAGCATCAATGGTGGCTTTCCAAGTTGTTGGGTTATGACTTCAAAATCCAATATAAGCCCAAGTTAGAAGATAAAGCAGCAGATGTTCTCTCCAAGCATAGTGAAGACCCTCAAGTTATGGCTCTATCTATTCCCATGGTGGTAGATTGGGAGGCTTGAAGCATGAGTGCGAGCAGGATGAGGAGCTGAGTAAGATCAGAGGTGACTTGCTGCAGGACAAGGATAGCCATCCTGGTTATTCTTTGATGGGTCAGAAGCTGCTACACCATGGACCGATGGACGGTTTGTGTTTTCGAGGAAATCGCCACACATCCCTCATTTGCTGCATGAGTTTCATGGCACAGCTATTGGGGGACATTCAGGAGTTCAGAAGACATATCATAGATTGGCAGCGGAGCTATACTGGGTGGGCATGCGAAAGGATGTAGAGGAGTTGGTGACCAGTTGTGATGTATGTCAGAGACACAAATACCTAGCTATGGCTCCAGGTGGTCTTCTACAGCCGTTAGCATTACCCGAGAAGATGTGGGAAGAGGCGACTATGAACTTCATTGAGGGACTACCTAGATCAGATAGGTTTACTGTGATTCTAGTGGTGGTGGACAAATTGAGCAAATATGCTCATTTCGTTCACTTACGCCACCCTTACACCACGGTGTCGGTGGCAGCCACATTCATTAGAGAGGTGGTTCGTTTGCACGGCATACCCGAGTCCATTATGTCCGATCGAGATAAGATTTTTCTGAGCCACTTATGGAGGGAGTTATTCAAGATGCATGGGACTGTCCTGAAGAGAAGTACAACTTACCACCCCTAGACGAATGGTCAGACAGAGGTGGTGAATCACAGTGTGGAGACTTGTCTTTGTTGCTTTGTATCAAATACACCAAAGATATGCGCCAAATGGTTAGCTTGGATGGAATATTGGTATAACACTTCATATCATACAGCAGCCCAGACAACGCCATTTAAAATTCTATGTGGGAGAGATCCACCTCATCTAATACATTATGGGCATGGCAACACACCGATGTCATTAGTGGAGCAATACTTGGGAGAAAGAAACCTGGTTTAGGAAGAATTGAAGGAACATCTACAGAGAGCACAACAAATCATGAAGAAGCAGGCAGATGGACATAGGAGAGATGTGTATTTTAAGGTTGGGGACATGGTTTATTTGAAGATCCGACCTTACAGACAGAGGACTTTGGCTCGACGAAGGAATGAGAAGCTCTCCCCCCGCTACTTTGGGCCCTACGAGATAGTGGAGTGCATTGGCTCAGTAGCATATCGCCTACTATTGCCACCGACCTCAGCCATCCATCCCGTATTTCATGTATCGCAATTTAGACGAACCATTGGAAACCAGAGACCCTCACCCGCACTATCGGCCACACTGTCAGAGGATATGGAGGTGATATTAGAATCATTGGAGGTGAAAGGGGCGCCAAGGGGATAAGGGGATTAAGGAGGTGCTGATCAAGTGGAAGGATTTACTAGAATATGAGGTGACATGGGAGCCCTACAGTACTATTCAGAAGCAATTTCCCTTTTTTTGACTTTGAGGACAAGGTAACTTTTTTAGAGGAGAGTATTGATACAGCTGGCAGCAACAGTCCAGCTACCCATGTGGGGCCCAGGACCTTCTTTATCACCTATAGAAAAAAAGGCTTTGGGAGGAAACTCTTTGGGAAAGGTGGTAACTCTTTGGGAAAGATGTAAGGGGCATTTATTAGGGGATTTAAGCTGTTTAAGGGGGAGATTATGGTGGGTTAGGGTTTTTTATGTTATGTTTGGAATTTCTGCAGCAGTTTTTGTGAGGTATTTGGGTTCCTAATAACAGCTAGGAATTGTGGGAGAGACGATTCACCTCTCGAACAGTGAATAAACTTGTATCTAGTCTTACTTTGCTTGAAAATTAGTAAAAACAGCTCTCTTTGTGTTATTTCTGAATCTATTTGGAGTAAGTTGTTATTTTTTATATTGTTGTATGCAGTTTTGATCATCAAGTCCTATCAGTATCAAACCCATTCAATTGCAAAAATTATTAGATCGTCAGACCCCTCTGACATTAACTATAATTTAAGCAACCAACAGTTGAGTAATAATAATAAAGGCCACAAATAATTTTCTGCTTCAATAGAAACTACAAAACTTATAGAAATAAAACAGGTGCTATAATAAAATAAATAAATGGAAAAGTGATGTGACAATACCAAAACTGAACTCATAAAACTTGGGAGACTTTTAAATCAGTAGTAGGCATACTAACAACAAGAAATAGAAGTAATGCCACATCAAAATTGAGATATTTTTATTACATTCCCAACATTTTTTATACATGGAGGCATGTGATGATGAACAGATCGGTTAGTTCCAGCATCTTCCCCAATAGCTAGCTATTAAGATTCCCATAAAAACCTGAGGTGATAAAACGATATTGAAAACATGGAAATATTTTAAAATAAACCATAACAAATTACTTCCACTCACTACAAATCGAACAGGGTTGATCAATTTACTTGACCAAAACGTGAATTATTATGGTTAACAAGGCATTTTAACAGAGGATAAGTTGAAAATAAACAATAAATTCCAGAATTGGCTTGACAAGAATGTTTTCGAGAAATATATTCTCAGAAAAAGTTTATAATCTCATTAGCTAGTCAATCACAGATAATAGTGAAAGCCAATTGAGGTTTTACCTGATGATGATGAGTTGAACAAATTTTTTAAAGCATGCCCAGAGAGAAGATCAATCGGTACATCAACTGCTCATGGGTCAAAAGTCAAAACTTCTTTAGCGTTCAACAAGCTTCTAGTAGTCAAGTCCATTGTTGCAATGCTTACGAAAAATATAATGATGATAGACATCAAACAACAATTACATGCCAAATGCTCTGTTGTATACATTTCCTGAACTTGGAATGTGAAATCTATATTCATCCCTGCTAACATAAGGATTATTCAGCCCATAAGACTCATTCTTAATGCAATCAGTCAAGCTCATAGCAGTACTAGATTGCTTATTATTCCAACCATCCCAGTGGGTATTCGAGATAGGTGAGGTTCTAGGCTGCTGCAGTGACAGCTGTACCAAAGGAGATAAACTGCTGTAATTTTGTGGGAAGTGATAGGACATGGCATACGAATCATTAAGAGGCAAGAAATTTTCCCTTACTGGGTCAGAAATTCTCATATTTTGATAAGAAACAGCTCGCTTCATAAGTAACTGATCTATCAGGTCACCCTCAGATCTGAACCGTTCAGGAAAAGCAGAACCCAAACCATTGTTAATACTGGTTCCAAGTGGCATATGGCCTTTACCAACAGCCATTATTGCTGGGTCAATAAATTCCAAATCAACAGAATTTTCGGTTGGATGAACTTCATACTGATTCCTAAATAGAGAATTACCATGTAGATGATTCTCTAAAAGAATATAATAAACAAATTAGTTAGCTTACTACTCAGCAAAGAAATCTGGAACAGATTCAAGTGCACAAACCTGGAACTGTTGCCATAAGATTGTGTTCGTAACGATCTTGATCAGAAAACCCAGGGGGAGGTGCTCTGCTTGGCACTGAGAATCCAGGAGGAGCCAACATTTTGATCCTTGAAACACCTATGAGAATTGATGATGCATGTGCAAGATAGCGAATAGCAATAGATTCAGTAATACTATAAAGAATTTTTCAGTTAAATGGTCAAATAAAGAACAAAGATGGCAGGCATAATGGATGAGGACATATCTTGTAACAGAAATTACAGAAATTTATCAGGGAAAAAAGCTGGAGGCATGAAATCACTATTTTCATTAATACAATGAGGTTGCAGTGTAATGGGTTTCTACAATGCAGTAATTTGTTCCATTTGGCAGGGACTCTTGCATGTAAGGTGGAGATTGAGCTGGTGATTTCATGCAAATGGATGAGATCATTGCTTTTGCAATAGTGGCTAAGATGGCCTGCAGTTTTATGCAATAGGCAGTTTTATACAGTTATCACCTCCCCTGAAGTTGAGGGTTCGGATTGGATCGTCAACTTGTAGCGTAACTGATTGAAGAGTGAGATGGATGATGCTTTGGTGAAGATGTCAGCAAGTTGATCCTGAGATGCTACATGGTGGATAAATATTTCTTGTGATTTAATACAATTACGAATAAAATGAGACAATTTGAATGTGCTTCATTCAAGTATGGAAAGCTAGATTGCTCGTGAGTGCCATATTATCACAGTATAAGTTGTTCGTTGCGGAAGATGGGTATCAAATTATTGCAATGAATGATGTAGCCAAAGAATATCAATGACAACAGTAGCTAGGGCTTGGTATTTGCCTATTTGGCTTCTATAGATGATCGGGCCACCGTGTATTGCTTCTTGACATGCCTGGAATTTAGTGTTACTAGGAAGGCAAGTTAAATGGTCATCAATATCCTATCTGTGATGTCCATGGCCCAATCTAAGTCAGGTTAAGCTCACAAGTGAAGATAACCCAGATTAATGGGAAGGTTGTAGGTTATTGTACCTTGAATGTAAAAGAGCAGTTATTTAAGGCTTTGGAAGTGGATGTTGTGAGGTTTGTACAAGTGTAGGTACACTCGGTTTACAGCAAAGGAGATGCCAACAAGATTCCTGTAAAGTTTGGCTTATGCCATGTAATCAAGTGTACAATACTATAGAGAGCCAACAAGATACCTGTAAAGTTTGGGCTTGGCAAATACAGAGTTCAAGAGCTCATTGATGGGTAGTTTCACTTAGAGCAGGTTCTTGACTGGCTTTCATTCACCCAAACCGAATCAATGAAGTTAAGAGAATATTGGGATTGAAGGAGATGAATTCCAATGGGTATTGGTTGTGCTTGAATTCCCAAAAAATGCATTATGGAGCCAAGATTGCACATTTGGAAGTGCTGCAATAGGTTATGAAGCAAAGTGGAGCTGGTTATGGGAATATTGCCTTTATGAAGTATGTCATCAACATAAATGAGTATGTACTTGATGGTATTATTGTGAGTTGTGCTGCAGATGAGAACGGGCGGCCAAGCGATCGGATGTGCTAAATTGGAAATCAGTGCGCATGTGTAAGTGTTGCTATAGGCTATCAAGCAAGGTAGAGCTGCATGTGGGATTGTTGCCTATAAGAAATATTTATCTATATATATGAGCATGTACATGACAAGTATTACTGTGATTGTAGATGAGAATGGAGGGATCAGTTAAGTTGTGCTAGATTGAAAATCAAGCTATTGTAGATGATCGGAGATCATGGAAACCCTTTAACAGGGGCCTGTTTGAGACCGTATAGGGCTCTCTAAAGAAAACATACGTGATGCGGGCATTATTGATCTAGGAAGCCTTTTGGTTGCACCATGAAGATCGTTTTAGTGAATTTTTCATGAAGGAAGATATTGGAGACATCAACTTGAGTGATTTGCTTACTGTGATGCAAATCCACTATGAGAAAATTTCAGATGGACAGCATTTTGGAGACTAGGTTAAATGTTTTTATAGTCAATACCATATTTCTAATTGTAGCCTTGAGCTACTAGGTGTGCCTTATGTCTTGTGATGGTGCCATCTCAGTTGAAATTGAATTTATAAATTCATTTGCAACCCAACACATCTGATTATGAAAGGGAGTGAGGATCAAGGTGCCTAGAGTTTGAAAGGCTTGAAATTCTTTTGACATGGCTTTCCTCCATTTTGCATCTTTGATAGTTGAGTATAACATAACTGAAAATCAAGCTTATGTAGGTGATTGATGAATGTGGTGAACCATTAACAAGGACCTTATTTGAGATTGTACATGAATTTTTGAAGAAGACATGCGATGCAGGCATTGTGGACCTTTCAAGCCTTGTGTTCATGCAACCAAGACCATTTCACCGAGTTTCCGATGAAGGAATTGGAGATGCCAAGTTGATTGACCTGCCATATGTGGTGTAAAACTATTGTGAGAAATTTCGAATGGTGGCCAT
This sequence comes from Dendrobium chrysotoxum, assembly GCA_019925795.1. Taxonomy (NCBI): domain Eukaryota; kingdom Viridiplantae; phylum Streptophyta; class Magnoliopsida; order Asparagales; family Orchidaceae; genus Dendrobium; species Dendrobium chrysotoxum. Next base: position 17,499,545 of record CM034302.1, read on the forward strand.
TTTGGTAAATAAACTAAATGTTTCTTTCTTGTTGATACCATATTTTGTTTGTAGCCGTGAGCAACTAGACATGCCTATGCCTTGCGATGGTAGCATCCAAGTTAAACTTGGTTTTATAAATTCATTTGCAGCCCAACTCACTACGATTATGAAAGGGAGGAGTAAAGATTCAAGTACCCTAAGTTTGAAGGGCTTAAAATTCATTTGGCATGGCTTTCTACAATTTTGCATATTTGACGGCTTAAGTATAACAAAGTTGGACCAGCTAATCACATAGGATATGATTCAAGTTAAGAATTGGTTTTGGTTTAGGATGACCAATCTTTAGATGAGTTAACATGGGATGTATGATGGGATCCTACAAAAGAGGAGGGTGCAGATGGCTCGCCTAGCAAAAGTGAGTGAAAAGAAGAATGTGGAGGGAGTGCCAAGGTCATATGTGGCTTAATAAGTCGAGCAGATAGAGGCTAGGTGACCATGGGTGCAAATATGGATAACCTACCTCCAACAAGAATGTGAGGAGCTAGAATGGGTGATCTAATAGGTGATTGAGGAATTTAGGCTATAGAGGCTGAGACAAGAGTAAACAGGAGAGGGTTAGATGGAGATGTGGGTTGTGGAACAGATGTAGGGGGACAAATGTAGATAAATGTATCCTCATTAAAGAGGACATGGTGAGAAGTAATAGTGGTGTTGGAAGAGAGATTATAGCATTTCTAGCCTTTATATGAAGAAGCATGACCAAGGAAGATGCACCAAGTAGACATAGGAACTAGTTTGCTTCCAGGACACAATCTAAGCCACAAATGGCATAGGCACCCAAAAGTTTTGAGGTGCAAGTATAGTGGCGGTAGCTAAGGATTGATATATAGAGATTTTATTAGTTATGGGAGGGGGAAGCCAATTAATGAGATGGACGATTGTGAGAAGATCCTCAACCCAAAGGTTGTGAGGCCAGTTGGCTTGAAGAAGTAGTGTTTGAACTATTTCGATTATGTGTGAAGCTTGCACTTGGCAATACTCTTTTGTTCAAGACTATATGTGCATTATATTGGTGAAGTATTCCCCATTTAATCAAAAATGTTTAGAAGATTTTGTTTGTGCATTCATCATCAACATTGGAATGAAGAATTTTAAGTGTAGAATTGTCGTTCAATCAAACTTTTGAGGTTAAATAAATTTGGAGAGAGTTTCTGATTTAGTTTTTATGGAAAATACTCGCAAAATTGAAAGAAGTTATCTATAAAAGAGAATATCTAAAGCCAAAAAAAGAGGGAGAGTTGTGGAAGGTCCCCCTACATAGTGTATAAGTTGGGTAGGATGAGAACTATATGTAGTGGATTATACACAAGGAAGCCAGTAGCTCTTAGCTAAATGATAGAAAGTACATAAAAGAGGAAAAGAGAGAATACATATAGTTGGGTTTCGTTTTGCTAAATTAGATTAAGCATAATCGAACAAGCAAAACATTGAGATTTTCAGCAGCAAGCACCATCACAAAGAATGTATTCACTTGCAGGCCTATCCACAGATAGCATTGCGGAAACATTTTGAAACCATTGGTGCGTGACCTTTGAACATAATACCTCTCCTCATATGTTTAATATCTCTGATTTGAACTAGCTGCATTTGGCTAGTACTGCTAGAAAAATGATTGTCAAGATAGTTACACCTTTCATTCTTAGCTCTTTTCAGATTGTTAGATTCTGCTTAGGCAATGTTGAAATAGATAATGTCAATTAGATATTCTGTCAGTTAAGGCTGTAAATTCTGATTTGAAATAGCAGCATTGAGCTATTACTGCTAAGGAAAACCACCACAAGGTCTGCTTTCCCTTCCCGATCTCGTCTAACACCTACCTCCCACACCCTTCCTCTTGTTGGCATGTCCCAATTCTTGCCCCCCACCCAAGCCCTCTTTTGCTCACTAACTATTTAGAACACATTACTACCCTTAAATCTCCTTTAAGGAAAAGCTCAAGCCAGTTCAAACAAATCACACTTGCATAATTGTCATGATCACTCTGGATCTGGCTTGAAAACTCGAATGAAGTCTTGAGTTCCTGACCCAATAGAAATAAACTCATACAACTTATGCCTAACAAACATGTGTGCATGTTGACCTGTAAGCAGCGAACCGGACCCGGCCTACATACTCAACCGACTCCACCTCAGCCACGCAAGCCCACGATCCCACGACAACGGCTCCCCACGATCGCACAACCGTCGCTCCTCACGACACAAAATAGAAACTCTCCACATTTGGGCTCGGACACACAGAAATGCTGAGAACTGAACAAGAAAAAGGTTTGAAGACTTACCTCCCTCGGACGCCGGCCTCCTCCCGCAAAGCCACGCCGTCGACCTTGACAACCTGACCTCTATTCGACCTTCTCTTCCATTTCCGGCCACACCTCCTGCTCCCGACCCTATCTTGCATCATGTTCTTCACTGTCGACCACCTCCTCGCTGGTTGAATCCACACCGCCGGCCTCCATCTACTCCAACAACCGGCCCGCCTCCTTATCCGCCAGCCTGCACCCACGTCTTCGGTCGAATCCCGCCGCTGACGAAGCCGCCATGCCTAAGCCCTAGCCGTGCGTGGCTCCGTGTCCGCCTCCTTCCCGATCTTCTTCCCCTATCAGTTATACTATTATATATATATATATATATATATATAATGTATATGTATATATTATTAATATTATTATTATTATATAATTATGTATAATAAAATGAAATGAAATAAAATAAGAGAGGAGAGAAATGAGAGAATTTTCAAACAGGTGAGAAGATTTGAAAGAAGTCCCGGGGTTGATTCGGTTCCCCGAAGCCCTCGGTCGTCGAGTTAATTCGACCGAGGGATTGAAGACTTGAAGAACCGATCTCCTCGCCGTTGATTTGATCCGGTCAAGTCAAGCCAAAAGGGTAAATGCCCTCTTTACCTCCTGGCGCTGGGGAGGGGACACCGGGCGGCTGACGAAATTTACTCAAAAATTTAGGACTTAGAAAATTTTTAAAAGATTGGAGAAATATTAAATCAAAATTTAATTAAAAATAATAATACAAAAAAAGAGAAAGGGATCTTCAATCGAACATTCAGCAAAAATCATCTATAGCCGACAATCATCAATTGGAGCTTCAGAACACGAAATCCGGGACCTGACAATGTCCCGAAGCCCTCGGCCGTTGACTATCTTTCCGGCCAGGCGGACTTGAAAGGGCAAATGCCCTCCTTACCTCCCAGCGCCGAGGAGGGGATGCCAGAAGGCTGCCGAAATTTCCAGTGAACAATAAGGAACTTGGACAGAAAATTAGAAATTGATTTGGACATAATTCAAACATAAAATTAATTTTAAATCAAATTTGATCAAATATTGTTGGACTTAAACTCGAACTGGACTCAGAACTAAACTCGATTTGGACAACATAAAACTAAAATGAAAATTTAGAGTCCATTTTGCCAATCTCTAATTACAAATTACCTGTGATATTGGGATTGAAAAGAGTATCAAACTATGATTCTCTGATAATTGATCACAAAGAACTTGGTGATTTTGGTTGGCAAGTGAGTGCAACTTTTCCTGCCATTCCGTTTTGCATAACACATCACTAAGAGCATGTAGAAAACAAATCGCAAAATCTTCCTAGGATCATCATTTGAGGATATGTCAGCTTGGATTTTGATTTCTACTACTCTTGACTTGGGAGGCAACTTGAAGCAAAGGGATTAGGCACAATTCCTGTCAGATATGGGAGCTAGCACTCATGATATATATATATATATATATATATATGATCGTCTCTGGGAAACATTTTAGACCCTAGGGCTATTGCTGTACATGCATCGGATGATAGTGGAGTTATTAAAACAACATCCCATAGATTGCTTAAGGTAGCTAACATTATCCCTAGCAAAATGCTGTTAGAAGAGGCATCTCAAATAAGTTCCATGGCTATTACAGTATCAAAGAATTGATCATAAGGAAGAAATCATTGCTCTATTTTATGTTGCTATAGATAATAATAAATTATGAGAAGGGTTGCAGCAGTCTATTAAATTAAAAAAAAATGATGAGAATGATTTAGCTCCCAAATAAAAATTTGATGATGTCGAGCTTCTTATATTTACATCTAAAATGCTACCTACATGCTCTCAATGGAGTTCATGCTTCATAGGCACCTACTTGTTAATGATGATATAAGTGTCAGAGAAGCCTTTGACGAGGAAGTTCATACAGATGATGATTGGAAGGTCTTACAAATAAAGAAAAAAAATATTACATGAATATAAATCAAACACTGAGAATACTTCATGGATTGAGGAAAAAGTGTTCAATTAAATCTACATCAGCTCCAATAAATTGTTATACAAATACATTCAAATAATACACCCGCATGTGCTCCGACAAATGCAGTAAATTTCTAAACGCCAATGTCTGAGAATGCTGCGCGGGTTCAAATATTCAAGTTTCATCCTCCTCCTCGAAAGGACTGGAGTCGACACGACTTGAATCACAAAATATCTTTCAAATTTCTATAAAAATGTAAGTGACTTTAACGTCACCCCGATGATGGCCGTGTTAACAGAAAATCTCAACCGGAGGGGTCAAATCTCAAAGCTAATAAAAGACAGAATAAAATCAATCATCCTAAAAACTTAAAACTAAAAATCAACCACCTCCCGCAACCGTTTATCGGGGGTGATAAATTTAAAATTAACCTCAACTCACAAAGAATGAATGCGTGTCGGGTGTATCGCTAAGGTTCATCCTCAAATAGTCTCTTGCCAGCAAGGACGTGGCAGGTGCCCTCTGATCGGGTGGTTTTGCCGCAAAAATGGCACCATTATATTACGATCACGGCCAAAGCCCGTATGTTCCCTAACGGCGTCAAACCCTTGAGTTATGAATCATAGGGTATATATTCGATGGGCATAAAGCCCTCTGTTAGCTAAGGTGGATTCAGAAATATCCCCTTAGACAAATACCAACCCAGGTCTACAAGGTATTCTTGAACGAAGCAACCCATGGTTGCCAACAAGGTGCCTTCTGTCAGGTTGGGTCGACTACCTCCTCTGACTAAGTAGACCAGGGAACATGATAGCCCGGGACGACGGAACCATGGGATCTTGATCGGGCTCGTCTTCATTCCCCCCACCACCAGTTTTAAGTTTGCGGTGATAATTTATAAATCATGATGATAAATTCAAATCTCAAATTCAAACCCTAAAACTGTTGTTATTATATGTTGTATTTACAACATATACAACTTCTTCAATAACTAGCCTTAATCGAAAGTTCTCTCCTATTATCGGGAGGGGTAATTAACTATAGGGGTTTGCGCCTATAGGAAACCAGAACTCAAATCAAAAAGTCCTCACAAAATGAGGGCGAAATCTCTGGGTAGTGTCTTATCTAAAACCTAATCTGTCTTCTGAAAATTCACCGGAAACCTAACCCGTTAAAACTCTCTGCTGTCATCACAATCAAATAAGAAAAATAAACCGATGGTGCGGAGAGGCCGGGGCACGCAACAATGGAATTTTTGCAGCCCACAGTGCCCATGTGCACAACAAATTTAATGCAAACCATAAACGGAAACGTTCTATGCAAGCCATTAGTCTGGCCCATAAATTACCAAACTCTGGTATGAGATAGTGCAAAGTTAACGTAACTGAATTTCATTGATTTTAAAGATCCTTAATGAATGCTACATGCAAGTCGCATCAACGTAGCAGAATAAGGAAGAAAAAATGTACCGCAAAACATCAATTAAGCGTGATACAACATACAAATAATTGAGATATTCAGAAGAAAATACCATCACAAAGAATGTATTCACCTGCAGGCCTATCCAAAGATTGTGTTGCACAATGGCCATAAGAATCATCGCCTGTGGAACCATTTTGAAAATCATTGGCACATGAACCTTTTAACATAATACCTCTCTTCGTATGTTCAGTATCGCTGATAGAAGATTCAACTGATTTGACTGGATCCTCTTGTCTAGCAAAGGAAAACCTAGATTGATTGATATTTTGTGAAATCCATGATCTTGAAAGCGCTACAGAAGCATTTTGGCCCCCATTGTCACTGAGCATCCTAGACAAATCATCAGCTAGTGACATTGACTCATTCCATTGGTCAAAGTCTAATGATAATATATCTGTAATGATGTTGCTCTCTTTTGTATTTACAGTTGCATCTTTCTCACTTCTACTTGAGTCATTAAAACTATCCAAAAATCTGAAACCTCCGTTGGAGCTAACCACGGCACTGTCTAAAGAGTTTTCAGGTTTGTACATATTGCTAAGGTCTACTTTATTTCCCTCATTTGAAGGGGTCTGATTAAAAACTGCATTTATCGGCATGATAGACTCTCCAGATGAAGAGTTGGTAGTTGCATCAAGGTTATTTAAACTACTGCATGGCTGATGTTTGCAATTACTACGAGAGTGAGTAAAATGAGGTGAGCATGATATTTGAATGGTGTCAACAGAACCTAATTGTTTAATACCAATAATAGCTGGAGAAATATCTTTATCCCCATCTCCAGTAGATTCAAAACCCATCTTCGGTAACTCTAAATTCGAACTGGATGTGGAAACTGCATTTGAGGAGACAGTCACTTCAAAGGATGGAATTGAAATTAAATTTCCAAGATCTTCAGAACCATTTTTCCCTTTTGTAGAAAGTTGGCTTTTCAGCATAGTAGAACCCACAAAAGCATTATTTTCATGATTGTGAACTGGGTTGGGTTTACCTTTTTTATCCATATATGGAGCTGAGGAACCCAGGCAAGAAGTATGTGCATGTTGATTAACATCTGTTGGCCTAGCAGCAGCAGAACTACTACAAGATTGTTTGTTCAAACTTTCCTCTCCCATCAAATTCACCGCATCTATTTTCTTCCTGGATGCAGAGAAGATGCCATCCTTGTCTTGAGAAACTGGGGAAGTAGGGCCCGCTAGACATACTTGTGATGAACTACAACTTGTTTTACCTGAAGCAGAGGTTGTTTGCAGGCCCACTCCTGATATTTGACATTCACTATCTATAGTTGAGCATTTTTCCAGTATAATTGCACTAGAACTGCTCAGGGCCTGTAAAAGAAAACTTTCCTCGACAAGTTTAGATGCTATAACAGGATCATCATCCCATGCTGAATCTCCCAAACCGTTAGCATCAGAATGAAGAGAAACGGATGTCAGATCTGATGCAGTTGTGGGGGAGACCTTTCCAGGATGAAATTTAGAAGGTTCTGATGGAAGAGGATTGCTATGCCCTTCCTCAGCCATTGACACTGTAACTTCATTGTCATGCCATGAAGGAGACACATCCTTTGCGCCCATGCTAATTGAAGAATGGGTAGAAGAATGGATTTTGGTTTCTACCTTTTGTTTTACTGAACTTAGAGAGCATAGTGTGCTTGTAGATGGTGTCAAGCCATTTGAAGCACGTGAACCCCTAAGAAAGTTAAAACTTAGAAAACAAAAACTCTACCAGATGAAAATAAAAATGAACTAGGCATACCAGGAGGAAGCTGCTGGCAGAATAGCAAGCCATCCAGCACTAACATTTGAAACTGTGGCCTGAGCTTCAGTAGTCTGTCAGCATGAATAAGGAGAAAAAAACAATAGTAATAGAGAGAGAGAGAGGAATGGGGGCTTCAATATAGTTCCAACCTAGAATACACAGATAAAATAAAGAAGATAGCATAAGAGCATACTTTTGAAGCATTATTAACTGAGTGTCTGTCTGAGCCTGTTTGCAAGTTGCACCAATCTTCTGCAGGAGGCAATAAACTACCTGCACGTCTTTGCAAATTACAGGAAGGAACCTGCGAGACAACACTCCTGCAATGCGAAAAAAAAAAACATTTAAAAACTGAAAGTATTAACAAAATAATATAAAAGAATGCATCCATGGTAAATATTCAATTTCTATGCAAGAAGATCAGCACATCGTACCCAATTATACATTTCCTCTGCCAAATCATAACTCCAAAATATTTCCCAAATGTAGGCATTCTTCACAAAAGAAGAGAAGCACTATGTGCAAAGTGTTTAGTATTAGACCAAAAAAAGGCAAAATTGGAATAAAACAAAATTATGCATGTGCTCGCAATTATTGTTCCAAAAAAATTTCTAACTTCGGGTTTCTCTCTAACAAGCAGTACCAATGGAGTGTACTTCCAATAAAAAGCCAACTGCTTTTGGGAGCCTAATGAATGGTGAAAGTATAAATATGTGATAATGTGGATGATTCCACGATATAATTCCTAATCAACCAATATGATGCATAGTTGCTTTCATCTAAAGGAAAGTATATGATTCACAGATCACAAGTTACCAATTATCACTTTCATTCCATAAAAACATACAATAGTACTATTCAAGCCCAATTCATACTAAAACAATCATAAATATATGAAAATTCCAACAGGAACTTTTTTGCAAATAACATTAAAGAGCAAACGAATATATTTTCAGAAAATCAGAATTTTGGCATTTCACTCTTTGGTTCACTCTTTAACCAAAATCAAGACCACTATATTAGTCAATTAACAAATAATGTAGAACAAACAGAAAAAGAATGGAATTACCAAAAAAGTAAAGAAAAAAAAATACTCCCATGTCAGTACAAGAAGATGACGTGCCAAAACACAAGTACACACTTCTACCGCACTCAAAGAAAATCAAGCATCCAACTTGCACTCACAATACTAAAAAGGGAAGAAAAATTTTATTCACAAAACTTACGAATTACTAGGGCTGCAATCGAACCAACCGTTCGACGAGCTACTCGTTGTTCGGTCCGATTAAAACTCGTTTGTGATCGTTTAATTAACTAAACAAACAAACTTGAACAATATTTTAAATACTCGATTCTTAAATAAACAAACTTGAACACTAATGCGTTCAGCTCATTTATGTTCGCGAACAACATCATTTGAAGCTCGTGAACAAGCTCGACATTAAGCTCGATAAGAAGCTCGATAAAAGCTTGATTCGTGTTCGATTTTGAACTCGTAAATAAGATCGATAAAAATAATTAATATTTGATTATAGAATTGATAAATATAAATAATATAAATATTTTATATTTATTATAATATAATGCTATAATTATTGTTAAAAAATAAAAATTAAAGTAAATAAATATTATAATATAATGATTAATGCTAATTTCATTTTACATAGACAATTGCTTTTATTATAAATGTGTTTGTTCATAGATATGTTCATGAACATGTTTGTTTGATAGTTTAAAAAAATTCGTTAAATATGTTCACGAACATGCTCGATGTAATCATTTGTTATGAAGCTCGATATAGCTCGTTTATTAAGTTAATGAATATCTAAAAGTAGAGCTCGTTTATAGCTTGTTTATGTTTGTTTGTTTAAAGCTCGATAAAAACTAAACGAACCGAACATGAACTGAACATGAACTGAACATGAACACTCATTAATTTAAATGAACCAAACATGAACACAAACAATTAAAGCTCGAACAAACATGAACCAAACTTGAACAAGCTGATATTAAATGAACTCAAACATGAACACCCACATACTCGGCTCGGCTCGGTTCGTTTGCAGCCCTACGAATTACATGCCACAAACTACTATTTATAAAATCATCATAACACAGGTTAGTAGATAAGGATGGCATAGGATCAATCTTAATTTAATTTTAAAATCCTAAATCAGCTAATCCATTATCAATTTAATTTACAAGTTTTCAAATCAACTAACTTCAACCCTCAAAACCAACCTAGATACTCAAGGCTAGGTGAGAAAATCCCGCTAAACTAATGCTATGGTAACCCGCCACAATACCCATAAATATCTGGGCAACAACACCAGTTAAACATAACAATGGCAACAAGCTCGTATTAAATGTCCCCAAGTCATGTAAAAACCTCTTTTATATTTTTAATAATTCCAAATTCTGCTAGATGATACTAAATGTTAAGCCACCACATCGAATGATGGATAAGATGGGATGCAAGCTAACGCATTAGAACTCATTCATCCACCAAAATGCTCATCATGAAGTTTGCTTTAACAATTCCATTAAAATAGGATTTGTTCAAATTGTTCAATAGCATAGGAACTATTAGAAGATAATCTTAAACTATCTCTTACTTCATTCCTACTTAACCTAGATAAGTTCAATATGGCAAAAGCAAAAAAAAGATTCAACATGAGTTTTCATCCTACGAACAAAAGACACTTATAATACAAAAAGAAAAATTTTCAGGATATCCAGATACAAAACACAACAAAATGGGTTTCAAAACCCTTGGATTTGCTCCGAGATTAGTGTTGCATATGATATCCTGAATTGAACTAATCTAAGAGCCAATCCAATAACTTTGAAGCCAATTCTAATGCATTCTACATGAGAATATCCTAATGCATTTTTTTTGCTTCTAACATAATGAAATTAAACATGATTACTAAAATGAAAGAACTGCACTAAAATGGAAATTTTTGCACTTGATAACGATGGGAAATTGTGATATTCAAGATCCTCCAAGCCACCATTTATGAAGTGCTTTTAATATGATGCTTCAAGGAATTCATTGATGGTGAAGGCCATCATAAAATCCCTAACGAATTACAAGTTATCTATCTAGAACATCAAGGTACGCAAAGCTCTCGAATCATTCCATCAATTAATGTCCATTGAAAGCAATCTGCCAATGTTAAAGTTCAATCAATCTTATGAGAAGTAGGGTTGAGTTTTAAGCTTGAAGATAAAAAATCGCTAGAAAATTGAATCAATTTTGGGCTTAGCTCGATCCAAACAAGCTAAGCCATAAGCCAAATTTTTAGCTCAATCTGATCTTCAAGCTGGATTCACATTGAAATGGATCAAATCGAGCCTATTCAAAATCAGCTCCATATATATATACATCTCAAGCTAACATAATTCAAATTCAAGCCAGATGATTTTGAGCTAGCTTATAAAGGCTTAAGATGATTTGATTTGACACTAACCCCTAATGAGAAGAGAGCATTGGCCAAAAGCCATAAAAAAAGAAACTTGTTCGGAGGAAAGTAACTGAGAAATCATTCAAAAAAGCAAATTATTCCAAACCATTAAACAAGAAGCTGATCAAACTTGATATGTTTAACTTAATGACCCTTAGCTCTACCATGATGCAATGAATGTTCTATGCAACACTGAGAAGATTCTTCGATAAGATATTTTCTTGTTGAAATGGAACTCTATCAAAAAAATGTCATAAACGATATGAGGTTCAATGCAACACTAAGAATATTCTTCCATTTAATATTTTTCCTGTTGAAATGGAAATCCATCAAAAAAAATGTAATGGCATGTCTTAAAAGAAACGGAAAAAATTAAGTTTCTATGTATTATAGTTGACTTCCCTTGAATTGCAAAGGCGTTTTGTTGTCAAAAAAGATGTAGCAGAAGCAAATTGACTGTATGCTGAAACTTCAATTTAGGCATTTCTTCAAAATAACCACTAAAACATTTAGGATCTCAGCAAAAATAAGCTACAAAATTCAAGTAAAAGGCAAAGACAAAAAAGCCAGAAATTTCCATCTAAACAATAGCACAATTATTTAAGCAGTAGTCAGCAAATACCTCGTATATGCTGAAAAAACTTCATCCTTCGTAAAGCTATCCTCTTGGTTGCCTATGTCGTGCAAATATAAACAATCTGGATTGCTGCAAATCTAGCCCAATTCAAGCAGTAAAGCAAGTAAAATTATTGGAAAATTTCAGGTAACAGGATGAAAATAAACAATATGACCAACAGAAAGATGCACTACAATTCAAAAAGCAATGCCCTTACCATGTTTTTCAACCAGGCATGACAATACTTAGTAGTGCCAAAGCAAGCTCTGCAGTTATATAACAAAAGTTGTGAAATGAAGCTAAGAACGATATCCTAGAAAGAAAAATGGAGTGTGACCACATTATACCTTAAACGTTTACCATCTAATAAATAGTTGTGTACAGCTTGAATACATCTAACGGCATCTTCTTCTCTGGCATAAGTAATATATCTGCGCAACAGAAAAAGACGAGGGCAAGATTCCCACATATAAAGGCAACAGAAATCAGAACCTAAACAAAGCTATCAGTAAGTACAAAATGAGAAATAATAACTTGTAAATTTCTAGAAGCAAAATAAAATTGCATGTGAATAAGGAAATACAGTGAATATAGCAAAATGTTTTCCAGCACCTGCAGTTTTAGACAGTTAAAACAGAAAGATTAACTAGTGACCAAGGCAAACAACTAGATTATGTGGTAGTATCATCACAAGTTTTCTCCTTTACAACTGACATGTTAAAATAAAAAAGTGAATTTGAAAGAGAATTGTCATAATTACAATAGGAAGATAAGAAAAACTTACACATTGTTATTAGATGCCTGTTGGTTTGTTGTACTAGCTGGACGGGAAATTGACACCTTCAAAATTTCTCCATACTGACCGAAATATTCCTTGCGCTCAAGCAGCTGAGAAGGTATTGAAAAAGGTCGCTTAATCTCAAGCACAAAAACCCAAAATAATCAATGCGAAAAGGAAACTCACGCTTTCATCACATAAGTCAGCAGGTAATCCAATTATGTATACAAGATTCCTTTGTACCACCCGAACTGTGCTAAGATGCTTCCTGGCTTCAGCTGATACTTTTGTTTTCCCCTTTTGGGATCTTTGTCTTTTCCCACCATTCGCTTCTGCCACCAACCTGTCCAAGAAAAATGAATTATGGAGTTTCTCTCCAGATACTTTTGTTTACTTCAACATTAATATGGCACCAGTTGAAACCTTTCACAGTTAACAGCCATTCCTACAATTCTCTCCTTATCATATGGAGTGCGGCATGCAGGACACCGGCCTTCTGTCTTCTCTTTCTCAGCCATTTCCATAATATGGTGCCAGCACCAAACACAAATCTGAGAAAGCAAAAGTAAAAATAAAAGACTTTGAAAAACTAACTTGCATCAACAAAAAACACTATGCCTAAACTTTCTCCGATAGAAGATATATCAGCCTAAAATTTAAACTTAATAAACCATATCTAATGAAAAATTGTTGCATCAAGAAAAGCAAGCGGGGATCTGTACCTCGTATCCACATTTGCATGGTTTTAACTGCTGATCAGTGAGGTCCATCTCCTCCGCACAGAGGGGACAAACTCTCTCTTCATCGTCGCTCGTACTTGTCCTTCCAAAAGATAAAAGGCAGTTTAAAGCAATAGAACCAAATTAATACACAAATCTAACTAAATCATACCACACACTCCGACTTATCATTAATTCAGGACATATTGTTCCCCATCAAACTCCCTTCTACAAGCCCCAACATAAACACATACAGAACAAAAAAATTTCCAAACCCTAAAACCGCAATCTTCCTAGTTGCCTAACCTTGCTCCTATACAGAAGCAGCAAACCCAATCACAGCCCTGAAAAATTCTCTCCGACAAAGATATATAAAAACACCGATCAAGAAAATCTTCCAGGGGCACAACTAGTCGTTCAAACAACAAGAAAAAGCACCCATAGTCGAGATCCACCACTAAATACAAAGCAAAGCAGCGTCATCGATACAGCTAAAAAGATAGAAAACAGAGTAAAGAGTTCCGTCTTCGATAAGAACGCCGCCTACCAATCGATTGAAGAATAACTTAAAAAATCAACATTATCTATCGCTAGATCGGATATTGCTTACATTCGGGAGGGAATTGGTGCCATGGCTGAGCTCGAATCGATGCCGAAGAGAGATTGAGAAAGAAAAGAGTGTGCGCCGCGATAATCGGGAAAACCAGATAGGAGCTAACAGATTAAAACCTCCGTTTCTCTTGCGGATTTTTTTTTGTTTTTGCGTGCCTGCTTCTTCCCTCTTTCTGCGCTTCGACCTTTTAAAAAAAATTAGCTGACCTCCACTAACAATTGCCCTTGCTCTACCAATTAAACTACGATTTTGCCCTTCCTCTATTTTAATTTTTTTAAAAAAAAACCCCTGCTCAAACTAATAATAATATATCGGAAACATAACAGTTTAACGCGACAATCAGATCATTTTCATTGTTGACTTTAATACGCATTATATTACAAAAAATTATAAAAATATTATTATAATTTGTCCATACGTGACACATTGATTTTACTAGCAAAAATAATTAAGAGATTGTTTGATTGGCTAAAAAATATATAGATAAAAAGAATATTTTAGAGTTGTTTGGACTTTGGATGAGTCTAAAGTAAATTGAGGTGAATGTTCTAATTTATTTATTTAAAATAGAATAAATGTAGTGTAAAGTTTTAAAAATGTGGTGGCTAGTAGCAACGGTGGTGGTCGGGGGTGGCGGCGACGGTGGTGGCGGCAGGTGGTCGGTGGGTGGAAGGGTGGTGGTGGCTGGTGGGTGGCAGTGGCGATGATGGCGATCAAGCAAGCTTGCTTTTGGCGTAAACAGTTCTCGCTTAAAATTGGACAAGTTTTATTTATATCAAAAATAAACTAAAATGATTTACACAACGTTGCATTCCTTTTTCATCCAACTAACCACCAATATTTTCAAAACCTTGCATTTGAAATACATTACGCTCATTTTACTTCCAACAAAACAACCCCTAATTAGAAAGCCCCAAAAAAGAGGAACATGAGTGCTCAAGTAAGGAGAAGAGTTCTAGAATCAACCACTCTCCGTACATACTAAAAAAATAATAATATCTCATAAATATTTTTCAACTCTTTATTTATAGTGTTAAGAAGGCTACCAGAGAGACTAAACTTAAAAAAAAATGTAATAAATATATAATTCGATAGCTACAGACACGTGAACATGACTCTAGTGGTTATATATGGCAACCATCTCTATCTAACTCTTTGGTTGCCTTCAACAAGTGCACATGGCGAGTACCTCGGGTGAATATACATTGAAGTTGACATCCATGGCCCGTTAATACTCAAAATCATATCACATCATAGCCTTATATCTCTCATCTTATAACAAGCTCACACCAATAACTCATATATTTAAATAAAAGCTCATCAATCCACTCTCACACATATGGTATCAAGTATTCGCCATCATAAATCATAATCGTTTATCTTTCATGGGCATACACATTTCACAATATGTATAACTTAATTAATATTTAAAATCATACTCAATATCCATCTCATTGTCATTTATAGTATATATAAATAAAAAGCAATAGGATTCATAGGATAACTCACTATGCTCATTTTAATATGTACATCTATTAAACATAAATTATAATAATTATGAATATCATCCATTTTATGTAAATATAATACAAATTAACTTTATGTCAAATTTTAACTTATTTAAATCACTCAAATTATGATATATGCCTCAAAAATAAAAATAAAAATATCTGGTAAAAATTAATAGGATCATGTCAATATATTTATGATATTTATTACAAAGGCATATATTAAAAGTTATTTAGTGATTTTTTTTTTAAATATTAAGATATCAAAATTTTTGTATGTTCTAAGTAAAATAAATTTAGATAATATAAAATAAACAAAATTATTAAAAATAGAGGTAGATTTATAGTAGTCTAGCTAGAGCTGAACAATTTTCCTAACTGATCCACCCGGCAAAAATGGCTCTAAGATCTTCAAACCCTAGCTTTTTCTCTCCCCTCTCTCTCTCACTTTTTCCGCTTTTTTCTAATCTACCCCAAGGCGAAAATTTATGGAAATTGGTTTAAAATGAAGATTTTGGATTGGGATAGGCTTTATATATAAAAAAGTTTTAGGGTATTATTATAATCATTAGAACTATTTAATTTAATTGCAAAGATCATATAAATTCTCTTACAACTTGAAATTTAGAACTCATGAAAAAATAACTATGAAAATGTAAATTAAGTCTAAAATTCTTTAGCGAAAATGGTTTGCAAAGCATATGTCAAATGATTCTAGAAATTTTGCTTATATCGACATGTGTTAATTTTTTTTACAATTTCAGTTGAATAAGCAACATATTATTTTTATACCTACAATGTCCATAAAAATAGGAAATAATTTTCATAAATTATAGTATACATTCTCGACTATTTTGTGAAGACGGCTTATAAATCAGACTTGTAATTAATCAAAAAAGAATTTGAAGGTTGTAGGTCAAAATATATCTTATAAAAATTTAAAGAATTGTATCATTATTTTTCAACCAAATATTTACAAAAAATTTCAAAGGTCAAAATAATTTAAAAATAGAATTTAGTAAGTATACTAGAGCATCATATTAATTAAACATGTATGATGTAGCAAAGTAAGCAAGCTGAAGCAAACCGGATTTAAGGTAAGAGGCTAATTCAAGATTTAAATTTAATATATTTTTTTAATGTTTTATGGTTGATGTATGAGACTTTTTTGAATATTTGCAAAATTAAAAAAATTCAAAATATGAATTTCAATTTTTTTTATTCATTTTTTTTTTTAAATTTTGAAGTTTGAAATTCGAAATCAAGGGATGCTTCAACCACTCTTACATATTTTCATGTGGGCCACATTATAACTCCCACTTTGAGAGAGTTGGGTCACCTTAATTGTGGCAAGTCTTACTTTAGGATGAGTTCTTATGATGCAAGTACATTTTAGGGTTTAGATCTACTATCTAGGATGCATGCTGTCACAACCTAACTCAACAAGACCTACTGATGGAATATGTCGTATCATGTTGAGCTGTAATAGGTAACTCCGAAGATCTAATTTTGAAAAAATTTCAAATTTTCTTCCTATATAATGTTAAAACGAACAACGAACTATAGAGCTATTAACAATGTCCAATACGCTAAAAATAAACTTATCCACAAAGTCCATTTCATTACATCATCAAAATGTGCATCTAGTAGTTACACTACAGTACATGATAACATTACAACGAGTAGAGCAAAATATAATGAAAGCTTTCCATGATTGTATAGAATCAAAGAAGAATTCCTATATAGGCTTAGATTAGGTTATGAATAGCTATTCAAAATATTTCTTTCCTTTTTCAGACCATGAAAATAGAATTCAAAATCACAGTGAGCTAAAACAGCTCAAGAGACCACAAATAACGATCTAAATTTTCTTTCTTTTATGAAATATTTTTCAAAATTATTAAATGTAATATAAAGATTCACTGTGCCGAAAAGAGTAATAAAAGTATTATAGTTATTCAAAGATTTATATAATAATACCGAGTAATTAAATAAACTGAATTTTATATGCCCTCTATTTCACAGAACATAATGTAACAGATTTCTCTCTCTTTCAGATAGAATCCAATATTCTAGCCCCTTATGACTTCCAACATAATTTTTCCTCTTTTAGATATAATTCAAAATTTTGGCCTCTTATGACTCCCAACAGACATAATTTTAGATATTTTTATATATATTCAGATTCCCGATCTCAAACAAAATTTAAAAAGAATTCTAACCCCTTAGATCTCCCATTAGACATTTTTCATTTCAAAACTCACTTAATTACACATGCAATTATACCAATACTACAAAATGGTGCTTGATTTACTTTCTCTATAAGGCTGTCTTGTTTAATAAATTCTTTGTGTTAGCTTATACTTTGTGTTACTCTTACAAGAAAACCATGGCAAAGATCTCATATCAAGTGTTTTGTAGTTGATATTCTCTTAGGTTTCATTTGGAATATTTTTTTTACTATTTTTCAAAGCAACTTTTTAGTATAAAAATTTTTTAAAGCAGCAAAAAAGTAGCGATCAAAGTTATCCAGGCTTCGTTTGAGATGGCTGCAACTTTTTATAAAGTGGTTATAAAGCTGTTGTGGAGAAAATAACTTCTTAGTATAAAAGTTTATTGAAAGTAATGAAAAAGCAGTGGCCAAACAAAAATTATGATTAAGATCTGAAAGGCAATGTTGTAAAAAGCTATCTCAAATGAAGCCTTAGTTTGATACCTACAATTAAAATCTTCAAATTAATTCTTTGTGGAATCAGTTTATGTTATGAAAATTGGGTTGATTTTAAATGGAGTTACCATAAATATATTTTGTGAAATAGACATAACATTAGGCTTGTTCTGATACAACTCAAAAGTGTTTTTATGTTATAATGTAACAGAAAAAGGTGTCCATAAAGATGAACACAATCAAAGGCAAGTCAATGCCTTAACATCATTATTTCGAGAAAATATCTAAATCTAAGCTTCAGAACTTGTAAGCGTCTACTTTATGAGTGAAATTAATCAAGGTTGTGAAAATCAGATCGGGCAACAAACCGGAAGAATGAGAGGTTCACGATTCGACCGGTCGAACTGGGGTCAAACCGGTTGACGTAATAATAATAATAATAATAATAATAATAATAATTATTATTATTATTATTATTATAAATTAATAAAATTAGCTTCATCTCTGCAGCCATTTAACATTCTATGACTTTTATTGATTTCATTGAAATTTATTACCTTTACTCTAAATTCCATTTTCATATCAAAGCATCTAAATGTTTCCAAAATAATATCTTTGCATTTCTTCTAATTTGCTTGAATTTAAGAAACAGTTTTGCATCAAAAAATTTGAAATAATTGACCATCACTATTTTGGCATTCATTAAGGATATGTGAAAACTCAAAATAAACTAATAGTGCAACAGAACAAAATTGTATTAACCTCCACATCAACCTATTAGATTGATTTTCTTCAATAATAGTATAGTTTCATATTAGGTGGGTATCAACTAAGTCTATAAAACATAAATAAAAAACATATAATATAAATGTGGCATCAATTAAGTCTATAAAATATGAACAAATATTTTACAAGTAATTTAAACAAGATTTATAACTAATCTAATAAATGAAGAGTAACTGTAACAACAATAATATCACCAAAAGATACCTTGCAGCTCCAGATTCTCGCATAAGGTGGTCTAGCCATCCCACGACTCCAAGTTCCTAGACAGGATGACCAACATATAGGGAGGAATGCATACCAGTGTTGAGCTGAGAAGGAATGTCCAAAAATCAAAAATGAAAATGAAGTCTTATGGGTGCCGAGCGGAGAAGGAATGTAGCACGGGAGGAACTTCGCCGACCGGTCAGGAAGGAACAGTGTGTGTGCTGGGAAATACTTCGTTGGTCCGAGCCTTGTAGCCGCTCCTCGAGCTCGCCAACCAGCCGAGGAAATGGGAATGCCAAGCGGAGAAGGAATAGCACGGGAGCAAGACGCAGTGCACAAAAGAAATTTAGGGCTTTGGCTTGGGATTGAGATTGAATAGGATTTTAGGTATTTTTTTATATATTTAGATCTGAACGTGTGATCACAATCCAATATCTCAAATTCACCTATAGTTAAACCGAGTGGTTTTGAAAAACCAGCTCCGGCTCTCCGGTTCGACCGCAGGTCAGGGCTGTTTGCAAGCAGTTCGAAGCTAATCTGATTATACAAGCAGACCGAACCGGTTGATCGGCTGGTTCCTGGTTCGACCGTTTGAACTGGCCGGTCTAGGCCGATTTTGATAACCTTGAAATTAACAAATATTATTAGTGTTCCTTTTCCTTCCTGATTAGGTTATTTTGTGCTTGGTCTTTTTTTTTTAAATCTAACCAATGAGAAAATTGAGACAATGCAATACTGATGCCTTAGTAGCAATCACTTCTGCTTCTTGATAAATTGCTAGAAAATCAAATAACTAACATGACGGAATGCTATATGTTCTTGTTGAAAATTAATTGCAAAATTATGGAGGCCATTCCATAAGAAAATTGTAATATATTCCGGGCTATATGATAACGAGTAAGTCCCGGTGTTCTGAGGTAACAACCCAAATTCTTAATATCGAGATATTATTAGTTTTGACCTACTGGTCTCAAATTCTGTCCCATTGATGTAACTTTTTTAAGATGTCATTTATCTTACGACTGCTTCCACATGTCATGCTTAACTTTGAAGTGTTTAATGAAATTCGTACTGTTATATCAAAAAAAAATTTTGATGTTTAAGAATTTAGCTTCACTTTCTATAGGTTCTCACATCTCAACTATTAAAAAACATGCTGAAAGTTGTGTTTTTTTATAGAATTTGGTTCGCTGAAAATGTTTTCCAACAAGGATTTTACCTGCTGATAATTTTTTGCCAAATATCCTTCGGAAATGAATTTCCCCAGTGCACTTGCCCTAATATATACAGTAGGAGCTCAGCAATCCTCTCTCTCTCTCTCTCTCTCTCTCTCTCTCTCAGCATTCATGTAAGTTTCAACTTCAATTCTTAGTCTTATTCACCCAGCATATAAATCTTTCGCAAGTGAAAATATTATGACTGTTTCATTCATGAAGAAGAAAATAATAAAAATCACAATCAATTTCTCAAAGCAAAGCTTACTCACAGTACAAACACAAGTTAGGCAAGACAGAAGAGAAAATTTGACTCATAAAATAACAGTTTCAGAATCCATTACAAAGCCCCAGCCTCTCTCCTCAGTCCTCACGCATGATTCCACCAGTAAGCACTCCAATGATTGTATATTTCATCCCAAAAAAAAAAAATCTTACAAGAAATAAAGTTAAATTGGAAGAAGAAGAATAAGAAAGAGGAAGAATATATATTTTGACCCTCAGATATCCTGAAAGCCGTGCGTGCTCTGTTGCAGTTATCGAAGGAGAAAGATTCTTTTTAGATGAAGCGTATATGAGCTCACTGATGAAGAGTATCTGATGTGTTATTTGAATTCTGTGTGCTGATATAGTCTTCCACGTCTTTTTGGCTGCTGCTACAGTTTCCTTGGATAAAAGTTGACACATCTTTGAAGATTTTGGTCTTGATTTCCCCTCTTTTTGGATAGGGATTTCCTGTTGCTTTCTTCTGTGGTTCTTTGGAGGCTTGATTATTTTTGTCCATTTTTTGAGGAGGACAAAAAGATGATGAAGGAAAGAGAGAAATTAGAGAAGAAAAAAGAAGAAGAATTACGATGGAGAGAGTTTTTGAGAGAGAGAAAGAAGAAGCAGAGAGAAAGAAGAACAAGTACTCAAGTAGGAGAAGAAGGAAGAGAACCAGAGAGAGAGAGAGAGAGAGAGAGAGAGAGAGATGAGAGCTGGAGAAATTTGGGGTTACGTAGGGAAGTGCTTGAGTAGGGGAGGATGGTTCTGTTGTTGGATTTAAAAAAAATGAAACATTTGGTTCTATCCATAATGAATGAACATTAAGGTTATATTGAATGGGCGAATTTATAAAAATGAGCATATTTTTAATTTAATTAAATGAAAGAAATAGGTTTAAGAGATAATTTAAAAAGGAGCAAATATATAAATTAATTTCAACATTAAAGAAATACTTTAAAATATATATATATTTTTTAGAATAAGGAAAACAATTTTACACATTCTGATTTTATTGAATGCGGAAATAATTTTCCCATTCTATTGAATGCGGAAAATAATTTTTCACATTATATTTGTATCAAAATTTTATGTTAATTTTTCCGAAATTCGACGTACAAGTCGTTATTACACACGTTATATTCAAATCTTATGTAACTAACTTTATTTAACTATCTTATATATATATATATATATATATATATATATATATAGTATACAACAACAACAACATCAAGTCTTTATCCCACTACGTGGGGTCGACTATATGAATCTTTTTTCTCCATTGTGTCTTGTTAAGAGTCAAATTCTCATTTAAATCTAATAAATAAAGGTCATTCTAATATTTTCTAACCAAGTCTTTTTAGGTCTACCTCTACCTTTCTTAACATTAGCCAAATCTACATCTACTCTCTCTAATCTTATCTGTCACTGGAGCTACTCCAACTTTTTCACAGATATGCTCATTTCGTATCATGTCTCTAAGATTAAATCCACTCATTCACCTGAGCATCCTCATCTCAACAACACTTAACTTAATATTATGCTTCTCTTTTTAATGGTCAACATTCTACTCCATAAAGCACTGTAGGTCTCACCACCATCTTATAGGATTTTTCCTTAAGTTTGAGTGATAGTTTTCTATCACACAACAAACCCGAAGCTTTCCTCCACTTCAACCATCAAACTTGAATTCTACTAATAATATCCCCATCTATTTCACCATCACTCTGAACAATAGACCTAAGATATCTAAAACGAATACACTTATTAATGACTTGATTGCTCAAAGTCACAAACCCCCACTAGATCTATTACTACTAAAATTACACTCAAAATATTCGAATTTAGATATACTCAAACGAAAACCTTTAGACTCTAAGGTTGACCTCCATAATTCGCATTTACCTTCAACTCCATCTCTAGTCTTATCAACAAGAAGAATATCATCAGCAAGAAGCATGCACCATGGTACATCCTCTTGCAAATGTCTAGTAAGAACATCCATGACTTAAGTAAAAAGAAAGGGCTTAAGGCTGATCCTTGATGTAATCTTAAGGCTGATCCTTGATGTAATCCAACTAAAATAAGAAAATACTTGGTCAAACCATCTTGTGTTTGAACACAAGTAACAACTCCTGCATACATATCTCTAATGGCTTGAATATAAGCATTATTAACCCTTTTTTTTTCTAGAACTCTCCATAGCACTTCTCTTGGAACTTTATCATATATTTTCTCTAAATCATTAAATATGATATATAGATCCTCCTTAGTCTCTCTAAACTTCTCCACCAACCCTCTCAATAAATAAATAGCTTTCATAGTAGACCTACTCGGCATGAATCTAAATTGATTTTGAGAAACATTATCACGTTGTAACCTATGCTCCATAACTCTCTCCCAAAGTTTTAAAGTATGACACATCAACTTAATTCCTCTATAATTCGCACAATCTTGTGCAACACCTTTATTCTTAACAATAGGAATGAACACCCTCATTCTCCACTCACCTGACATCTTTTTAGTATTCAAAATAATATTAAAAAGTTTAGAAAGTCAAGAAATTCCTTCATCTCCTAAGCATTTCCACACCTCTATTGGAATATCATCATGTCCACTAATTTTTCCCCACTTCATTTTCCTTAAAACCTCTATAATTTAGTTTTACTAATACGCAGATAAAAATAAAAATCTCTATTTTTATTTAGAGTGTTAAGGTCACTAAAGTCAACGTATTCTCACAATCTTCATTGAAAAGCTTGGCAAAATATCTCATTCATCTTTATTGAATATCCTCTTCTAAAAAAAATACTTTTTATTCTTCATCCTTAATGCACTTCACTTCAACTAAATCCTTACTACTCATATCTCTTTATTTGGCTAATTTATACCTATATCTTTCGCCCTTTTAAGAATATAATCTATTATAAAAAAACGAGCAGATATTTATTCTAATATTATAATTACTTATTTAAATCTATATTATATACTAAATTTTATATAATATATAATGTTAACTATTTCATTTAAAAAAATTATATTAACCCACTAACAAATCTAAAATAAATCTGCAGCCATATATAATTAATTCAAGTAAAAAATAATTATGATTTAAAATAATCTAATAAATATAATATAATAGTAATGTTTATTATATAACACCTATAATCTATAAAAAATATATAAAGAAATATAGCTATATACACTAATATTATTTTATAATGCCTATTTGAAATTTTAAATATCAATGATATCCAACATGATTAGTTGTTCTATAAAAATAAAAATAAATTTAGATAATTTTATTTAAACACTATTATTATATACTACTTATTATATAAATTTAAATAATAATTATTCATTAATTCATATAAGTAAAATATGACTCAATATTTAATTTCCAAATTAATTTGTTCATCTAATTTTTTAAAATTAGTAACTATCTAACATTAGGTATAATATAAAATTTTCTGTAAAATTTAAATTTATATATTAGTAATAATATAAAAAATAATAATATGTAGCTCAAGTTTTGTTAACTACCAATAACATTGTTTGATAATTTTTTTTATAATATTAGAAATATATGTTGTCAATTTCTTAATTCATCATTTATTAAATAATTAAATAAATATAATATAATTTATAGAATGTAAAATTCAATTTTTCGCATTCAATAGAATGCAGAAAATAGTTTTCTACATTCAAAGCATTTTAAAAAATCAAAAAATATTTTCACGTATTTTTTTAATGTGGAAATTTATTTTACGTATTTACCCTTTTTTAAATTATCTCTTAAATCTATTTCTTCTGATTAATTAAATTAAAAATCTACTCATTTTTATAAATTCACTTATTGAATGGGTCATTGGCTTAAGAAGCCACCCATACATTCACATTAGCAATAATTATCCAAAAGAAATTATTTCATGAGGACTATATTGTAAATTACAACATGAAGACAAATTTGATAATGAATATAAAAATTCTATAATAATAATAATATTTTGTATAAGAATATTTAAATTAATTTAAATATAATAAGTAAATTACATATATTAATTTTAATTAATTATATTGGAAGTATATGATAGGAAGTCATTTTCTTAATTTTTATTTTAAGTCCACCATCTCTAAGTTCTTTGATGTTAGCAATATTGCGCCATTATTTTTTATCCATGAAAGGAACTTAGGAGGATTACCATTAGTATTCTAATCATCTTATCCTTAATCGAGCATTAAAAATATAATTAAGGAAGATTATGATGACTAAGCTAAACCATCATTATTATTTACCATTATGATACATAATATTAATCTAATGATCAAATATGCATATAAAATCATACTGTCAATTCCAAAACTTTTGAAATAATCCAAAACAAAAAAAAATCTAAAATTGTTACAAATTCTGTATCAAATTGAAACAATTCAACTTGAATCATTTATTGAAATTCATTTTAAACGATTTAATATTTTAATTTTTAATTTATTGACCAAGAAAATAAATATGTTATTATATTATAAATTAGCAATTGTTTTTGAAAACTGTTTTACAAAATAATAAAAAAGTTGTCCCAAATAAAATCTAAGACTTTGATTGGACGACTTTCTTACTGCTTCTTAAAGTAGTTTTCTATTTTATATATTAAAATTTTTGTACTAAAAAATTGTTTTAAGAAGCAGTAAGAAAACCATCCCAAACGAAGCCTAAATCTCTTCAAAAAATTTGAGTAGAGATTTTTATCCTAAAAGAAAATTATTATTTGAAATGAACAAGATTATGAGCCAGAAAATTTATGCCAAATATTATCTCTGATGATTCTATGCAGCAGAGTGTTCTGTTACTACAGGGAAGTGACCATTCAACATGACTAAGTTTTTAATCTTCAATTCCTTACCAGGAAATTAGATATATTGATACATTTACAAACTATTTTCCATAAGCATGTAGTCATTCGTATGCATTTACCATCCTTGATCTGGACAGCAGCTTTACCTACGAGCAAAACATGCCATCTTTCACATTAGTTGCTGCAAGGTTTAAGTAATCAGGCTTTGCACCTAAGGTTTTGTTTGCGACGGCTTTCTTACTGCTTCGTAAAGCAGCTTTTTAGTACAAAAAATTTATTATTTGTGCTAGAAAATTGCTTTATGACAATAAGAAAGCCGTCTCAAATGAAGCCCAAGGTTTCATTTGAGACGGTTTTATACAACTATTTTTTTCTATTTTTAAGAAATTTTTTAACTAAAAAATAAGTTTATAAAGCAATAAAAAAGCCGTAGCCAAAAACACCCAAATAGAAATTAAAAAATGAAATAGTAAACATTTTTACAAATCTACTGAAAAGGCACTCTAAAGAGCAGTCGTTTGCCTGTTTATGGGGGTATTCTAAAAACACTTAGGTTTTCAGGTTATTTGTGGAATATAAATAGGAGAAAAAAGCAAGAACTACTAAAGGTGTGATCTATATTTCTAAAATTCAAAATACAGCAAATCAAATGACCCCTGTGTTTGTCCCTATCCCACCATGAGGTTCTGCTCAAGATTATTTAAGGAAGCCTTTATCTACTAATATATGACAGAGCTTTGCAAGGAGTGGCAACAGAGAAGTAGTTGTTAGCAATGGGCATCAATAACAATATGAAATATCAGAGTTGAAATGCATTTCAATTGCTTTAAATGCTCTATAAGCGAAATATTGAGTTTCAAACTCACAAGTTAGGCATTATACAATATATTCTTCTAGTTATTAACTAAATGATCTGGTTCCTATCTTCTCCTCATAATGGTTCATTCGAATAAATTTTCCATACCTCCTCACATTAACTTAAAAGGCATTAGCAATTGCATTTTTGGCCTTAACGTGTTAATTGAGGATTGGCTTGAAACAATTGATTAAGTTATTTTATTGTAGACTGAAGGTTATGCAATCAGTACACTCTAAAAAGATAAGGTAAGGTTGCAAACGTCAACCCCTCTTTGGTGGAAGCTTCATGCACCAGGTACACTCTAAAAAGAATTAGATTATTAAACTTTTTGCCTATGATACATTGACGCACCTTTATCAAAAAGGTATACAGTGTTGGACTCGTATTGACAGTGGCGGAGCCGGAAATTTCTTATAGCAGGGGCCAATTTAATTTTTTAAAAACTTTCCTCAACTTTTTTCATCCGGGCTGGGGATTGGCATTAATAGTTTTAAAATTTATTTCTTTTATTTTAAGAAGATAAAATATTGAAATAAGATGAAAAACACTTATAATTTATAACGTTTGCTCTTCATGTTCTTGAAGAGTTAAATAATAATGTCATTATCAATACAATCCAACATTTCTTTCTCAATATAAACGACTAAAATATCATTTATCCACTGATCTCCAATTCTATTTTGTAGTCAATTTTTTATGATAGCCATTGCAGAACATGCTATTTCAACTCCTGCTATTGCAACGGATAACACTAATACCAATTTTAATAGCCTGAAAATAAAATGATACAAAATATCCTTCCTATGGGTGTAAACGAGTTGAGTTGAGCTCAAGTTTGGGCTAGCTCGAGCTCAGCTCATCAACTTAGAGACAAGCTCGAGCTCAAATCGAGCTCATATGGTGAGCTCGAACTCAGTTTGCCAGAGTTGCAATCGGCATGAGCTCGACTCAAGAGCATGTTTCACTGAAGAAGTAGGAATGCATGGTCGCAGGAGTTATAGTGGGCTTGGATTGCCGGTGAAGGAGGTCGGGACACCAACTCGTGATCTTTGCTCACCGGAGAAAGGAGGAAGTACGGAGCCATAGTGGCCGGAGTTATACTAGTTCAAAATCGGGATATTGGGAGAAAAGTTGACGAGCTTAGCGGTTAGGGGTGCAAATTTTGACACGACCTGAATCCGACTTGGAAAAATCCGGGTTCGAGTCGAACTGGTAGGGTTCGAATATCTAACCTGATTTGAGTTTCGGGTCGTGTTCGGGTCAACCCGACAACCCATTTTTGACCCGAATTCAACCCGCTTTATTTAATAATATTACAGAGGGTGGAGGCTTAAGGGTTAGGTTACTCCACGCGTTTTGTCTTGCGGCTTTTGGTTTTCGAGTTCGCATTTCCTCTTCTCTGTTTCACACTTCCGCTTTGTGCCCTTGTCCTAGTTTCCGTCTACGTTTTTCATGATTGACAGATTGAGTGGTTGTTGTAGCCTCGATTTCTCAAGAATCGCAGGTGATGAATTCAAGTCTCCCTTTCTCCCCTCGTAGTTAGATATTTCCACGCAAGCTTCAGATTTTGCCGACATATATCGACAACCAGTAACCCTTTTGCATTTGGAGATAATGTGGTGATAGGATGATTGCTTGGCAAGATTTGTAGTCTTTATTATGAGTTTCCACAAGGTTTTTACATTTTTGAGCTTCTTAAATGGAAACCCTAGATGCTATGTGCGTGATTAAAAAACCCTAGAGATGATTTATCACTATTTATCCTTTATTCTTTACTGATTTTTATTCATATATGATTACATGATTTACATCTTATCCGAAATCTCTTTCTTCATGTTCGTCGTCCGTCGTTAACTCGTTATGTCAATTTGGACTTTGGGGCCTTTTACCTATTTACATGATGAGCAATTTGATTGCTTCAGATTTTAGCCATGTTTATGCCTTGTTTTACATTTTACCTATTTACATGCTTTTATTGTGATAGCATAGCAAATTAGCAATGCTGACATGCTGGAGCCGTTGTGGTCTTTTACCTATTTACATGATGGTTCATTTTTATTCAAACTTATTTCTATCTAATGACTAATTCATCTTCTTGATGATGGTTCATTGTGATCGACTCATTTCTTAAATATTGTTGAACTCATCCTTCTCTATTATAGCTTCATAATTCATACAACAACAACAACAACAACAACAACATCAAGCCTTTATCCCACTACGTGGGGTCGGCTACATGAATCCTTTTTCTCCATTGTGTCCTGTTAAAAGTCAAATTCTCGTTTAAATCTAATAAAGAAAGATCATTTCTAATATAGCTTCATAATTCATATTTACAATAAATTTAATAAATGTTTTCATATGGGCTTTGTTAGATGGAGAATTCTAACACAGTTGTTGAAAGTACTCCATTCAATGAGAATGTGCAAGTAGTTAATGCTCTTATTTCAGTTGACATAGAAAATGGTGATGATGATTTGTGTAATATTGATGAAAAAGATTTAGATGGCCCGGCTACCATGAAGAAAAGAAGAAGGATGTGTTCAACGGTTTGGGGTTTTTATGAGATGTTATCCTTCATAGTGATGACAAGCAAAGATGTAAATGTAGAAAATGTGGGGCAATATATCAGTGTGACAGCAAGTATGACACTAGCAATTTAAGATGCCATTTACAAAATTGTAAAAAAAGAGATACTCGTAGCATTGGGCAGCTTATTCTACAGCCAAATGCTAGCTTGTCGATCTCTATGTCTGAATCTAGGTTTGACATACAGGAGTTTCGTGAGTTATTCACTACCTGCATAATTATGCATGATCTTCCTTTTAGTGTGTTGAATGGGTTAGTCTTCATGCATTGTTGTATTATCTCCGTCGTGATCTACAAATAGTATCTAGAAACACTGTTAGAAGTGATTGCAAGAAGTTGTTTACTAAAGATAAAGGCCTTATTCAAAAGAAGATTTTAAAATGTACCAGTAGAGTTTCATTGATAACAATTGGTTGTTGCAAAAAAAAGATAATTAATCTTGGTTTCATGCCAGAACCACATGATGATATTGCTTTGTGTGAGAAGCTTCATTCTTTTTTAACTGAACGAAAAATTCAGAATAGAATTTTTAGTATTACTCTAGACAATGCTTCAGCTAACAATGTTTCTGTTGAATTCTTAAGAAACCAATTAAATTTGCGTGGTGGATTGTTATGTAAGGGTGATTTTTTTCATATAAGATGTGCTCATGTTGTAAATCTTATCGTGCAAGAGGGAATGAAGGAGGTTGATCTCTCTGTTGCTAATGTTAGATAAAATATCAAATATGTGAAAGGTTCACAGGCAAGAAAGCCAAATTTTTTGGAATGTGTCAAGCAAAGCTATCTTGACTCTAAAAAAAGATTAAGACAAGATGTTCCTTTGAGGTGGAACTCGACATTCATCATGCTTGATTATGTTATTTACTACAAACGTGCTTTTCAGCATTTGGAACTACTTGACTCTAATTTTAAATCTTGCCCCAATAATACTGAATGGGAGAGGTTGGAGAGTATTTGCAAGTTCCTAGCTCCTTTCTATGAGATTACTTGTGCTTTTGCTGGTACAAAATATCTAACTTCAAATCTGCTCTTCCCTCGTGTTTCTACGCCTTATCCTTATTGCTGCTGTAAATCTGTTGGCCTCTCACCTATTGCTCAGTTGCTGTGGGTAATGGTTTTGTGGGTTGATGCTAAATCTGAACTTCTGAATCTCTGATGCTTAATCAATTTGTCTGTTTGATGAATTAAGGTAAAGAGTATAGCTATGAAGCTCAAGCAATGACAAAAAACCTTCTAAACTAAAAGTGAGAGGCGTCGGTGTTGGGAGTAAATACTATTGCAACCAGATGGCATTTGTGTTAGTTTAGATCAAGAGCAGATACTTTATTATTTCACAGATACTACATTAAGTCATTAAGTTTAATGCAAATTGTCGCCTTGGATGGTAATAGAGAATTAGAAAAATCAAATATACATTATTTACTCTTTTGAGTCACTTCTCAATAGTTGCTAAATGTGTTGGAAGGTTTACCAGAGCTATTTAATAAAGCTTTCTACTTATACAATCTCATTATTTAGAATTTTATGATTTTTATTTGTTTATGACTTTTAAGTTTTAAGTGTTTAACCATCTTTTTTTTTGCAGTTAATTCAAGTTGAGGTGTTGTTGATTTAGAGAAAGCATATGATAAAGTTTCAAGAGAAGTGCTATGGAGAGTTCTTGAAAAGAAAAGAGTTAATAACGCTTATATTCAAATCATTAAAGATATGTATGCAGGAGCTATTACTTGTATTCAAACACAAGGTGGTTTGACCAAGTATTTTCCTATTTCGGTTGGATTACATCAAGGATCAGCCTTAAGCCAATATCTTTTTGCTTTAGTCATGAATGTTCTCACTAGATATTTGCAAGAGGATGTACCTTGGTGTATGCTTTTTGCTGATGATATTCTTCTTGTTGATAAGACTAGAGAGGGAGTTAAAGGTAAACTTGAATTATGGAGGTCAACCTTAGAGTAAAGGTTTTTGCTTGAGTAGATCTAAAATGGAATATATGGAGTGTAATTTTAGTAGTAATAGACCAAGTGAGGGGATTATGACTTTGGGCGATCAAGTCATTAATAAGAGTATACATTTTAGATATCTTGGATCTATTGTTCAGAGTGATGATGAAATAGATGGGAATATTATCAACAGAATTCAAGTTGGATGGTTGAAGTGGAGGAATGCATCGGGCTTGTTTTGTGATAGAAAAGTCCCCCTCAAACTTTATAAGATGGTGGTGAGACCTGCAATGCTTTATGGTGCCGAATGTTGGCCATTAAAAGAGAAGCATAATACTAAGTTAAGTGCTGCAGAGATCAAAATGCACAGGTGGATGAGTGGCTTTACCCTTAGAGATAGGATACGAAATGAGCATATACGTGAAAAGGTTAGAGTAGCTCCCGTGAAAGATAAGATTAGAGAGAGTCAACTTAGATGGTTTGATCACATAAAATGGCGGCCTTTCGATGACCCGGTTAAGAAAGTAGAGGTATTAGATTTGACTTATGTTAAGAAAGGTAGAGGTAGACCTAAAAAGACTTGGTTAGAAAATATTAGAAATGATCTTTCTCTATTAGATTTAAATGAGAATTTGACTTTTAAAAGGACACAATGGAGAAAAGGGATTCATGTAGCCGACCCCACGTAGTGGGACAAAGGCTTGATGCTATTGTTGTTGTATGTATAAGGAATTATATTGTTATAAGAGTAATTACCCACTGAATTTTCTATGCAAACTCAACCTAATAAACTAAACTTTCAGGTAAATCTCCTGACAAATAGAAATGGCTGAAATTGGAGAGGAATATATCTATCGAAGACGACGCACAAATACAAGCAGGTAATATATGGTTTATGTAAATGTTAAGTATGTAAAAGATTTTATTAGTAGTTTGATGAAATTTGTTAGTGGCTCTTCAGTTTTATTTGGAATTTAGATGATAAACTGATTGAAAATTTATAAGAAATGTTATAACCGCCTGATTGTTTGTTCCCTCCTTATTAATTCAAGTATCCGGGCCGGGTTGTGACACTCTCTCTCCTCTCCAGCATACTAGAAAATCCACCCAATTCCTCGTAATCCCTCCATATAAATCTTAAATCTTGTTCCCAAGGTTATAAATCCTCCATAAAGCTATACAATGTTCTAAAAAATATTTCACAACATAATTCCGGATCAATAAAATATGTGTTCTAAAAAATATTTCATGTTGTGGCAACAAAGAGGAAGAGATGAGGTCAGAAGATTGGTGCTTAAAGGGACCCAACTAGAGGAAATCATGGTGATTGTTAGTTGCTTGCAAAAATATACAATACACATGTTGGAAGACAGGTAAGTTAGGATGCAAGTCTATCGAGAGCTCATGAAATTTAGTTATAAACTTGGAGATGTTCTAGAAGGCACTAAAATAATAAAGACTGGAGGAAAGACTTATTTATTTATCACATTCTAGATCTGATATTGATCATGTTCATGTGGTGAGTCAAATCACGCATAATCTTAAAGAATCCCACCTTAGGGTGGTATATTATATTTATAACATCTTATGGGAACCCCTAGCATGAAATTTGTTCATTAAAGAGAAGAATATTACTCTTCAAGCTTATATGGATGTAGATTATGCAAGTTCTATGGTTGATAGGAGATCAAATTTAGAATATTGCACATTCTAACAAGGCAACCTTATGGCTTGGATAAGTAAAAAATAAAATGAGATAATCAGATCTAACATAACAGCTGAATTTATATCTATGATATTGGAAATCACTATGATTAAAAATTATCCTGGAAATTTTAAAAGTTAAATGAAAAGGCCTATAAAGCTCTATTATGATAACAAGCCAGTCATCAATATTGCACATAATCCTATGCAGCACAATCTAATAAAACATATTAAAGTTGAAAGACATTTTATAAAGAAAAAAACTTGACAGCAGTCTAATAACCGCAGGTAAATAACTTATATTCTCATCAAAGATTTACAAGGGACAATTTTTCAAAAATAATTAAGCAAGCTTTAAATATATAACATCAATTCATTCACATGAGGGGGAGTGAGATATGCCTTTTGGACCTACGCCTCCAAGCCAACTAGCCTCTGGACTTTCGCCTCTAGCCAAGCCAGCAATCCCACCCCCGACCAAACATTAAGCAAATGCATGCATGAATTCCTCCAGGAGGGACCCACTAAGCACCAATCTTCCATCCTCTTTCCTTCCTCTCCATTGCCACTTCATGAATCCATAGGATTCCAGCTGCCTAATCACTCATCCATGGGACTATTGTAATTCTTTTTAAAATTAATTATATTCCATGATTTTGTATATTTCTTACTAGAAACTTTTTTAGAATTGAATAAATTCTGCACAAATGTTGGAATGAAGTGCTCAACCAATTCTCTCCCATTTTTGCCAATTGCAAACTTACAAAAATTCCAAAAAATAGTAGTGAAGAGTTTTTGGGAAAAAAAAAAACATATTAATAAAATACAGCTTGCATTTTTTGCTCAGCATATGAATGCAAGATGTTTTATTTCAACACTGTGAGCATACTATTACTCAATTTAGAAGGAAAAAAAAAAGAATTTTTCATTGCCCGGATAAAAAAATATAGCTTGCATTTTTTGCTCAGCAGTTAAATGAGAATAAGAGTTGAAGTGCTCAGTATAATACTGAAGGTGTCCTTGACAACTCTTAAGAAGTTTATGAAAGAATAGGATTATCTTTCTTAAGAAATTCAACAATAACAGCATCAAGTCTTTATTCCCGCCATGTGAGTTCGGCTACATAAATCATTTTTCTCCGTTGTGTCCTACAAAATTTCCTAACAAAAATTTAAAATGTTCACCCATACAGGTTGGTTCACAAGTTATTGACATTCCTTTCTCCAAATTACTCTAAAATATTTGAATCTCATAGAGAAAGCTTAATCAAGCATCCAACCCGTAGGGAGTGAAGAACAAAAAGAGCAGTAAAAAAAATTCCATGCAATAAATAGTTGTAAAAGTGGTCTCAAAATGAAAGAACTTAAACAAAAAAGCTCAAAAGAAAACATTTCTAGTTGCACATACCTAAATTTACCATCATTTTAGTTCACTCATGATATTTCTCTCTCTCTCTTCGGTTTTGCTCCCTCTAAGACATTAAGCAAACGAAGATCAGCATATCTTGTAAACATGAAGTACAATTTACAATGAATTAGTCACCGAATAACCATTACAAGATAGATACTTATTATATTTATTTTGAATAAGGAACGACCAAAAATGGAAAACTAGTGCAATTATAAAAATAGAAAAAACATATGGATAAAGCATGAAACACTGAAGAGTGGACATCTTCTAGACTTCTATGTAAAGATTTGGAATAATTTTACAAGATTACGAGGTAAAATGGCCAGGCCAACTAGTGTACTACCACCATCAAACAATAGATAAGTATTGTGAAATAAGCCAAGGTTTATATAAGAACCAATGCCCTAAGAAGAAAAAAAAAACATTCACGTCTTCTATGTCTTTGCCCAGCAATGCAACAATCGACCTATCTTTTAGGTTAGTTTTTCTACTCTTATTAGATTTTCAGGATGCTTGATTATCAACTACAAAAAGTTTTAAGTCTCCTATTGATCAACTTTAAAACAGAAAATACCAACTAATATATGGAATGTATCATCTCCACGTTTAGCTTATACATACTCAATGGCATACCTAAGAAATTGATAGTAAGAGATGCTGCCATACGAATTTTGCATTAGTTGTCCTCATCAAAAAATTCTTTCAACATATGAACTGAATAGAACGGCAGCATTAAAGATTGGTGAAAACATCATTTCTTCAATTTAAAATTGCCCATGGTACGACAAGAATTCATGTGCACGGTTCTAATCCACAAGTCATTTGTCATCATCCGCAAAAATTTAATTAGTTCCAACATTGGAGGAAATGTTTCCGTTTGGGATTTTTATTTTTATTCATTTTTTCAGCTACCAAAGCTCAGTTAAAATCCAACGATAAGTATAATAACTTCGAGTTTCAAAATCAATACAAGATCACGATACTAGCCTTGTGTTATTGCACTTCCCATCATTTTGAAGCTTGTATTCCAAGTTTAGCAGTGAATAAATCTTTTTGACAATCTGAAGACTGAGATCTTGAAACTATCTAGTTAAAACCACCATTCTCCTAAATACCAGCTGAGCTGGCATGCTCAAAACAAAACAGTTCAACACCAAATAACAGAATATTTAACAGATGTGACTACTCCATAAAGGAAAAAAAAAGGCATAAAAGGAAAATTGCAATAATGAACCAAAAAGGGCTATTTATCTCAGTTTCTTTTTCTGGTTACACAAGAGCTTCATAGCTGGAATAACAAGATAAAAAATTATATTAGGATTAAAAGACCATAGTACATACTCTTCTCTCCCAGTACGGCAGGAAGCAGATGAAATCATAGACTGGGTTGACAGTAGTTACAAGTATAGCATTGACTCCAAAGAAGATGAGGACTGCTGTCATAGGCCGCGCCCTGTGTGGCATCTTAAGCCCACCAAAAATAAAAAAATTAAAGACAGCAATTGAAACAAAAAGAAAGGAAAAAGGAGGGAACATGAAGGAATTTCAGTTCGATTGGCTAAAAAAACTCATTCAAAAATAGCTATAATAATGAGGTCTTGAGGGAATAAATAGAGCAACATTCTAATTTGAGATTGTCTTGGCTTTTGGAGGAATATGGATAAAATTATTTAATACAAAAATAGATTTGGGTTAAGGATTATGGGTATTGGTAAATCTTCAAATTGATCGGTGAAGTTAAGATATCAGAAAAACAGATACAGGCCCAAATTTACAAAATCCAAAAGACAAACAAACCTAATAAGCGAAATTGAAATTTAATCAATACATATGTTCAATTAGGCACTTACTGAACTAATCAAATGATATTAAACTTATCATCAAGCTCATTAGTTAATCATAATAACTTTAAAAATACTAATCATTTAATTAAGTCTTATTCAAAAAATTAATTTGTAATTTCTAATTACAAATTAACTAGGCTATCATTAACATACATTTTCATCCTAATCATTAATTAAATTCTAATAAATCCTGTCAGCTTCTTGATTAATTCACCTCATTAAGTGCTATTTAATCTCTACTCCTGATAAAAAATAATTAGCCTGATAAAAACCTAATTATCTCGCATTAAAACAAGAACTATCAATTAATCACTAATTACTGAAATAACTAATCTGTTTACTAATCATCAAATAATCTTAATAAGCACTTTAAAGTAGTATTTTTAATATTTATTTAGCTAAAACCAAATAAACCATGTATATATATATATATATATATATATATATATAATTTACCTAATTCAGTATCCTAATAAGTACAAAATATAATCTAACCTAAATTATTCATAAATAACTAATTTTAAAAGCTTATCTTAGATTATAAATATTGACTACTAAATTGTTATAGACCATTAACATATCTAAAAAACTATTAATTTAGGAGCCATTTGTTCATTGATATTTCTGATACCATATTATATTAGTTATTAATATTTTTCAATTATTTGGCTTGCCGGAATCTTATAAAAATAATTTATAAATGACAATCATGGTCTAATTGAGTGACATCAAAATGTTGCCCTATTCCTTGATTGAGTGTCATCAAAAAGTAGCTCATTATTTCATACCATAATTCACATCCTTCATTTTATCTTTTTTGTTCTCTTCCTTCTTACATTGCAACCCTCATAAATCTTCCTCATTGCACTCCCTTCTCTCTTTTTCTTTATTATGTCCTCCATTAGTGGTTTCTAATTGATGTCCTCCATTATCATGCTCATCAATCTTCATCCCCACCTATTTAACCACATGGTTTTTTGATCAAAGAGCCTCTCCAACAATTTTTGTTGGTCAACCCAAACCAAACAACTTAAGTCATTCCATATGAGTGATTATTGTGGGCTAACTTGGCCAATGGGCTAAATTAATTTAGGTTAAAATGATGCTTGTCTCTAATTATGCTTAATTGATCACAAAAGATCACATATTAGTTAAGTCATCATTTGGTACAGTTGTTATTGCCTGAAAAGTCTGGTGAGAAGTTGTTGAGGTTGTTGATTCTATATAGAATGATGTGAGATTGGGCTATCAAGCATAACTCAGAACCTTATTTCACTTATTTGATTGAAAAGCTTTATAAAAGCTGTAAAATGACAAAAAGACCTAAATGCCCACAAACAATCACATAAAGTTATGGTGGATAGTTAGAAACAACAACCTCTAAAATTTAATAAGGGTTATATCAA
Organism: Dendrobium chrysotoxum; assembly: GCA_019925795.1. NCBI lineage: Eukaryota > Viridiplantae > Streptophyta > Magnoliopsida > Asparagales > Orchidaceae > Dendrobium > Dendrobium chrysotoxum. Next base: position 17,536,529 of record CM034302.1, read on the forward strand.
TGCATCAATTTTTCTTCTTTCCATTTAAACTTAAAAGCCCTTTTTGATGATTTAAAAAAAAATGAAACAGGGTTATCATTATACTTTTGTTCCATGAAAAATCAGCAAACGACTTCTCCAAACTCCAGCTATTAACTTAGCCATAAGTTGATCCTTATACGACTCTTCTAGTACAGTCTACGTCATCAACCATAACCCAAATTCTTTGGATTTTGTTGACAATGTCAATGCCTTCATGGACAGCTAAAAGAGTAGTTGAATGGAGGTTCTGTGATTCCCCCTCTATGGCTGTGTAACCACTACTAGCACACGCTAAGAAGCTCTCTGTAAGCCACTAAGCAGAGCTTCCTAGTCTCAACACCTCTTTGCTATGGACAAGAAAAAAAAAAAGTAATATCCTTAGGGCATTTCGGGCTTTAGACTTAACAAAAAGCAGATGAATACAACATTCATCAAAAGAGAAGCATTTGCCCGATCAAATTTCACTTGAAGTTGGCTTTACAAGTTAGAGAAGCGCTTTTTCAAGCAGTGGGTCACCTAAACATGAACAAAATTTCAACATTTGCACTACAGAAATGAAGTGGTAAACCTTAACAAAGCTTAAGTTATTTATGAGCTTCATTTATCAACCAAATGCTTAATTAGGTAAGTTAATGCCTAACTAATTAAGTAAATTAATCACTATTAATTCATTATATTTTCATTTTTAAATTTAAAATGATCATTATATTATTATCATTTTTTAAAAGTCTAGGTATGGAACAACCTCATCCCCCATAGGCACAGGTCCCCCAACACATGCGGCCAATCACATGAACTTGTACACATCAATCTTGAGCTACATGGACACTCAAGCAATTGCTATTAAGGATCTATGTGGGAACCATCATGACCATGCCTTATAAGCAAACACGAACAGTTTTTCCAAGCCTAGTGTGAACTTTTACATATGTGCAAAATAATTGCAATTGTAAAGATTGTGCAATACTCAAATCTCTTTTCTTTCAAAGTAGCAAACTTCACTTGAAGAATTGGAGAAATGATAACAAAAAGGAAAGAAGGTGGAATTAAAGATACACATAATAAAAATAGAGAAAGAAGCGAAAGAATGACATGATAATACTTTTTGTGAGATCTCATACGGTCATACCCCAAACCACCCCTATCGCCACCCAATTTATCCCATTCCTCCAATTGTCAAGTTGCCTTCCAATTCATAAAATCCCTAGGTAAGTATTATAAGAAAGTTTCCTCATTTCCTTTATAACAATAGTAAAAAAACACTCATGTCACTACCCTTGAGGCCAATTAGAAACCACAAAGAAGACCACCGCCATCACTATCCTAGGAATCAGTGAGATTGAAAACTCATCTCATATGCTAGATAACATGGGTTATTTTCCATGCCATGATATTGAATTCAGGTAAAGCAAGAGCAACCAATAATAGTTTATAGGCGAGGCTCATAGGATATCTCGAGCCACAATAGAGTAGTGGCTATATTAAATGCAACGTCAAGATCTATCATTGTATTTGAGGCATATCATCAGACATTAAGAATTCTTTATTTAGCAATGCACTATTATACGACATTATTAGCCCATTTGTGTGCACATTGCAAAATTTTGATAAATGGTATTTCAAAATGTTAAATAAATAAACAAAAAAAAAATCAATACATAAAAAATAACACAATTTATTATTATGAAAAGATCGAAGGATTAATCTGAAACTCCTCACAAAAGTACTTACATCCTTTAAAAAATTGCCAAAAAAAAATCTTGAGCATGTTGCTTAAGAAAATTATTAAAATATATTAGCCAAAAAAATTACAAAGTGCCCCTGCAAACCTAAAATTGTTAGGAATGCCTTGAATAACATAAAACAAGAGGCCCATGTGGCACAAAGTTAACAAAATATTCCCATAGATATGAAATAAACAAAAATTCCCTCATGGCCCGAAGTAGTCAAAATGTCCCAAATGGACATGCCACTAATGAAAAAATCATCTCATTGGATTCATAAAGATAAAAAATCCTCTACCCTCACTTTGAGTATTACAAAATAATCAAAACATCCCTAACGGTGCAATTTTGTTAATTTGCCTTCTAAAACTTATAAATTATAATAGTCAAAATGTTCTCAAATGGACATTCAACGGACTAGGATGCCCCCATTATAATGATATAAATAGCCCACAATCGCTCCTAAAAATTTCTAAACAACCCTTGGCAGCGATAAAATTATAAAATTGACTTCTAAGTCTCAAAATTATTGAAATATACCCACAGGTTATTCTAAACATCCCTCACACCACGACAAATTCAAAATGTTGTAATAGACACTTTAGACAGATTCTTAAAACACCTTTTGAGAGTGGTAAATTATGAAAATACCCTCCAAGCCAAAAAATTTCAAATTATCCTCAAGAGCTATTTCAAATACCCACAACAGCTTTTGAGTTTCTAAATATTCAAAATCCCATTCAAGGATATAAAAGCATCAAAATGCCCCTCCAAACCTCTCAAAAAGACAAATAAAATATAAGGTTAAAATTTTAAAATCATGCAAGCCCTCCAAGGACCACCCTTCAATTAAGAAATATTTCCGAGCTTCATGTTAACCTAAGAAGACAAAAAAGATATAACTAAAAATACATGTCTAAAACTCAATTTTTAGGCAATTTAAGGTCCAATATCATATAACTGATTTTTTTGTGCCAAGTTATACCTCAAAAGAGGATGTATCCTGTCATATGCTTTTTGTTAATGATATTCTTCTTGCTGATAAGATTAGAGAGGGAGTTGAAGGTAAACTTGAATTATAAAGGTCTTCGATTGAGTAGATCTAAAACCGAACACATGGAATGTAATTTTAGTATTAAAGATCTAGTGGCGGGATTATGACTTCGGCGATCAAGTCATTAATAAAAGTACACGTTTTAGATATCTCGGGTCTATTGTTCAAAGTGATAGTGAAATAGATGGAGATATTATTAGTAGAATTCAAGTTGGATGGTTGAAGTGGAGGAATGCATTAGGCTTGTTGTGTGATAGAAAAGTACCCCTCAAGCTTAAGAGAAACTTCTATAAGATGATAGTGAGACCTGCAATGCTTTATGGCACAAATTATTGGCCATTAAAAGAGAAGCATAAAATTAAGTTAAGTGTTGCAAAGATAAGGATACTCAGGTGGATGAGTGGCTTTACTCTTAGAGACAAAATGCAAAATGAGTATATACGTGAAAAGTTGGAGTAGCTACAGTGGCAAATAAGATTAGAGAGAGTCGCCTTAGATGATTTGGTCACATAAAATGTTAGCCTTCTAATGAACCGATTAGATTTGGCCTATGTGAAGAAAGGTAGAGGTAGACCTAAAAAGACTTGATTAGAAAATATTAGAAATGACGCTTTTTTAGTAGGTTTAAATGAGAATTTGACTCTTAACTATACACAATGAAGAAAAAATGATTCATGCAGCTGACCTCACATAGTGGTATAAAGGCTTGATGATGATGTTGTATGTTATGCCTCAAAATTATCGTTGTTCATCTTCAATATCTCTGAGCTATAATTGGTAATTTTTAATGCATCTAAACCACTTAGCTTATCCAATATAGCAAGTCCCCAACTAATAAAGCAAACTTATATTTAACACAAAAAACTTAACATCCATATTCCCTAAGGATTGTCTTGTATAAGTAAAGTGCCTAACAGACATAGCTAAGGCTCACTATTCAAAACCCAAAAGTAACAGGAAGTTCATGACTAAACAAATAAAGCTCCTTAATTTAATGCTAATGGTCAAAGCATGAGCCTTCACTTGAAGCCAAATCATCATATAAATAAGGCTCCCTAACTTCTTGGATGGGCACCCACCATACAATACTTTGGATGATGGAATGATAAGATTTTGGCAAGGTATAGCACCCACCCCCATTATATATATATAAAGCAGGCTCTTAGCAAAAATGTGGAGTTGATGTGTGTGTATCACGTAAAAAATTGAATAGAAAAGATGAAACATAAAATGCATCATGAAAACTACAAGAAGGCTACAAACATCAAGGGTACAACATCATTAAAGGAGGGAAGATCAAAGTCAACAACTAACTCAAAGGAAGCCTCATAATTAAGGTGATCAGCATCTCAAATAAGATAAAAATAGGTGAGCCACCCTTTTTACCTTCTTATCTCTTTTTGTTTGTATGTGTTAACCACTTAATAACAAATTAGATGAATCAACCAATAGATAGCTAACATTTTTTTTAAATAAGAGAAGGATGGTTAAGTTACTTTTACAAATAGGAGAATTATATAACTTGTTAAAAGTTAATGTATTTTTCTTTATTGCAGATTGATTCTGGATCTGTGATGGATCCGTGGAGCTGAAGGAGAAGGATTCCGGTAAAACTATTGCAGCTTTGGTCCAGGAAGCGTCGGTTGAAGGCTTTGATGAGGATATGTACTGGAGCTGGATTAAAAAGCTGCGGCGTAGACCTCAGGTGGAACTTTTTTGGTGGCGTCTATCTAATAATGCCATTCCATCTAATGTTTTTTTAAGGTATAGAAGGCTATTGGATAATGATGGTTGTCCAAGAGGATGCTTTGTTGTTGAAGATGTGAGTCATATAGCAGCTGATTGTTCCAAACTTACTCATATTATAAATGTTCTTAACAATTGGGGTTTTCAAGTGCCGATTTTTTCCTCCTTTGTGAATTTCACTGAAAATCTGAGAAGATTTTCATATACTAATCCTTTCATTGCAAATTTACACTGTACAATAGTTTTCTTTTCTTGGAAGTGTAGGAACAAAGTTATTCATGACAGAAAGGAGGATAGTTCAGTTTTTATTGCTGCGAATGTTGTCTCCTTTGTTTTGGCATCATCTCTGCTATATATACATTCGGAAAACTGGGATGTTAATCAGCTATCTCAGCTGTTTTCTTCTTGGCACCCTCCTCCACCCAAATGGTTAAAGGTTAATATTGATGCTTCTCTTTTAAGATCTAATAAAGCTGGTATTGGTGGAGTGTTCAGAGATCATAAAGGAAGGTTCTTGCTTGCTTTTGGTTTTAGTTGTTTACATTGGGATGTAGCTTAGTTGGAGCTGATGGCGATTCACTCTTTGAAGAAAGTTGTCCAAGGTTGGATGATGGAAGCAAAAGGTATTGTTATTGAAGGGGACAATTTCAATATTATCAAATTACTTCAAAGTTCGAATATTCGTAACAACTGGAAGGCTAATCACTTGCTGGAGGAGGATCTTTCTTTTCTAAAGGAGTTCAATCAAATTGTATTCAATTTTTCTAATAGTAGTTGTAATAAGTTAGCCAATTTGTGTGCTAACTATGCTATTTTTAGTGATTTTATTTGGGATGATATTAGTTGTGTTGATATTCCTGCTCCTTTTTTTGTCTTTATTAAAGGAGGAATGTGATGGTTTTACTTTTTATTATTAGGTTGTAATAAGTTTTTTATTTTAATGTTATTGGCATTTTATTCAAAAAAAAATTGTAATATCAATTATCTTGCCCCTCCTTTTCTCAACATGATGGTCCCCCACACTCTAGAGTGGTCGAACACAATCTCTTCAAACACAACATCAATAAAAGGTTCTTCAATTCATCTCAGGATCTAGATCATATAGCCTTCAAACACAAAACCAAAACCTAGGGAAGCCAAGCAAACCATATATATTCTTGTCCCAACTAACCTTAACCCATCCTAAAACTCCAATTTCACTTAATATAAACTCCACAATCGTAGACCAAGCCCATGCCATTATATCAAACTATGTGAGCATTTCCCTCCAATCGAATTCCGCAACAACATCATCTAAGCTTTGGATAATTTTTTTTAATTAAAGCAATAGATCTAACATGTAGGCTTCCAAACTTATCATGGTGAAAGCAAGAGTTGGAAACTATCTATAAAAGAACAAAAGTAAAATAAACTAAGAAGACTATCATGACCAATTATGGAGATTAAGAAAAGAGATTTAGAAAGATAGAAGAAGACATTACTACACTTGCAAATCATAATGCACTTTGTCAGGTAAACATTCAACTCCTCGTCCCTTTCTAGCCTTAAAAATTGATAGGGGATTCAATCAATAAGAGAAATAAAAAATAAGGACAAAAGAGAAAACAAAAATTACTAACAAAGAATTACAGGAGAACAAGCAATATAAGAAGAAGAAAATAAATTGACATCATAACAAGGATTGCCACTCTTCAAAGTAAAAGTAAAGATGAAGTAAACTTACCCTGATGGTACCATAAAAAAGGGTAACTCAAAATTAACTTGTGTATGTTGAAACATATATACTTCTTGTAAATAATTACTCCACAACAATAACAACAACAACAACAACAACATCAACCCTTTATCCCACTACGTGGGGTCGGCTACATGAATCCTTTTTCTCCATTGTGTCATATTAAGAGTCAAATTCTCATTTAAATCTAACAAAAAAAGGTCATTTCTAATATTTTCTAACCAAGTATTTTTAGGTCTACCTCTATCTCTCTTAACAAAAGGCCAAATCTAAAACATCTACTCTCCTAACTAGGTCATCAGAAGGCCGACATTTTATGTGACAAAGCCATCTAAGGCGACTCTCTCTAATCTTATTTGTCACTAGAGCTACTCCAACCTTTTCATGTATATGATCATTTCACATTCTATCTCTAAGAGTAAAGCCACTCATCAACCTAAGCATCCTCATCTCTGCAACACTTCACTTAATTATATGCTTCTTTTTTAATGGCAAATATTTTACGCCATAAAGCATTGCAGGTCTCACCATCATCTTATAGAATTTTCCCTTAAGTTTGAGCGGTACTATCTATCACACAATAGGCCCGATTCATTCGTCCACTTTAACCATCCAACTTGAATTCTATCAATAATATCCTCATCTATTTCACCATCACTCTGGACAATAGATTAGAGATATCTAAAATATGTACTCTTATTAATGACTTGATCGCCCAAAGTCACAATCCCCCCACTAGATCTATTATTACTAAAATTGTACTATATGTATTCGGTTTTGATCTACTTAAACAAAAACCTTTAGACTCGAAGATTGATCTCCATAATTCAAGTATACCTTCAACTCCCTCCCTAGTCTTACCAACAAGATGAATATCATCAGTAAAAAGCATACACCAGGGTACATCCTCCTGCCAATGTCTAGTAAGAGCTAATAATAAAAAAATTGCTTTTACTAATCTTAAACCAACTTCACCTACACTTTAATGGTGCTATTCCTAATACTAGAAATATGACTCGACAACTTACATGGACAGAGGACATTTTTTAATGCTTGATTCTACTAATTTGAGCGAGTAGAAGAAAAATAGATATGATGGACATAAATGAAGTAAAAATACAACTGAACCATTCAAAGATGCAACATAGTTTCAAAGGAAGTGATTTCTTTGGAGATTTTTTTTAAAAATATATATATTTTTTATGAATTATATAACTGGTTGCATGAAAGACTATGCAGGTGAATTGAAGTTTTCTTGAATTAGTAATATAATTAAGGAAAACTCAAAAGCTATAGAAAATGAGAAGATTCGATCAAACAATATAGTAGAGATAGAATGTCATGCCCTCAACAAAAAGAGAGTAAGATAATTGAAAATTAGTCTACAGATAAGAAGAAGAGGAATAAGAAAGAGAAAAGTTCTTGCTTCTCCTAGTACAAATGTCAAGGACACGTCAATTAGAAATGCTAGAACCCACATAGGTAATTACAATAATGATAGAGAATGATAAAGGAAGCAAGATCTTGCTACCAATGCAATAGCCATCATTAAATAATTAGATTTAGAGGAGTAGGATAATACATTGTCCTTAGTAACACGTGACCACACTAATGATAAAGAATAAGATCTAATTCCTTAGTACGTGGATCTAAGTTTCTATCATTATATTCATCATGAACTAAAAAATAGGATTTCAAAAGCCTTATTTAAAAATTAAGGTTATCACTCACCATCCTGCACCAAAATCATATCCATTGGATGGTTTAAGAAAGGGAATGATCATGTGGTTACTAAACAACGTATCTTAAATTTTGCCCACTTAAAGAGCTTGTGGATGAGATGACGAATGAGGTGATAATATTGGATGTGTGCAGAATTCATAGTCCTTATTTTTGGGATATAAAAATCACTTACTACAAAAAGCAATATAAGTACATGCTTGCAAAATATGAATGAAAGTTCATCGTCAACGAATCTACTATAATAGTAATGAAAGCCTTGGAAACTACTGTGAATGCGACAAAACTTGTGAATGATTCCAATAGATATGAATCCATGATTCGAAATGGAAATATAACAACACCTTACAGCCAAAGTTCTTCCAACAAACAAAACTTCATCATCAACCAGTCAATTGCAGTATTGTACCACCATTGAAGAACTCTGAAGTTATTGAGAAGGCAAAGGGACTTGTGAATGCTTGAAAGGGATTCAGATCCCTCCTCCTGAAGAATGTAGCAGATCCATCTGAGCTTCCTCCAGCCAACAAAAGAAGAAAAAGAGGAACCCAAAGCTCAATATTGAAAACCCAAGTAACCAAACCAACAACAACTACAAAAGTGCAAAGCAAACCAAAGAGATTTGCTTATCCACCAAAAGTAAGAACCCCTCCAAAGTAAGGAGGCATGATACAATCTCATTAATATTTCATATTAAAACTTACTTACAAGTATTAAGTCCCAATAAAAGTTTGGTAAACAAAGACCACAGATAGAAGACCAAGGTCAGATTAAATATAGATTTTTACATGATTTTCAATAATGATTTATAATCACCAAAGTCCTGAAGAGATGATCCACGACCCAAGAGGTTGTCTACCAATTTTGGTCAGACGGCTCAAACTAATTACTTTAGGTCAAGTATATGAATTGAGTATTTTAGCCTACTCAATCTACTCAATGATGTATTAAGTTAATTTTGGCCAAAATTGACCAATGGGTTAAATTAACTTGTGTTGACCTGAACAATAGGCTAAGCTATTGTAGGTTCTATGGACGTACGCATGCATAAAAGCATCCATGGAAAAGATGCAACATAAAAGGCTACATGAATATTATAAACATCGAGGGTGGAACATCATGAAAGGATGATAAGTAATCAAGCTAACTAAATGATCACATCATCATCAACTAGGTCAATCACCCCTAGACAAAGGAGTTGGCAACACTCTTTCCCTCCTTTGCACGTTTTTTGGCCTTATAAGTCATGAAAACCAATTGGATGAGTCGAACAATTAGAAGTATAGCAACTTATCTACTGTAGTCTAAACTCACTTAGTTATCGTGAGCATTAACTCCTACTTCTATAAATAAGAGAATTTTGTAAACCATAAAAAAAAGATTTTTTTTAATTTATGCTTAATGTAGTGCAAACCAAACTGCTCCTCTCTCAATATAAACACCCCATTCTCTCTCTAAAGTAACTATCCTCCCTTTCTGCCTCTAACAATAGGGTTCAAGTAAGGAGCAAGGTAAAACAACATGAAGAAACGAAAGATCTAATAGAAGGACAATATTTCATCGCAATAATCATAAAGTAAGGTTCCCCGATTCATTAAAAAAAAAAAAAAGGTTCCCCGATTCATCCCTATTTCCAAATCTCTCGCTTATAGCCTAAACCTTGTAAGATTGAGCAAGCTTCTACCACCTCTTGGCTTAGCATACCTTTAACCCCCTAAGAGCTGCACTTCACTTAACCTAAACTCCACCACAAGAAACCAAAGCCATGTACTTTATACCATCCTACCTGAGAGATTTCTCCTCCACAGTAGATCCCCATTAATGACGCAAGTCAGAGTCTAAAATCATCATCATCTAGATCTTGGATCATCAATACACTCATGTTTCATCATTATACTGATCACCTCCATTGATAAAATTTTAACAACAAACGTTGGCAACTCAAGTCCTTCATGAACAGATTTGAGAAAACCCCGCAAGAAATTCAAAACGTTGGATGCGTTAAAATTTTTACATTTCCCTCGCTCTTCTTTTGTGTGTTTGTGTGTATGAATTGGTTGCTCGGAGGTTTTGTAGATGTTGTGCCAATGAGCTAGCATCTTTCTACAGGTAAACAAATGTAGCTGTAAGTGGCAAAAGATGTTGGATCAGACCGGAAACATCAACGGCAAAACAATATCAAACTAAACTTATAGAATTAACCAATAAAACCATGCCAATCAAACAAACGCAACATAAAAACGCAATTCTAATGGACGAATGCTAGCAGCCGTGGGAGGAGAAGGGAGCGGCTTGTTACCTCGATTGGGCGGCCAACGTTGAAAAGAAGAAGATTAGCGGCGGCGGCCCTGAAGAAGGAGGGCTAGCGGTGGCAGCGCTCACGGAGTCGCAACAGAGGTGAAACGCAGAGAAGACGACAGTACGGAGCTCAGGTAAATCACAGAAGCCGAGTTTATGGGTTAGGAACTGTTTCAGATGCAAAAGAAGGGTTTTTTTTTTTTTTTTTTTTCAGAATGTCCGATCCAAATTTGAAATTTTCATATATTGCATTTAAGATTAAAATTTTTTAACATTCTTTATAATTATTTTTTTATCAGATATCCTGATATGAATTAATTTTATTTATTTAAGCTATGGATTAATTTACATAATATCAACATAATTTTATATATTTATGTATAAAATATATAAAATTAGATATTTATTAATATATTATTTTAATATCTCAATTATTGAATTCAAATTTGTCCGATAAATGATCTTAGACTTTACTAGCATATTTGTATGGTAAGTTAACAAAACTTGTTAATGAAATGGGCGGGAAAAAGCAAGTTACTAAAGTCACAATTATTGTGTATTTATAGGGATTGAGGGTCACAGGAAAGGTTTGTATTAATAGCATTTAAAATTTAATAGCATTTTTAAAATACATGAAATTATGCATTTTAATTTAAAAAAGTTTATAGTAATAGCATTTTTAATATGATTTAAAGATTTCACTTTAAAATATAATGCATGAAAACTTTAAAATGTTGCTTTACATAATATCACACAATTCTCTTGTATTTACATATATAATATATAAAATTTGATATTTATAAATATAATATCTCAGTGCCTCAATCACCCCAAAATATATGCATGAAAATGAGACTTCTTAAGATCTAATGGAATGATTGAATCTTTGAACCTACATTTTAACCCAACCATAATGTAGAATAAACCAGAGCTAACAATAAAGTCCAACACAATAAATAGAAACTTTATTTTATTTCATTCTTCAATTTTTCATATAATAGTCCAATTCACATAAACTCTATACATTAAAAGAATTATACTGGATTACAAAAAAACACCTCACTAGTCGACTCAAAAAATCTTATCATTTCCTACTTTGTTGGGCTTTCACTTTTCCTGAAACAACAGAGAATATCTGTAACAGCCCAAACTCTTAACTATCGAGATATTATCCACTTCAGCTTAAGAGCCTCATAGTTTTGCCCTGTTGGTGTAAATTCCCAGTAGGTCACTCATCCCGAATTACTCCGGGATGAGCACGCTTAACTACGGAGTTTCTTACAAAAATTCTAGCCATTACACCAAAAGGGTAAATTTACTTCATCTTTACTTTTACTTTGAAGAGTGGCAATCCTTGTTATGATGTCAATTTATTTTCTTCTTCTTATATTGCTTGTTCTCCTGTAATTCTTTGTTAGTAATTTTTGTTTTCTCTTTTGTCCTTATTTTTTATTTCTCTTATTGATTGAATCCCCTATCAATTTTTAAGGCTAGAAAGGGACGAGGAGTTGAATGTTTACCTGACAAAGTGCATTATGATTTGCAAGTGTAGTAATGTCTTCTTCTATCTTTCTAAATCTCTTTTCTTAATCTCCATAATTGGTCATGATAGTCTTCTTGAGTTGATTTTACTTTTGTTCTTTTATAGATAGTTTCCAACTCTTGCTTTCACCATGATAAGTTTGGAAGCCTACATGTTAGATCTATTGCTTTAATTAAAAAAAATTATCCAAAGCTTAGATGATGTTGTTGCGGAATTCGATTGGAGGGAAATGCTCACATAGTTTGATTTAATGGCATGGGCTTGGTCTACGATTGTGGAGTTTATATTAAGTGAAATTGGAGTTTTAGGATGGGTTAAGGTTAGTTTGGACAAGAATATATATGGTTTGCTTGGCTTCCCTAGGTTTTGGTTTTGTGTTTGAAGGCTATATGATCTAGATCCTGAGATGAATTGAAGAACCTTTTATTGATGTTGTGTTTGAAGAGATTGTGTTCGACCACTCTAGAGTGTGGGGGACCATCATGTTGAGAAAAGGAGGGGCAAGATAATTGATATTACAATTTTTTTTGAATAAAATGCCAATAACATTAAAATAAAAAACTTAATACAACCTAATAATGAAAAGAAAAACCATTACATTCCTCCTTTAATAAAGACAAAAAAAGGAGCAGGAATATCAACACAACTAATATCATCCCAAATAAAATCACTAAAAATAGCATAGTTAGCACATAAATCGGCTAACTTATTACAACCACTATTAGAAAAATTGAATACAATTTGATTGAACTCCTTTAGAAAAGAAAGATCCACCTCCAGCAAGTGATTAGCCTTCCAGTTGTTATGAATATTCGAACTTTGAAGTAATTTGATAATATTGAAATTGACCCCTTCAATAACAATACATTTTGCTTCCATCATCCAACCTTGGACAACCTTCTTCAAAGAGCGAATCGCCATCAGCTCCAACTGAGCTACATCCCAATGTAAACAACTAAAACCAAAAGCAAGCAAGAACATTCCTTTATGATCTCTGAACACTCCACCAATACCAGCTTTATTAGATCTTAAAAGAGAAGCATCAATATTAACCTTTAACCATTTGGGTGGAGGAGGGTGCCAAGAAGAAAACAGCTGAGATAGCTGATTAACATCCCAGTTTTCCGAATGTATATATAGCAGAGGTGATGCCAAAGCAAAGGAGACAGCATTCGCAGCAATAAAAACCGAACTATCCTCCTTTCCGTCATGAATAACTTTGTTCCTACTCTTCCAAGAAAAGAAAACTACTGTACAGTATAAATTTGCAATGAAGGATTAGTATATGAAAATCTTCTCAGATTTTCAATGCAATTCACAAAGGAGGAAAAAATCGGCACTTGAAAACCCCAATTGTTAAGAACATTTATAATATGAGTAAGTTTGGAACAATCAGCTGCTATATGACTCACATCTTCAACAACAAAGCATCCTCTTGGACAACCATCATTATCCAATAGCCTTCTATACCTTAAAAAAACATTAGATGGAATGGCATTATTAGATAGACGCCACCAAAAAAGTTCCACTTGAGGTCTACGCCGCAGCTTTTTAATCCAGCTCCAGTACATATCCTCATCAAAGCCTTCAACCGACGCTTCCTGGACCAAAGCCGCAATAGTTTTACCAGAATCCTTCTCCTTCAACTCCACGGATCCATCACAGATCCAGAATCAATCTGTAATAAAGAAAAATCCATTAACTTTTGACGGGTTATATAATTCTTTTATATGTAAAAGTAAATTAACCATCCTTCTCTTATTTAAAAAAAATGTTAGCTATTGTTGACCCTGATTTTCTCCTAGGCTTGGTCAAGGGAGTTGACTTGGTCAAATTGACCAAGTCAGGGCCCATACCCTCTCCCTTGTGTTCAATGGGTCAAACTGAGTCTGTTGAGCCCAGACCCAGGCCCTGGGTCAACCTGGTTGACCAGGTCAACCCAGGTTGACCCAATAGGCTTTAATAGGTCCATTCAAGTTCAAATTCATTCCAAACCCCTCCTAGGGCCTACCTTAGCATCCCTTGGGCCCATTTGACTAGGTTGACCAAGTCAATGGTTGACCTAGTCAACCTAAGTCTTGAATGGGTCAAATTGACCTATTTAGGCCAATTTGAACCCATTAAATACATTAAACACCTTCCATATTGGGTCTCCACTCAAGCCACGGCCTAAGGGCCTTAGTGACCCCCTAATCATGCCCTAAATCGAATCCTAGCCGCACATCTTAGGTGGAAGAGTATATATAGTGATTTAGGGTTTCTTTGGAGGGATCTTTGACTCTAGCTTTGGCTCCAAGACTCCCTGACCCGAGAATCTTGGTGTAAAAGCTCCTACCACCTTCTTCTACCTCTCCCCACTCAAACCCGACGGTCAAAACTCGCCGGCGGCGAGATCCCGGCGGCTCAAGGCTTGGAACGTCCAAGACTTGGATCCGACCAATCTGAAGCTCATCTGACCTCGATTTCTTCAAGGAAAGCGTACGAGGACAGTCCACAAGTGCAACCAAACCAAGGACTTGGAGATCTCACGGTGAAAATTCTCTAAAACCCTTAACCTAGGTCACGGTCTATTAATCTAAATAGCTTCTAGTATACTTCGTTTTAGGCCATAAGATCATGTCCACAAGATTTCTGTTCACTCCTAGACTCTAGGTTTAAAATTTCATCAAATTCCATCCACCCGATCGAGAAAACGAGGCGAAAATCCATTCTAGGGTTTCGGTTCGCCGCCTGCATGCCTACCGGAGCTCCGGACCGTTGATTTCCTGATCAACGGTCCTGATTTGGTCATCCCGCGCCCTCTCTCCGACCGCGAATTCAATCCCGTGGTCCCGTTCGTCGTCCGGCAAGATCAGGACCGTTGATTCAAAACCGCGCGGGATCAACGGCCCTGATCCGAGCTGACGTGTTTAAGTGCCGCGGTCCGCGCCGCCGCAATCATTGGCAATGATTGCGCGGCGGCGCAATCATTGCCAATGATTGCCTGTAGCTGCGGAACCAACCCGGGAGCGCCACGTGGCCCGCTCCGCCGCCGTCGCCGCGGTCTCTCTCCCCAATCATTGGCAATGATTGCCCGGGACCGCGGAACCAGTCCCGGGCTGACACGTGTCCCGCTGCCGCCGCCGAGCCGCCAAAACTTTTTTTTATTTTTATTTTTATTTTATTTTATTATTATTAATTCATTTAATTAATTTAAAAATTATTTTAAAAGAAATATATATTTAAAATAAATAAATAAAGATAAAAAATATATATAATGATTATTTGGTTATTATAATCACTATTATTATTATTTTAATTATTGTTATTTTAATTATTATTTTAATTATTATTATTTTAATCATTATTATTATTATTATTATTAATATTATTATAATATCAATATTATGATTAATAATAGTATTATTATTTTAATAATAATATTATTATATTAATATTTATATTATTATAATATTAATATTAATTATTATTATTAATATTATTATAATGTCAATATTATGATTAATAATAGTATTATTTTAATAATAATATTATTATATTAATATTTACATTATTATAATATTAATATTTACTATTATTATTAATACTATTATAATATCAATATTATGATTAATAATAATATTATTATTTTTAATAATATTATTACTATGTTAATATTTATATTATTATAATATTAATGTTTATTATGATTATTAATATTATTATAATATTAATATTATGATTAATAATAGTATTATTATTTTAATAATATTATTATTATATTAATATTTATATTATCATAATATTAATATTTATTATCATTATTGATATTGTTATAATATCAATATCATGATTGATAATAATATTATTATTTCAATAATATTATTATATTAATATTTATATTATTATAATATTAATATTGATTATCATTATTAATATTATTTTAATATCAATATCATTAATAATAATAATATTACTATCATTACTACATTAAATATTCATGTTATTATAATGTTAATAGTTCATTATTATTATTAACATTATTTTAACATTATTAAATTAATAATATTATTATTTTAATAATATTATTATATTATTAATACTTTGAAACTATCTTGACTATTATTACATTATTTTTTTTTTATGCTTTAAAGTTATTTTATTGTTATTTAAATTTATTTTAAAATTCAGATATTATATCTGATTTATTTTAAAATAATTAATTATTTTTAAATATTAACTATTTTAAATTATTTTAAAAATTACCTTTAAACCTATTTAACTTCGAAAATTCATAACTTTGTCATTTTAAATCGGATTTTGACGCACAATACCTTAAACTTTTCAGAAAAATATGAATTTTAATTTAAAATTATTCCCTGTATGTGATTCTGTCATTTCTGGATGTTTTCTGTATTCCTATGTTATTTAATTATTTAAATATTATTTAATTAATATAAATGATTATTTTAATAATAAAAATTATTTTAAAACCCCCTCGGTGGCTGTTAGACCTCCCATGCTTATGAATTGAAGTATTTTCAATCATCTTATTTTTAAACTTACATTATTACTATTTATAATATTTATGTATTTTAAAGATAATTTTAAAATTACATATTATTTAAATCCCCCAATTTTGGGAAGTCTACCCCTTATGAAACTTTAAACCTAGGACCTGTATGTGAACAGAATTCATGTGGGAGAAGGATTAGTGAATGATTGTGTCTCAATCATTCACTAATCACTTCATTAGGTGCCTTTACTTAGTGTTTTCGTAGTCTTTGCATGTGTAGGTTGCACAAGCACTTAGCCTAGGCTCTCCTAGATCTAAGGACATGGTTTGGTGTGTTTATACTTGCTGCATCTACCCTCTATGTTGTGCCTAAGGGTTAGTTACTTCATTTCATTCCTATATAACGTAGTGACATCGCAAGGACAACAATTAAGGATCGTCTAGCAAACTTAGAAAAATTCCAGGAATTAGGGTAGAACCCTGAATGACTTGAAATTTGAAACACTTAAACATAGTGACATCTGGAACCCTCTAGAATTTTTTTTAGGAATTTTCTGGACTCTTTAAAACACTTAATTAGCAAACCCTAACTTACCCGTTAATTAAGCCTTAGAAACTTCAGAAAAATATAATAAATCCATTTTAAATCAGAAAAATACCCATAATACCTTAAACTCTCCAAAACTCATTCCCCAACCTTAGATAATTAGGGCCCCCTAATTGAACCTTAATCTGGACTTTAATTCAACCTTAATCAAAAATCACCTTTTCGCCTTAATTAAATCATTAAAAATTATTAAGAATCCCAAATTTCCCCCAAACACTTGGGAACACCTTTTTAGGTCATTTCTGACCTTTGGGGGTGATTCCAATCAGTTTGGAGCTGATTTGGGGCCAAAACCCCCAAAATACCCCTAACTAGGCAATTTCGATAATTCCTTTAATTGCCCCAACTTCTAAAAATCATAACTAATTATAGAAAATTCCAAAATGGGCAAACTAAAAGGAACCTAACTCTAATTAAGGTCTAGTATTTGTTAAAAATATTAGGTGTCCAGAAATCAACCTAAAACAAAAAGTCAACGCTTCGGTCAACCGTAGCCTATAGTCTAGGGCCCGAAACTTCTAAAATTCATAACTTTGCGTAGGAAACTCCAAATCTAGCAAACTAAAAGGCATTCAACTCACATTAAGGTCTAGTATTTGTTAAAAATATTAGGTGTCCAGAAATCAACTTAAATCAAAAAGTCAACAATCCGGTCAAACTTAGTTCAAAAACAAGACCAAAACTTCAGAAATTCATAACTTTGGATAGAAGAATCCAAATCGGGCATACTAACTGTCTAACTGATCAGGTTAAGGCCTAGTATTTTATAGAAATATTAGCTGGTTATAGATATCCTCTAATCAAAAAGTCAATTTTGGACCCCCTTTTACTTAGTGTATAGGTGGACCCCGAACCCCCTAAAACTCACTAATGCAATTTAAACTTCAAATATTATCACCCTAAGCATTAAAACTGACCTACACATCAAATCAACTAAGATGGATCTCAATTCACTAATATTTGGACTTTAAATAAAACTTCCCTTTTCAAACCTACAACCAACCTGGACAGTAGGCAACTGTAACTAACTACCCAGCTTTAGGATCTACCTCAGCTACACAGCTTTTCACACACATCTAGATGGTTTGTTAGGGCACCACTTCTAGATCTAGGCTAGGCCGGTGTTTACTTTTCTGTTGTGTGCCGAGATTTTTGAGATTTCATTGCATGTTGTGATTGAACTATTGGTATGTTTGTTTACTTTTACTGCACTCTGGGAATTGATGTGATTGCACGATAGACTACCCATAGGTTAGGATCGATTTTGATACTAATGATGTTTTCTGCAGGTGGCCATGCTCATGCAGCGCTAAATATAAGGGGGGCAATAATCACAATTTAAAAATTAATGCTGTTTTATGCAGGTGCTTCAGAAATTGCTCAGCCCCCTTAAATAAATGAGGGCTAAAATAATAAATCATTATAAATTGCTACAGGTGCTCCAGAGCTTGCTTAGCCCTCAAAACAATTAAGAGCATGGCCAGTGTGGCTGTGATGAGTATTTTATTTTCCCTATAATTGCTTGTGATATATTAAACTGCTTGGGATGATTTTTTAGGATAACCTTGCAGGAGCGTCTAGAATTTACTGCTTTCATTTAATGTAATTGACTGTAATATTGGTTAAGAGTTGTGAAAGTTCATTTTGAGTGGGGATACTAGGATCCAAAGGTTGGATTCCAAAGAGGAAAGGACACCCAATATGAGGATGGTTCTTTTCTATTTGGAAATCCAAATTTGGATCGTTCTACTACTTGAAGAATCGAAGGAAGTTGAAATCCAAGGAGTCCAATGGAGCTGGGATCCGAGGAGACCAAGGAAGAGAAGATCAAGAAGATGAAGACCAAGTATCCCACTCAAAAATAACTTGCGTCAGTCTTAGGATTAGAAATCCGGGTTGTTGGCAGTGGTGCCCGGCCACTTTAATTTTCTGCAGACCCTGGGTTGTAATTAAGGGCAGTTGGCCTATGGACATTTATTAATTTGTTTGGATAATTTTGATGTGTTTTATGATTGTGTGCCTCTAGGATTGTTTGCTTTTCTTAGTTTCTTGGCGTTTTGCATGTCGCTTTTATTTTAGCCTGGATTTCGTTAGGCTCTTTAAGGACTAAAACTTTTTCTACTCCCAACTAACATTCAAATTTTAAGATTTAAATAATTTAGAAACTTAACGACCTAGGGAATTGACGGAATCGTCCGGGGTAGCATGCATATCGTTGCATTTCTCTCTTTCCTTCTATAAGACACTTCCCCGCCCGTGGGTAGAGTCCGGATAATCTGACCTATGAGGATGAGGTGCCGGACCTGGGGAAGCCCAGTCTAATTCCAAAAATTATTTTTATAAGCCTTTTTAAAGTTCTATGCATACCTGATTCGGATACTCTAACTAGCATGCATTGCATTAGAAACTAACTAAATCAAAATTTTAATTGCATTAGTCTTAGGAGCATACACCCTACATAAGTCCAGGGCCAATTAGGAAATCCTCTAGATGTCGGCCCTATCTCCGAGAACTATAACCCACCTACCCATCCTTCATAAATGACTGGACAGCATGGTTTTAAAGCGATTAGGTGGTTAGCTGGCTCCCCCTTCCAGGCCGGGGTAAGTCCAGGTTTTACATTGCATTAGTTAGGACACGGGTGTTAGTGTTGCGTAGAACACTAAACCCACCATAGATTCAGGATTCAAGGCTACTATTGTTCCGTATTACGCCTCATCAGTAGGTAGGTCTTCTGTCTTCCAGAGACCCTAAACCCTACATATCTGTGTCACACGGATGACGCCACCTCCATCCTTCCTTCCTGCATGTTTCGAGTGCATGATTTATTTATTTTTCTCCAGTTTCTTCTCACTACCTTAGTCCCTCCGGATGCTGATGTGAGCCGTGCATGTTGACTAAGCCTAGTTGAACCTCTCTTTCCCTTCGAGTAGGACTTCCTAGTCTCTGCCCTATGTGCCAATCCCAATTTCGAAAGAATAATGTAGAATCCTTAATCGAGAGTATTCTCAGGCTCCGGCTTGAGATGTAATTAACCACGGGGGCTTGCGCCCGTGGGAAACCGCATCCCACTCTCAAATAAACCCCATTCGAGCTAATGTATCGGGTGGGGGAAACCCGTTGTGACGATCAGATCATATATATTATTACCCATCGGGGTGTGCTGGTGAGAGCCGCTATCCTCAATGGTTAATCGTATGCATGATCGAATCTGCCCTTCCATTGGCCAGATACTGTCTCCCCTCGCGGGGCGATGGTGTCTGTAGTCCTTTCGGAGGTCCACAGCTATTTATTGGTTGATTCATCTAATTTGTTATTAAGTGGTTAACACATACAAACAAAAAGAGATAAGAAGGTAAAAAGGGTGGCTCACCTACCTATTTTTATCTTATTTGAGATGCTGATCACCTTAATTATGAGGCTTCCTTTGAGTTAGTTGTTGACTTTGATCTTCCCTCCTTTAATGATGTTGTACCCTTGATGTTTGTAGCCTTCTTGTAGTTTTCATGATGCATTTTATGTTTCATCTTTTCTATTCAATTTTTTACGTGATACACACACATCAACTCCACATTTTTGTTGAGAGCCTGCTTTATATATATATATAATGGGGGTGGGTGCTATACCTTGCCAAAATCTCATCATTCCATCATCCAAAGTATTGTATGGTGGGTGCCCATCCAAGAAGTTAGGGAGCCTTATTTATATGATGATTTGGCTTCAAGTGAAGGCTCATGCTTTGACCATTAGCATTAAATTAAGGAGCTTTATTTGTTTAGTCATGAACTTCCTGTTACTTTTGGGTTTTGAATAGTGAGCCTTAGCTATGCCTGTTAGGCACTTTACTTATACAATACAATCCTTAGGGAATATGGATGTTAAGTTTTTTGTGTTAAATATAAGTTTGCTTTATTAGTTGGGGACTTGCTATATTGGATAAGCTAAGTGGTTTAGATGCATTAAAAATTATCAATTATAGCTCGGAGATATTGAAGATGAACAATGATAATTTTGAGGCATAACATACAACAACATCATCAAGCCTTTATACCACTATGTAAGGTCAGCTGCATGAATCATTTTTTCTTCATTGTGTATAGTTAAGAGTCAAATTCTCATTTAAACCTACTAAAAAAGCATCATTTTTAATATTTTCTAACCAAGTCTTTTTAGGTCTACCTCTACCTTTCTTCACATAGGTCAAATCTAATCGGTTCATTAGAAGGCTAACATTTTATGTGACCAAATCATCTAAGGCGACTCTCTCTATTCTTATTTGCCACTGTAGCTACTCCAACTTTTCACGTATATACTCATTTTGCATTTTGTCTCTAAGAGTAAAGCCACTCATCCTCCTGAGCATCCTTATCTTTGCAACACTTAACTTAATTTTATGCTTCTCTTTTAATGGCCAATAATTTGTGCCATAAAACATTGCAGGTCTCACTATCATCTTATAGCAGTTTTTCTTAAGCTTGAGGGGTACTTTTCTATCACACAACAAGCTTAATGCATTCCTTTACTTCAACCATCCAACTTGAATTCTACTAATAATATCTCCATCTATTTCACCATCACTTTGAACAATAGACCCGAGATATCTAAAACGTGTACTTTTATTAATGACTTGATCGCCCGAAGTCATAATCCCGCCACTAGATCTTTATTACTAAAATTACATTCCATGTGTTCGGTTTTAGATCTACTCAAAAGAAAACCTCTATAATTCAAGTTTACCTTCAACTCCCTTTCTAATCTTATCAGCAAGAAGAATATCATTAACAAAAAGCATATGACAGAGTACATCCTCTTTTGAGGCATAACTTGGCACAAAAAATCAGTTATATGATATTGGACCTTAAATTGCCTAAAAATTGAGTTTTAGACATGTATTTTTAGTTATATCTTTTTTGTCTTCTTGGGTTAACATGAAGCTCGGAAATATTTCTTAATTGAAGGGTGGTCCTTGGAGGGCTTGCATGATTTTAAAATTTTAACCTTATATTTTATTTGTCTTTTTGAGAGGTTTGGAGGGGCATTTTGATGATTTTATATCCTTGAATGGGATTTTGAATATTTAGAAACTCAAAAGCTGTTGTGGGTATTTGAAATAGCTCTTGAGGATAATTTGAAATTTTTTGGCTTGGAGGGTATTTTCATAATTTACCACTCTCGAAAGGTGTTTTAAGAATCTGTCTAAAGTGTCTATTACAACATTTTGAATTTGTCGTGGTGTGGGGGATGTTTAGAATAACCTGTGTGTATATTTCAATAATTTTGAGACTTAGAAGTCAATTTTATAATTTTATCGCTGCAAAGGGTTGTTTAGAAATTTTTAGGAGCGATTGTGGGCTATTTATATCATTATAATGGGGGCATCCTAGTCAGTTGAATGTCCATTTGAGAACATTTTGACTATTATAAGTTTTAGAAGGCAAATTAACAAAATTGCATCGTTAGGGATGTTTTGATTATTTTGTAATACTCAAAGTGAGGGTAGAGGATTTTTTATCTCTATGAATCCAATGAGATGATTTTTTCATTAGTGGCATGTCCATTTGGGACATTTTGACTACTTCGGGCCATGAGGGAATTTTTGTTTATTTCATATCTATGGGAATATTTTGTTAACTTTGTGCCACATGGGCCTCTTGTTTTATGTTATTCAAGGCATTCCTAACAATTTTAGGTTTGCAGGGGCACTTTGTAATTTTTTTGGCTAATATATTTTAATAATTTTCTTAAGCAACATGCTCAAGATTTTTTTTTGGCAATTTTTTAAAGGATGTAAGTACTTTTATGAGGAGTTTTATGTTTTGATTGATCGTTTTATTTATGCTAGTACTTATATTGACAAAAGAAATTAGATAGTTCTGATTTTGTAAATTAAAAGATAAAAGAATAATTCTTCCAAATTAGATATTGTCACATTACATCATGTCTCATTCTGAAAGTGAAGACAATATATGAAGTAGCATATAAAGGTATGAAAACCACTGAGATTAGTCGAGTAGATCCTCCTCCTAAGGGTTGTGAAGCAATGCACAATGATTAATGTGATTATTGAGGATGGAAGTGATGACCATTTAGATATGAAGATGGCACAATTTGAAGGCAATGGAGCGAGCTCACATGAGAAATCGCTCCATTGCGGCGATTGAGGACAATCAAGGCGATCCTTTAGAGGTCACATGATCAAAAGGTAGCAAGAGAAACAATATAGAAAGAAAATTCATGGAAATGATTTAAGGAAATCAAGATAACCGTTCTTCTAGAGGTAATGATAACACGTCTTGGAGGTGACTTGGGAAGGTTGCAAAGTTGGCAATGAATAGTAAGGTTGGCCATTTTTCCGAGTTAGAGACACCACAATCTCGGGATAGTGGAAAATTATTATGTGCGGCGTCCAGATTCATCCAGAGGCGAATCCGGACGCGCCATGTCACCCGGACCCGATACATCCGGGTGATGTGGCGCGTCCGGACGCCGCACACAGTAATCTCTTGAGGTAATGGGTGAAGCGACCTAGGAAGGTTTTGGAGGTGAAGCTGCGTTAAATATTTCAAATTCAGTACGTAATTATCTTTTACCAGTTGCAGGACTGAGCTTTTAAGGCATTATAATTAGCTCTCTTTTAAGACGTTTTTCCCTCTTCAATCAAAGCAATGTGAATCAGATTTCGGACGCGAGAAAAATAATACACGAAGAATATGGAAGAGCAGTGGGTTGCCTTTTTTTTTTTTGAAATTTGAATGAGCTTTTGAAAGGCCTGCAGTGTCATGTGGCCAGCGTTGCCTCTTACGCGGTTCTTTAGCGTCAGCAACTGATGTCACTGAGATGATGGTAAAATTGTTATAATAAAGATAATTTTTTCAAAAATTGAGGCACATAAATAAAATTTTAAAAATAGCAAGAAAATTAAATAGAATTGTGAGTTAAGCTTACTCGTAAGTCGGCTCAAATTTGATTCGATCATTCGCTCGTGAGTTAACTCGTTTAAAAAATATTAATATAAAATATATTTAAAATATATTAGCATTATTAAAATAAAATTATAAAAATATTTAAAGCTATATCTCATTTTCTTAAATAATTTGATTTTTTATTTTTCCTTTAATTTCTTTTTTTTATCATTTTATTATAATAATTGCTTAAATTATAATGAGTTTCTCTCTTTCATAATAAACGAACCGGCTTGTAAGCTGGTTCGAGCTCATAGAATAATGCTCGAGCCCGAGCTCGAGCTCAAACTCGATTAATGAATCAAGCTCAAGCTCAAATCAAGGCATTCTCAAGTTTGACTCGACTAGTTTAATCCCCTAACAGTGGTTGCGGTTCGAAAAACAAAGCGGTACGAAAGTTATCTCAAAGAGACCTTAGGATGATATCAAAATATTTTCTTTTTAATTATGAGTAACAAATCTCATAATATCATACTTAGATTTATAATTAAATAATATTCTTCTTTAATTAATTGACTAACAAAATAAATTTTAGGTAAAATATTTTGGAATTTTAAAAATTAATTAAGGTAATAATAAAGAAATAAATCCTTCATTCCTTAGCCATAAAGCTTGTTAGGCCAACTGTTGACTCCAAAGGAACACAAGACTCTTATAAAGAGAAAACTTAATTGAAAAGCTAGAAGAGAACTGACTTGAGTCCAAGCAAGTAAAGGTGAATTCACATGTGAAGATCCATTGAACTATTTGGAATATATGGAGCACAAATATCAAATGACAAGTAATTTTTAAAATAAAATATTTATAAACTTATGTTGACCAAAGTCAAGATTTAAAATTCACATTCTATTGGGGCATCAGCTCTTTGTTCAAAGCAAATGTGAAAGAAATAAAGGTAAGTCAATATGGTTAGTGAATAGATAATAGATTATGATTGTAATTGTTCTTCAAGTATAATATACTTTAAATTTCACTTAGAAGTTCTTTTGATTTTTGAAAATTTAATTACAAGTATTATATATTTTTAAATAGTTTTTTTTTTTAAATTTGTTAAGCTCATAGATGGTTCTTACGTCGTTGCTTTAGCATAAAGAGCACTGCACATATAGATCGCAGTATAAACATGAGTGCATGAGTGCATATAGAGGAATAGCTGTAACGCCCTATGATCTAATTGAAGAATTGGACTTACCTAAACTTATGATTATCTCATCCAAAATTAATAACAATCAGAGCTACTAACATTTCAATTATCACAGTAATATCAATATATTTCGTTTTTTTCAAAACTTATAATTACAATAATCAAAATCACAGAAATTCATACATCAAATAAATAAATGTTGGATTACAAAAATCATAGTACATTATACTCTAAGCTCAAAGAATCTTTACCTAAACCAAATCTACTCTACTGGCTCATTTCTTTTGCTTGGAACATTTAAAAATAATAGAGTGAGCTCAACTAGTTTAGTAGACTCACTCTTTCTCCCCTTTACAAATACTAATATTCAATTTAAGAATTTTAAAGCAATTAACTAAAAATAACCAACTAAAAGAAAACATAAAGACTTCCAAAATTTATAAAATATAAGCAAAACAGGAATATACCAGAGTCCAGTATATATACATGATCTTGGGGCTAGCACGTATACTTTCATAACCACATCCACTTTTTTAAAAGTTTTTGGATGCCATACAGAATAGTTAATTTTAGAGGTTCACTTCCGCTTTCACATTTCTAACATAATTCATATAGAAACTATAGTTTATTTGTGAAAACCTTTAAGTAAAAGAAGCTAAACTCTTAAATATTGATGCACCTTTTGATGTAATGGTTGGAATTTCATTAAGAAACTTTGCAGTTAAGCGTGCTCATTCCAAACCAATTCTAGGATTGGTAACCTACTGGGAAGTTACACTGACAGAACAAAACCGTGAGAATCTTAGGCCAAAGCGAACAATATCTTGATAGTTAAAAGTTTGAGCCATTACAAATGGTATCAGAGAAATACACCAGCAGGAAGATGGGAACTAAGTGTCAGACAAGATAAAGTGCTACGCCATGGGAGCCATCTCTTGAGCCCTGTATGGGATAAAGTGCTACATTATGGGAGCCACCACTTGAACTTGTAGGGGCCAACTCTAGAATCATATATGTCTAGTGGATGATTCCGAGATAAAGATGCTGACGAGAACGTAAATTACTTAAGTTGGAGAGATTTTGAAACCCCTTAAGTAAAAGAAGCTAAACTCTTAGACATCGAGGTGCCTTTTGGTGTATGGTTAGAATTTTATTAAAAAACTTTGTAGTTAAGCGTGTTAATGCTAGAGCAATTCTGAGATGGTTGGCCTACTGAGAAGTTACACCAACAACACAAAATTGTGAGGCTCTTAGGCTAAAACAGACAATATCTTGATAGTTAAGAGTTTGGGCTGTTACATTATTAAACATATCTCAAAAAATGTCTTAAATTTAATTCATTAGAAGAATATTCATATATAAAATGCAATGTTCAACATGCACATATCTTGATGCCTGCTTATATCTCTATTTCTACTTATATTTTCCTTTGCATCCCTTAGCCATGAAGCTTGTTAGGCCAACCGTTAACTCCAAAGGAACACAAGACTCTTATAAAGAGAAAATTTGACTGAAAAGCTAGAAGAGAACTTACTTGAGTCCAAGCAAGTAAAGGTGAATTCACATGTGAAGATCTATTGAATATATGGAGCACAAATAACAAATGACAAGTAATTTTTTAAATAAAATATTTATAAACTTATGTTGACTAAAGTCAAGATTTAAAATTCACATTCCATTGGAGCATCAGCTTTTTATTCAAAGCAAATGTGAAAGAAATAAAGTTAAGTCAATATGGTTAGTGAATCGATAGTATATTATAATTGTAATTGTTCTTCAAGTATCATATACTTTTAAATTTCACTTAGAAGTTGTCTTTTGATTTTTGAAAATTTAATTACAAGTATTATATATATATTTTTAAATAGTTTTTTATTTTAATTTGTTAAGCTCATTGATTGTGCTTACTTCGTTGCTTTAGCATAAAGAGCACTACACATGTAAATCACAACATAAATATGAGTGCATGAGTGCATGAGTGCATATAGAGCAATAACTGTAATGCCCTAGGATCTAATTGAAGGATTGGACTTACATAAACTTATGATTATTCATCCAAAATTAATAACAATCAGAGCTACTAACATTTCAATTATCACAGTAATATCAATATATTTTATTTTCTCAAAACTTATAATTACAATGATCAAAATCACAGAAATTCATACATCAAATAAATAAATTTTGGGTTACAAAAATCATTGTACATTATACTCTAAGCACAAAGAATCTTTCCCTAAACCAAATCTACTCTACTGGCTCATTTCTTTTGCTTGGAACATTTAAAAATAATAGAGTGAGCACAACTAGTTTAGTAGACTCACTCTTTCTACAAATACTAATATTCAATTTAAGAATTTTAATGCAATTAATTAAAAATAACCAACTAAAAGAAAACATAAAGACTTCCAAAATTTATAAAATATAAGCAAAACAGGAATATATCAGAGTCCAGTATATATACTTGATCTTGGAGCTAGCACATATACTTTCATAATCACATTCACTTTTCACAAAGTTTTTGGATGCCATCAGAATAGTTATTTTTAGAGGTTCACTTTCGCTTTCACTTTTCTAACATAATTCATACAGAAACTATAGTTTATTTGTGAAACCACTTAAATAAAAGAAGCTAAACTCTTAAATATCGATGCACCTTTTGATGTAATAGTTAGAATTTCATTAAGAAACTTTGCAGTTAAGCGTGCTCATCCTGAAGTAATTTTAAGATGGGTGACCTACTGAGAAGTTACACTGACAGGACAAAACCGTGAGACTCTTAGGCCAAATCGGACAATATCTCGATAGTTAAGTGTTTGGGCCATTACAAATGGTACCAGAGCTATATACTAGCCGGAAGATGAGAACTAAGTGCCATACAAGATAAAGTGCTACGCCATGGGAGCCACCTCTTGAGCCCTGTATGGGACAATGTGCTACATGACGAGAGCCACCACTTGAACTTGTAGGGGCCACCTCTAGAATCATATATGCATGGTGGATGATTTTGGGATAAAGATGCTGACGAGGACGTTAGTTACTTAAGTGGAAGAGATTTTGAAATCCCTTAAGTAAAAGAAGCTAAACTCTTAAGCATCGAGACGCCTTTTGGTGTTTGGTTAGAATTTTATTAAAAAACTCCGTAATTAAGCGTGCTCATCCCAGAGCAATTCTGGGATTAAGCATGCTCATCCCAGAACAATTCTGGGATGAGTGGCCTACTGGGAAGTTACATCAATAACACAAAACCGTGAGGCTCTTAGGCCTCTTAGGCCAAAGTAGACAATATCTTCATAGTTAACAGTTTGCGTTGTTACATTATTGAACATATCTAAAAATATTCTTAAATTTAATTCATTAGAAGAATATTCATATATAAAATGCAATGTTTAACATACACATATCTTGATGTCTGCTTATATCTCTATTTCTACTTATATTTTCATTTGCATCCCACACCTGTATTAAGCAAGTGGGGCCAAAATCACTCCCATATCTGCAAAAGACAGATGGGGGCAAGAAGAGTCACTTTCAATATTATTTAATCTCACACGCCTACTTTTAGAAAGTGTGGCTAGACCATCTCGCACATCAACATCAAACAAATGAAGCCATAAAAGTGCATGTACGACCCTTGCACATAACAAAGAGTGCAGTTTTCCTTGTTTCAGAACAAAACGCCTCCAATGCCATGTAATACATAATACAAATGTAATGTAATTTAAACATTCAATATAATTCATATGATGTAGAAATTATCAGTAAAAGCCTCAATACTTATAATAAAATGGGATACTCCATGAATTTTTCTCTTTTTATTTTTAAACTTCAAAAGAACATTTACATGAGCATTAATTTTAAGCCTTTTATATAACTATTGCATTTACCAGAAAAGCCTCCATTCATTAACCTAATGCTGCAACGCTCACTTCCGCAAGTGTCTCAACGTCCTTAAGAACCTTCTAGATTCTCCCAGAATATGCTTACTTGAGATCCGGCGCCGTAGTGATGCTGACCCAAACCTTTTTTTTCCAATTTTCTTGAGAGCACTATGCCGCGGTGCAGCCAAACTCGACGTCGCGGCGACCGCAGAGAAAATCAAAACTTTAAATATTCATGTTTTTCAACTCCGAATCTTGATTATTTCCTACCCATTTAACATTCTTAGACTCATAAGCACTAATTAACTCATAATTGATGATTAGCTACAGAAAATCATCTGAATTTGACGATGAATATTACAACAATAACAACACACTAATATTATGTGGTTCTATCAACATCTATCTAAGTACCTACCTCTTAAGATTCAGCTACATAATTGCTCCTTTACCCACAAGCCATCACACCCTCTTACTTCATAGGCAAAAGAAACCCTAACATTGATCACAAATGGCATCATCTCTAAGACAAAAAAAAAAAAAAAAAACTCTAAGACAACGATAAGCAATACAAGAAGGACATTCTTATGAATTGCTCCAATACTTTGGTATTAACTAAAGCTATGACTAATAATTACAAAGGGAATACATTCTTTATACAAAATGATCACTAGAAATATAAACTTATTTAAAGAAAAAAAAAGCTAAGAGATTGAGAGGAAAGTATTATACTAATCTGTACATAAAAGATGTGCATAGGAAGATATGATAACTTTTATTGATATGATATAACTTTTAAGGCCAATAGTTTTATCATTAATTTTATGAAAATATAAGTGGAATTATCATTATTTCAAGGCTAGAGACATATGACTATTAATAGAGTATCAAAGGTGAAAATAATCAGCCTAAAAAAGCTTACTTGGATGTCATTTATAGTTAATGATAGATTATTAAAGGTTAAAGATGGGCCACAAATAAATAAATGTTTAGCTAAAATCCGGATTAGTTTGTAGATTAGGCGCTAAGCTTTACTGTGGCATGCTAAATTAATGATGACCCATTAATTGACTAAGACTTCATTTAGGATAACTTTCTTATTACTTTTTAAAATAATTTTTTAATACAAAAAAAATTTTAATTTGATAAATTTTTATATTAAAAAATTACTTTAAAAAATAGTAAGAAAACTATCCCAATTTGAAGCGGTTTTTGGCCACTCTTTTTTCCTACTTATAAGAAATTTTTATACTAAAAAATGCTTTATAAAGCATTAAAAAAAGGGTCCCAAACAAAACCTAAGAAGTCCAATAAATTTAGAAATATCTATAAAAATTTAACTAATAATTTATTCACATAGATCTTTAATTAGGTCATAATACTTGAATATTAATGATGAGTTTTTTTTTATATAATTAAAATAATTTTGTTATATTTTAATTATTATGTTCATCACCTTTGAGATATTTAGAATAAACAACACAATCAAATAATTTAGATTCACTAAACTAAAGATTGCTTAATACATCACATAAAATTAGATCAAGATGAAATTGAAGCAGGCTGAGTCATAAAACTAAAGATACACAAACTATAATACTAAATCCATCACAAGACACCAACATCACAAACTGATCCAAACATTCTAGTACATCCCTAGTTTTAAATCCACAAATTTATAAAGCTAAAGTGAACATTAAGGTTTCATTTGAGACGACTTTCTTACTGATTCTTAAAGTAACTTTTTAGTACAAAAATTAAAAATTTTGTACTAAAAAATGACTTTAAGAAGCAGTAAAAAAGCCGTCCCAAACGAAGCGTAACACATATCAACACAAATACTTAAAGTCCATGGTTGGATTTTATCTCCGGCATTCTACCACAATCTGTAGCCATATCATAGTCGCCGGTGATGCCGCCACCGCCAACACCGATGCAGTCATTGCAACCATTGTCGTTGCCGTCACCGCTGTGGCAGGCCTTTGGTGACGCACACCCACACAAGATTTTAGCAATACGAACCTTAATTTTTTGACGTCTCCCGGCCCTAACTTTCTTCTCCTGCTTGCTTGCTCCACATCCCATTGATAAAAAACTGGAACTAAAACTGCTAAAACTTTGAAGAGAGAAGAGGCTTGATGTGTTAGTCTTGTGATTGAAGTAGAAGAGATTTGTAGACTTTTATAGGCAGTTTTTTCACTGTTGAGGTTGTGTGTGGAAATAGAGAGTTTGGTTGGGGACAGAATGGAAGGAAGAATCGTTGAACGTCATCTTTGAATTTTCTAAGGGAGAATGGAGTGATTTGATAATGATAGTGGTGGTGTGGTAACAAATGGGACCCCCTAAAACTTTTTTTTTTTTCACTTGGGCCGAAAAAACACCAGAGAAGAATGCTAATTATTAGCAGGTCAATAGAGGATTCTTTGCTTAATAATAATAGTAATAATAATAATAATAATAAAAGTAGTTGATAATTGAACTACTTAATATTATAGTATTTGAACTAAACTTAGGCTTTATTTGTGACAATTTTTTTACTGTTTCATGAAGCAATTTTTTAGCGCAAATTTTCTAATTCAAAAAATTTTTGCACTAAAAAAATGCTTTATAAAAAAGTAAGATGGTTGTCCGCCTGAGATTTCGTTTGGGATATCTTTATGCCGCTATTTTTTTGCTACCTTCAAAAAAAATTTATACTGAAAAATAACTTTATAAAATAGTAAAAAAGCTATCACAAACGAAGTCTTAAATGAATGAATGCATACGATAACGATGGAAAAATGAGCCCATAAGATGAATACATAAAATTCATGGAAAGGAAATGAGGCAGATATATAGAAATATGGATGAAAGTCATCTTAAATGACTCACCAAATAATAACTTCAAAATCTAAGAAAATAATCAATAACAAACAAAATATGAGGATCCATAAAATCAACCTCAAATAGCTCCAATAGTTTTAAAAAGACTAATGAAGAAGAAGAAGATGCAAATGCGTTTGGGAAGCGAATCATTATTCTTCACCTAATTTAGTTTTTTTTATGACCTTCAAATATAAGATCAAAATTATTCTCTACAATATGATTACATATCCGTCAATCATCAATATTTTTCTTACATGTTTGAGTATAAAAATAGATAAAATTCAATCTAAAAATAATTATCAGAATATAAATTACAATGAACATGAATAGACTAATCTTTATTACAAAGAGTGCAAAGTAAATATAAAAATAAAATTAAGGGAAATAATAATATTTTATTTCTCCTTTTAGAGAGAGAATGGCCCACTCACATCTAGAAACTTAGACCTGGAAGATGGCTCATTTGTACCCTCTCCCCCTTTCTGTCTCTGTCTCTATCTTTTTGCAGCTTAGCGGTTCCTTCCGGTTAAAGTTAAAAAAAGAGAATGACTCAAGATATCAAATAAAGGTACCTTTAGGCGATCAAGGGGTTATGTGAGAGAGAACTCGTTAAGAAAGTAGAAACAAAGCAAAAATAAAGTTTAGATTATGTCGGTTCTCGAATTTGTCCTCCAAAGTAGGGTTATGCCATTTGACTTATCTGAAAATTTTGCTATAAAATAACAAAGAGATGGGAGTCATGCTGAAGAAGAGCTACTAAATGCTCTTTCAAAATCTTAATCACTCCATAGCTTCTCTAATTATTAAACTCCAATATAATTCTTCTATACTAAATCCTAGACTACTCATCCCCTAATCACCTCTCACATTTACAATGATAGTTTACTGATGCTTGGGAATAAACTGACGGGGGAGGAAACAATGAAGAAGATAGCTCCTAAGAGCAAAAGCTTCAAGAACAGTAAATACTGTTAAATTTCAAAAATATTCATTCTCCCCCACTATCTGAGAAATATTCATTTAGAATGATGCGGTGCATCTTAACTAAATGCAACTTTAGGAGTAGAATATTTTTGTACCTATTTTCTAGGAAGTTCTAGAAAGCTTTATGTCCTCCACACGACCTGCATTCCGCGACCAGCCCCACTCCCTGGCCCCGGATTCCTCAGACAATGGGGGAGAATAATTCGGTGCATCTTAACTAAATATAGTTTTAGAAATAGAATATCTTTTGTACCTATTTTCTAGGAAGTTCTAGAAAGTTATATGACTATTTTATATAGAAAACTGCTATAAGTAGGATGATATATGATGAATAATTTTGGAATTTAACAATATTTACTGTTCTTGATGTTCTTGCTTTTAGGAGCTATCTTCTTCAATGTTTCCTCCCCACATCAGAAGTGATAATTTATATAGTGTCCACTCTCTTTGGTTCGGCCATATAAATTACATAGTAATGAAGAAAAAAGAAAACTATCATTTTAAAAACATGAATTATTTGGGGAGCTTAACAAAAACCACCGCATTACAAAGGTATTATCAGTTAGTGAAACAGTTAAACACCAATTTGTTCCACCTGTAATGCAATGGCAAGTACCACTTTCCTATTTCTGAAACTGGTAATAAACAAAGAGCAAACCTCGACTCAAATTGTTGACAAGCAGTTCAACTTTAAAAAAAAAAAGCAATGAAAATACATGCTAGTTGGAATTTTACATCTTTCTAAGCATTGCTGATAAAGAAGACGGTTAGGCTAAGCATCTAAACTACATAATGAATGAAATGAAAATTAGAATTTACAAACAATTACCGGCAATAGTGCATTTCATTCCATCAAGACGATGACTTCTTCATGGTCATATGAATGTTTACAACAGTTCAAAGTGCTATTCTTGTGTACTATGATGAACAAGTTCACACTAAATATTTTGTTTTAGTTATTTGAAACTTTCTATTTAGTAGTTTATATTTTTAATTTGTGAATAAATGTTTACAATGATGCCAATGAGAAGCAAATGCGTTCCCTATTTTATGACTTCCCCTAATCTCACCTCTCATCGGAGTCGGTTTGAATCTGCTGCTAGTGCTTAATTGGTATACATTCCTACGAATTATTTGGAACAGACGTTCTCTGCTTCGGAGGTTTGTTGGGTACCAATCCTGGAGAAGGTTACGATTCTAGCGAGCTTCTGTGGGTTTTGCTTGTTGAATGTTGAGTTCTTCGAGTTCAATTTAAGTACAATTATTATTATTATTTTTTTCGGAGGAAGTCATCTCCTTACATCAGTAATGAGGCCTAAATTCTCTATATGTGATGAATTCTCATCACTTTCTATTTCATCTTTATAATTTATGATCATGCATGATTGATTTGATCTAAAACTACAGCTAGCATTTCTCATTGCAATTTAAGGCTTCTTTTGGGGTGATTTTCTTACTGCTTCCTAAAGTAGCTTTCTAGAATAAAAATTTCTTGAATGCAGTGAAAAAACAGTGGCCAAAAGCTGCCCCAAACGAAGCCTAAGTCTCGATCAAATAATGAAATTTTGAATTTACGAAATCTCTATAACTCAGACAATTATTAAGTTATCATTTGTTGAGGATTTGTTGTGTTTTTCAGTTAATAAAAAAATGATGAATTCATATGTTATTGATGAACTTTGGAACCATAAATTTCAAATCAGATTTATGTGATTTCTAACAATGCATCATTTAATTGCATTCATAATCCCAGAATTTGAGAAGCCCTACATCACTTCTCCGTAGAAGTAAGATTGAAGCAACAAAAATCTGGGCATGCTTCATTATAAATGGGACCAGCTAAAGCCAACAAAATGACAACATGCGTTCTCAACCAAGATCAATTTATTGTTAGTTTTTGTTTTTTAATTTATTTCAAGTGTAAAACATGCTTATAGAAGACGGATAGAGGTGAGGAGCATCTCTTCAATCGGCGGCTTGTGTTCCTGCACCAGGAAAACAGAGAAAAGAACAGAGAGGAAGAAGAAGAAGTGACTCAGGGAAAAACCATCATGTTGTATTGAGAATGTTTCACATATTTGTATACAAAAGTGTAATGAGTGCATGTGCATACAGCATGTGTTTGTTATAGATGGAAGGTGGAGATTGATTTGTTTGTTGTAAAGTAGAGGTTAGGATTAAAAGCTGTAAAAGTGATATAGATAAGGTGGCTTGCTTATTAACATTTGTGCTTATCACTGTCCCTCAAATTAATGATCCTGTGAGAGGAGCGTTAATTTGCACAGGATCATTAATTTGGAGCTTCGAAATCCGACCGGCTCGAGCGGTTTGGTGAGGATATCGGCTGGTTGATCGGTTGAATGAATGTGGTGAACCGTTATTCCGCTGGAGCGAATGCGATCCTGGATGAAGTGGTAGTTGATTTCAATATGCTTTGTGCGAGCATGGAAGTCGGAGTTGTTAGCCAGAGCCAGAGCCGATGTGTTGTCGCAGTGAAGTAGCATTGGGGCAGTTTGAGGGATGTTGAAGTCCATCAGAAGACGACATAGCCATACTATGTCTGAAGAGGCTAAAGCAAGTGCTCGATACTCTACTTCAGTGGACAATCTGGCTACGATGGGTTGTTTCTTAACATTCCATGAGAGAGGATTATTGCCCAAGAAGGTGCAATATCTGGTGACGGAGCGACAATCATCTGAATATGAGGCTCAATCTGAATCGGCATAGGAGTGGAGGGTGAGGTTGCCGCGACTGATGGGTAGGCCGAAGGTAATGGAACCTTTGATGTATCAAAGTAGTCGTTTGAGTTGTTGAAAATGCTTATTGAGCGGTTTGTGCATTTCTTGACATAGGAGATTGGTGGTGAAGGAGATGTCGGGTCGAGCTAAGTGAAGTGAACCAGCGAGTTGGTGAAACAGAGTTGGGTTGGGATTTGCGTCAGGTTGTGTGGATGGTTTGGTGGACATTGGAGAGAGGGCTGGTTTGCAATCAGCGAGGCCAGACCTGAGAAGAAGGTCATTTGCATATCTTTGTTGGTGAAGGAAGTAGCCTTAAGAGGATTTGTCCACCTGTATTCCAAGGAAGAAAGAAATGGGGCCAAGTGATTTGAGGGAGAATTTTGTTTGGAGGGATGAAATGGTTGTGTGAAGGAAAGTGGAGTTATTGGAGGTAGGGGTGTCAATTTTGGGTCACGGGTTGGGTTCGGGTCGAACCCGAAATTGACCTGACACTATTCAGGTCAACCCGAACCCGACCTGCTTCGGGTTCGGGTCAACCCAAACCCGACCTGCGTTGCTGTTCGACTTCGCTCGCTGTGACAGGAGTTTGCTCGCTGGATCGGAAGCAACAACTTCGCCGCCTCGCCGCTCCTTTGTTCATGTTCGACTTCGCTCCTTGGACGACGTTCACTTCCGGTCGGATCGGAAGCAACGATGAGAGTTCGCTCGCAAACTTGTAGTGAAGGAGTCTCCGACTGGCCCGGCTCCTTAGTTCCTGTTCGACTTCTCTCCTTGGACAACGTTCACTTCCGATCGGATTGGAAGTTACAACATTTTCATCGAAAGAAACTACTGAACGATGGGAGTTTGCTTGCTGTGAAGGAGTCTTCGCTTCGCCAGCTGGCCTGGCGACTTCACTCCTTGGATGACGTTCACTTACGGACGGATTGGAAGTTACAACATTTTGATCGGAAACAACGACGGGAGTTTACTCGCTGTGAAGGACTCGACGGCTCCTTTGTTGTTCAACTTTGCTCCTTGGACGACGTTCACTTCCGGTCGGATCGGAAGTTACAACATCTTGATTGGAAGAAACGACGGGAGTTCGCTGGCTATGAAGATACCTGCGGGATTTCGGGTCAAAATCGGGTTATTTTTGGGTTTTCGGGTCAACCCGAACACGACCCAAAATTAGAAACGGGTTGAAAATCAGGACCCAAATCCGAACCCGAAATTTTTGTGTCGGGTTCGGGTCAAGTTTTCGGGTCGTGTCAAATATTGACAGCCCTAATTGGAGGTAAAGAGGATATTGTCGACGTATAGGAGAAGGTAAACATGAGTTGTGTTGTGGTGATATAGGAAAAGAGAGGGGCCAGCTTTGCTGATTATGAAGCCGAGAGTTTGAAGGTGGGTGGAGAAGGTTTCAAACCAAAGACGGGGTGCTTGTTTGAGGCCATAGAGAGTTTGATGGAGCTAGCATACATGATTGGGATGAAGTTAGTCGATGAAGTCGGGAGGTTGGGACATATAGATATCTTCTCGAAGAACACCATGCAGACATGCATTGGAGACATCGAGTTGATGGATCGGCCAATTATGAGGTGAGGAGCATCTCTTCAATCGGCTGCTTGTGTTCCTGCATCAAGAAAAACAGATCAAAGAACAGAGAAGAAGAAGAAAAAGTGACTCAGGGAAAAACCATCATGTTGTATTGAGAATGTTTCACATATTTGTATACAAAAGTGTAATGAGTGAATGTGCATACAGTAGGTGTTTGCTATAGATGGAAGGAGGAGATTGATTTGTTTGTTGTAAAGTAGAGGTTAGGATTAAAATCTATAAAAGTGGTATAGATAAGGTGGCTTGCTTATTAACATGTGTGATTACACTTATGATGTCGGCTCTCATATAAATAGGATGTTTTCTATGGTACTTTGAAGAATCTTTTACAACTAATCATTATTATAAGATTTTTATTAGAGTTGTTATGTTGTCATATCAATATTACTACATGTGACTTAAATTTATAACAGGAATCCATAGTATTTATTATTGTAATATATCCTTATTATTGATGGAATTCTCTTCTACTAAAATTTTCTTATAGCTCTCTTCTTGTCTTTATATAGACATCTTTGTACTTGCACTATAATTAGTAGGGGTGTCAACTTCTGACACGACCCGAAAACCCGACCCAAACCCGACCCGAAAAATCCGGGTTCGGGTCAACCCGTTTGTTAAACGGGTCGGGTTCGGATTTCTGACCTGTTTGAAAAACGGGTTGGGTCCGGTTTGACCCGACAACCCGCGGGTCGACCCGTTTAACCCGATCCCGCTAGATCTAACCCAGACGCACTCGCGGATCGCGGACTCGTGGTCCCGCGGACAACTCTGCCCGCACAGTCGCACTCGCTGGCTCCGCCTGCACTCCGCACTCGCGCACCTGCTGGCTCCGCCCTCACTCGCGATCCCGGCCGCGCTCGCCCTGGCTCCCGGCTCGCGATCCCGGCCGCGCTCCGCCCTCCCTCGCGATCCCGCCCGCGCTCGCGATCTACCCCCCAGGACCCGCACTCCGCGTTGCTTCAGCGGTTCAGCCACCTAATTCGGGTCGGGTCGGGTCAACCCGGCAACCCGTGCGGGTCGGGTCCGGGTTGAAATGTTCGACCCGTTTGTAAAAACGGGTCGGGTTCGGGTTGACCTGTTTAGATCCGGGTCAACTCGGGTTCGACCCGAACCTGACCCATCGACCCGAATTGACACCCCTAATAATTAGTCAAGTAAAAATATAGCATTTTATGTTTTCTAATGCGGTATTAGACCAGACATTCAAAAAAAAGTGTGTTATGACTTCAGGTAGATTCATTGTTGAAACTCACGTAGATTCATTGAGTGCCCAGTTTCCTTCCTCAATCATCTGGTTCTCTTCCAAGATGAAGAAAGTCAACATCTTTGCGACCTCTATGATTGTCACATCCTCATTCATTTCCTCCCCCTAAACTATGGATAGGTTAGAAGGGGAGAGACTTATAAGTTTGCTTCAAAGTTTGATGGATGAATCTTATTGAAATGTTGGTTTTGGCGCACAAATGATGGGCAATTTGGGAACGATATTTGAGATAATTCACTCCATACGTTGATTGTTTTTATTTTTCTTTTTTTCTTTTATCTTTTATAATTGACATTTCAATCTTGAGGCCTTGCTAAAATTGCTAATTGGTTAGTAGGGTGAGAGAGCTACAAGTTTTGGGTAGAAATTAGAGGAAAAATCTTGAATGTTGAATGAAAGATAGGTTTGTTTTTGTTAAAAAAAATTAGATAATACACATGATGAGTTTGATGGATAAAGATGAAGAAAAGGTTGACAATGTGAAGGATGATGAAGATGACATCGATGAAGAAATAGACGATGACAATGTGAAGGATGATGAAGATGACATCGATGAAGAAATAGACGATGACAGAAGTTGCTTGAACAAGAGCATAGAGATAGCATTTACATGGCTGCAATTAATTGTTGCAGCAACAGTTGCAAAGCTTTTGGATAAGCTTGAGGTGGGGAAAGTGCAAGAAGTTCTAAGGGATTTTCATGCTCCTTGCTAATAAGGTTCTTCGTAGCCAAGAAACATAATACTAGCACACTTTTTCCTCATTTCACTTCATATAAAAGTAGTAAAAATCCGTCACTATTAACAGAGTCAATCTCATCATTCAACATTTTACCAAGTAGCACCTCACAAAATATAACAGATCTCTCATACAACTACAAGTCTACAACTAACAAATGTCTCAGAATTTTCATCGAGGCCTACTTTATTGAAATCCATCACAATTCGCATCACCCAACCAAATACTATCTACAATAATAAAGGCCAGTAAATCAATTAGACCAAAAAAAAAAAAATCTTTTTTTCTTTTAAATTATGGCATTCTAGTTACATTCAATTCCCCTCAGAAAACAAAAAATATTCAGCCAACAAAAAGAAAATACAACAACAATTAAATAAGCTCGAGCAGCACTTTTAACACAAACCTACGCATTGGAGGCGACACCATTACTTTCCTCCTCGAGCTTCTGCACATACGCCTTAAGCACCATCACAAGCTCCCTCGCTGGAGCCTGCAACGTCCCAATAATCCCAATCGACGGCGACTGCAGCGACCCAAGTAGCTTGGCATATATCTCCGCCCTGCTCGGCATCGTCTCCAAAAACCTAAATTCCTCCGGTCCATAAAACTTCCCCTCAAACACTCCACCCACGAAATCATTCTCCTCGAGCTTCCTCTCCCTCTGAAAGCTTCGGTAGGGTTTGAGAGCTTCAGGTATCTCCTCTGTGTGCACGAAGAGCCAGGCGTTCATACCCTTCATGCAGGGCCTAAGCAGCTCCCATTGAGTGCCCTCGATTGCCTTTCCAACGAGCGTGTTCTTGGCAACGAGGAGGTGGACCGAGTCAGGTAGCGAGCGGCGGAGTTCTTGGAACTGCTTTACGGTGAAGCCCTTGAATCTGATTCCAGCAAGGAGGTGGCAATTTTCGAGCTGGTTCTTAACGGAATCGACTGTTTCTTCTTTCCTTGTGCGGCTAATGGCGGCGCGGATAACCGGGATGCGGCAGCGACGGTAAGGGTAAGAAACGGGAAAGTTAGGTACAGTGTGTGTTCGGTTTAGGGCTAGGGTTTGGTTGGGTTGGGACGGGAGGAAGGAGGAGGGGAAACGGAGAGAGGCCTCCATTTGGAGCAGCGGAGTGTGGAGTAGGATGGATGAGAGTGATATATCCTTATCCTTATCCTTTGGGAATGAAGGGCGGGACTAATTTCGGGGTAATTATATATTTTTGTTATTTATAATATTAACATTTTTTATTTTTCGAAATATCAGAATTCAGAGCAATATCCTAATATATAATTTTTTTTTCTTTTATTAAATTTTCAATAATTTTATCATGAAGTGATTTATTTAAATACATAAATTTAATAGTTAAAAATAATATAATAGTTAGTTTTATAAATAAATAAAATTTAAATGTCATATTTGTAGCTCGTCCAATTTGAAATTTTTAAAACCTAAATTTTATATTATTGTAAGCTTACAAGATTACTAATGGTCGACTTCTTATTCTTTTAAAAAACCTTAATAAAATTTGTTTACAAAAATCTTATTTTTCATCATATTTTATTTAAACAATTTATTTGAAATTGGAGAAATATGTTTATTTTTTGATTTTTTGGAAAATATGCTCGAAAGGACCCTTTGAATTAAATTACTCTCGCTATTAAATAAATAGACAAAACACGAGCTTCATCTCTTTCTTCTCTATTTTTGGCAATTATAGAGTGAATATCTTTGAAGATTAATAATATTTTCGGGTAAAATTTATGACAATTATCCCCATAGTCATCATATTCGAAGATTAATGATATTCTTAATTTGTATTTTAGGGTTGAAAATAAGCTTCACACTCTAATCCTAAATATATGTGCTACTTATCATTTTAGAGCCATCATCCAATCAAATTTTCCATTAGAATGATAATTAAATCACTATTGAATAATCTCAATCATTTGCAAAAGAGGAGCGAAATTTATTTGATTATTTTTAAGAATGATCGACACATTTTAGCCTTGTATGAACTTATTCAAACTATTGGTCAAAACTATGTTTGACCCTTTTTGAAGATGATTGATCAAGGTTCAACAAAAGTTTCAATCAATAGTTCAAATGATTTTGATCAATGTCTTGAAGTTGATTCAAATACTGTTGAACAATCAATAAGATATTTTAGAATTTACTCATTTGAGTTCTTCTATAATATATGCAAATGTATGAGCTAATCCTACCAGTTCGTAGGTATTACTCGACTCAGGTTACATATAAAGTCATGAGGAGGGGGTATTATGGAGAAGCTGCATATGAAATCTGAGAATAATAATCTCATTGCTTAAACCAAAGGATATCCCTTTAGGCCTTTTATAGAGCTCCTAAAATGCAATTCTTTGGTGTCCTTATTCATTAATTATTATTGAGGAGGGTTGATGATGAAGAAAAACAGCG
Source organism: Dendrobium chrysotoxum (assembly GCA_019925795.1). Taxonomy (NCBI): domain Eukaryota; kingdom Viridiplantae; phylum Streptophyta; class Magnoliopsida; order Asparagales; family Orchidaceae; genus Dendrobium; species Dendrobium chrysotoxum. Next base: position 17,578,091 of record CM034302.1, read on the forward strand.
CAAACTCTATTATGTTTAATGAGGGTTGTAGAGGGCATCATGTATTATGAGGCGTATGTAGTTAGAAAGAATGCCCCAGTCCAATGCACAATAATTAGTTATGTAGTATCACTATAGTACTAGGCTTATGAAATAATTCTAATAGTGGGGAAAATAAGTGCTGAGCTTTTAGGGTTGGAGTGTCAAGGATGCTGAGCTATAAGAGTAATAAGGTGCTGACAAGCAAAAATTTTCTATCATGACTCATTAGCAAAGATGTAAGTATTTTTTTTATAGTGTAAGAATGTAAAGAGATGATGGAAGATGTGTACAATGTATTAATATTTTTTTTCCTTCCTTGTTTTTCTTAAGGAGTTGTCCAACCTAAGTTGTTATATAGAGCATATGCAGAGGACTTATATATATCCATTATACAAACTCCCACTTAGTCTAACATAATTAAGACTAGAAAGAAGAAATCAAACACCAAATTTCTATTGAGAAAATAAGGAAGATAGCAGATGTCTAGTTAGCTACAAGTTAATTCATCTCATCCCAAGAAGGGGAGACGAAGCACCTTTCTACCATCATTTTAGAGTTTAATGGTAGCCAAATAAGATTGGAGAATGACCAAATAAGATTAGAGAATAACCAAGTAAGGTTAGAATAGTAGTTAGATGTTATAACCAATCTTACACACACAGACACACACACACATATGAGGCAGGAGGAAAAAAAGAACCTAATTCGGTCCTACTTGTTTGTGATTGCTCTACTTTCAATGCTCTTGTCAATATCACTTAACATATCACTACAAAATATTAATCTTATTAGAACCTTATTAAATCATATTTTAATAACTAACTTACCCTTTCATCGATTTTATCAAATTATCTTCAATGAAAGAATTGAATATATGTTTGATTAAGTGTTTGAATAAGTTTTAACTGTTTTATAGACTTTTTAAATAATATATTTTAAGCATCTTATATGAACTTGTTCAAATACATAACCGACAATTCGTTCTACCATGCCAAATTATCTACGGTAAAAGAGTCGACGAACAAATGTTCAATTAAGTGTTTGAATAACTTATCACTATTTTATAATTTTTTTGAATAATATTTTTAAGCACCTTTTCGAACATATTCAAACACTTAACCATACTTTGTTTGACTTTTTTACCAACCAATAACAAATAAATTTTGATAAAAAGGTCAAACATAGGTATACTTATATTCGAATGTTTCAATTGTTTTATAAATTTTAAAAACAATATATTAATCATATTCCAATTTTGTACAACATTTATTCGACAATAATTCAAATCAATAGTTGTCCGTGACCAAAAGCATAGGTATTTCAGTTCGAAGGAAAATTTTTATCATATTTTTCAAAAAAATAAAATAGCAAGCATAATTTTTTTTCAAATTCGAGCATTATAAGATATATAAACTCAAAATTTCCTTTTTTTGGATTTATTTTACATTCTATTCCATTTTAACAATACGAAATTATAAAAAAAAATTTACATATATAACACTCAAGATATTAAGAATTATATATTTAATATATAAACTTCATTATGAATACTCCTACTTATAACAATCCACTCATGTCATCATCACACAAGATCCCTCCCGCCATTCTTCATTGTTGGGAGAGATTATTACGTGTGAAGGCGGGACTTAGCGAATAGTTCGGTTTTGTGATTGTGAGCAATAAAAATGCAACGGTAAACAGTAACTGTATTTTTACTGTTCACAATCACACAACCGAAGAGTTCTATAAATCCAGACTCCGTACATAATAATCTCTCCGCTGCTAATCTCATCGCCCTTCACACGCTGCTAGCCACTATCGATCCTATTGCCCTTCACACGCCGCCAATCCCATCACCCTTCCACACTAGATCTTCCAAAATCTGCCCTATCCCGCAGAGCTGAACGATGACCACAACCTTCACCCAGATTTGCTATAATTCTCTTTGCCTCATAGAGCTGACCAACGATAGCCACCTCCACCGAGCTCTGTCAAATTCAGCCGCGATCTTCATCGCAGTTCATCATCCTACGCCTTCCACTTAGGGAATGTTTGGTTTGTCTTGCTTTGCCATAAAAATAATCTCATTCTAATATAAAATGTATATTCCAGAACTTTTTTCCTAAGTTTCATGGCTTCTTTCATAGCCCAAGCTTCCTAGCAATGATTCAAAAATACCTAAAAAATTGTAGAACCGAACGTTTTCTGACTTGTTCTATTTCACTGCATATCAGCAAGACCACCCAGTGCTCTGCACCTCAAAAAAGATCCACTGATTTTGTTAATACAAGAACTACATCACCCAGAGCTCTGAAAAATTTTCTTGTAACAAAAAGGCATAAATTAGTTTAAATTACCACTCAATCGTCACAAAAACAAAATAACAGTTCATCATGATTTGTGGGACAGTCAGCTCAGATTTTATCAGGTGTTAAGGTTTCGTTTGGGACGGCTTTTTCATTGCTTTTTAAAATAGCTTTCTAGTATAAAAATTTTAATTTTTCTGCTAAAAAATCATTTTAAGAAGCAATAAGAAAACTGTCCCAAACGAAGCCTAAGTTTCTATGTTCTAGCATATATGCTTGGAGAATATGGATTCAACGACACCTCTTGCAATGGGATGATAAAACTCACGAGCCTCTGCAAAAATTCTTTTTGCAAGCATCTTTTCTTCTTCCTTGGCATGTCCCTCAACCAGAGTGGTATAAAGCGGACGGAGGTATTTCATCCTTCCCACCTGCTTTAGAGATCTTTCAACCTCGCCAAAGTATTCTTTGCATCCAGCTGAGATCGCTAGCTTAAGGAAAGCAACCTTCACCTCCCAGTCCTGAGATTCCGATAGCCTGTAACGAGCATCCAGAGCTGCAACCTGTGTTGATAGCACAGAAAAATAAAATAAAACATTTGGCATATGATGACATCAAATTTGGAAAGTTCGGAGTAAAAACCTTCCTATTGATTTAAATGAAATATATAAACTGCTACAAAATCAATATGCCGACGACGATTATTTGGCATATATAGAGAGAGGAAAAAGAATGGCTTTGCTTGAAACATATACAGCCTGAATATAAGGTTGCATTTGGGACAGCTTTCTTACTGTTTTTTAAAGTAATTTTTTAGTACAAAATTTTCTTTTTTAAAAAATTTTTTATACTAAAAATCTGTTTTATAAAACAGTACGAAAGCTACCTCAAATGAAGCCTAAGTCTGTTTGATATTGAGAAATGGACCTTGATATGCTTGACTATTGATTCAACATTATAGCCAGACATGCTGCCAGTGTAACAATAGTTCTGCCAGTAATATGCAGAAGGGTTTTAACTTGATAAAGTAGCAATAATGTGAAACTCATGACTAGATGGGAAAATATAAAATAGTTGCAGGTTTATGGGGAAAAAAAACTCCTGATAAAATCATTGAGATAGCAGGAAATTTTTGAAATATCCTTACCTTAAGAAATATGCCGATAAAATGAATTGTCCCCAAATAACTTGGGCTTATTCTGATGAACTATGTGAGTCAAGAATCTCTTTGTACTTGAAGAAACATATGTTACCAACTTTCGGTTATCCTTCAAAATTCTCAATATCTTTATTAGCCTATGAAAAATATTTCTACTTAAATAAAAATAATCGTATAAACCTTATGGTGAACTGCAAATTGGTAACACATTTGAAAATTTTTACTCACATAATTTTGATAATTTGAGAGAGTACTATCATGTGTTGATGTATTAAGTAATATTACAAAAATATCAAACTAGGATAATGACGTAATAGGATGATAACTATTTATATAATCTTAAATATGAATATCCTCCTAATTTTTTATTTCAATATTGTTTTGTTTATTTTCTTAGGTATAGGCTCCTATTCTCAGTTAATAAGATACAAAATCTTTTCTTTCATATGACACTGGAGCACAACTAAGCTCTATCCATCATTTAAAAAAAAAAAAAAAAAAAGCTCTATCCATCATTCACGCTTCTCTCTCCGTCCCTCTTTTCCCTAACGTTCCTCTTCACAAAAATATGATGATCACTCAAATCTAGCCACTCCCTCTCACAATCACTCACCGCATTCCACTGCTCTCACACGCCAGCTATTGCCCCCAATCACACACCCTCGAGTTTGCAATTCACTTGATGCACACCACTGCTTACACTCACACGGATTCCTGGTCGCGCATGCTCACTACTAACATGCTTATTGTTGCCACATTGGCATCTGTTGCAAGCCGTCAATACCATTCTCCACATTCCTTGCTAGGTTGCTCGTTGTTGCTTGCGCTTGCTTTTTTGTTCATTGTATGCACAAGCTTGTTCATCCTCAAACCCTTTCCCTTGCCAGTGCCTATGCCCAATCTTATAGCTTGTCCACATTGCATGAGACATTTGGGGGGTTAGGGCTTCAACTTTTCTCCGTTATTTTAGTTTTTCTTTGATTCTTTGTATCTCTCTCTTCATAGTGTCATGTCTTCCATCTCCTCTTAATATGATAAAACTCTTCACCATCGGTACTAATATCAAAGTTAATGGAACCAACTATCCCGTATGATCGAGAACCTTTTGCTTTTATTTTCAGGTCTCACGACAAACTCCATCATCATGATGCATCTCCTCCAAATAGCAGTGACACCATCAAGCTCTCTAAATGGCAAGCATTTAATTAGGTTGTCCTTACCAGGTTTACTCGATACTCTTGAACCGTCAATTAGTTCCACCATCATCTTTCAAGATTCAGCTAAGAAGGACTTTTTTCATTCAACTTACATTTCGGAGAATAATACGTTATGTTTATAGTCTACTCAAAACACTTCTCTCTCCAACAAGGTAATATGCAGGTCCATGAATATTACAACTCTTTGAGCAACAAATGGGACGAGTTACTCTGATATCTCCCCCTTTAGAACTAGTCTGGCTGTTTGGTAGAAGCAAAATGAAAATGTTGGACCAGTCCAGGAGGGACCAACTATGCTTTTATCAGGGGCGGGACGATTGTTCCGCACGAATAGAGCCCGCCTCTCTGCGTGGGGTCCAACATGTGTCAATTAGGAAGGTTTTTAGGTGGTTTAGGAGGAAAAATTTAAAGGTGGGGCTGTTTAGAGAATTCATTTATGATTATATGCTTTAAGTATGATGTTTTCCTAGGTTTAGGTTGTCTTGTCTTTTGCTGAAATTTAGAGTCTTCTTAGGTTTTAATTGGGCTCTAGCAGCATCTAGAGATTGGGAGAGCTAGATCCTCCTCTCCAATTGAGGATCAATTGTATCTTGTTGTTTTCTTCCACTATTATCAATTAAAAGAGTTTCTATTTTGTTATTCCACCATCTACTCTTAATTTCTGCTGTTGCAAACCACTGAATTTCAAATTCAGCCAAGGTTCTTTTATTTTTTCTAGAAGCGTTTCCTACCAAATTGGTAACAGAGTTGTTCGATCCAAGTGCCAATGGCTAGAAGAAAGGTCGAAGTATCGGAAGGGGATATTGGACAAATGAAATATGAAATTTCATATCTCCAAACTTAAATTTCAAATTTAAAAAGTGAAATTTCAGTCGTCCATAAAAAGATCGATTTGAAATTTTTCATTCTGGAGGAGATGTTGAAGGAAGTTGCTTGATGGCCAACTCAAAACAGCGTCGTCGGAGGTGAGGGAAGCCTCCGACAACCAAGGGAGTGGGGAAAATCCTAATCCGATAAGACGAAGAGAAGAGCAGGAAGGGGATATTATGAAGGGAGAGGAGAGAATGCCTTCTCTGGAGCCTATTCGTAGGGAGAAGTCAAGTAAATGGTATGAGGAGAGGCGTAAGTAGGTCGGGCATGAACGAAGAAATGCTGAATTTGAGAGGAGATGGGCGAAATTTGAAAGGGGAAGAGCTAATTATGATCGAAGGGGTGCCAAACTTAAAAGGGGAGGGATTAAATTTGAAAGGAGAGGAGCTGATTATGATCCGAGGGGTGTTGAATTTGAAAATTTGATGAAAGGGTAGAAGGTGAAAATTTGATGAAAGGGTTGGGTATGAATGTAGAATGGATGATTGGGACACTTGGGGGGAATCACCTCCTTGGGGAATGGGAAATTATAGAAGGAATAGAGGGAATGGAGGTGATCCGAGGGTGAGGAAGCTGAGATGCAATTTTTTTAGGGAGATGATGCCCATGGGTGGATCTACAAGGTGAAAATATACTTTACCGTCAATAGGTTGACGGATGTGGGCTCCGAAAATTTGCGCCCTGGCCTCTTTGCAGCCCCCCCCCCCCCTTCTTTCTTTTTTGTTTTCGTCGAGGAGAGTTTTAACACTTAAGTTCCGAGGCAAAATTTCAAAAGGCAGATTGGGTTTTGAATAAGACATTACCCAGAGATTTCACCCTCATTTTGCGATGACTTTATGATCTGAGTTCAAGTTTCCTATAGGCATAAGCCTCTATAGGTAATTGTCCCTCCTGATAACGAGAGAGAACTTTCAATTAAGGCTAATAGTCAAACAGATACATAGTATCTGGCATATAGTAGCGGTATGATTTGGTATTTGAAAATTTAATATTTTAAATTAGAAATTCACCACCTTGCACTTAAAGTGGATGGTGTGTGTGTGTGTGGGGGGGGGGGGGGTGATGATAGACCCGATCAAGATCCCATAGTTCCGTCGTCCCAAGTCATTATGGTCCCTGGTCTACTTAGTTAAAGAAGGTAGTCGACCCAACCTAACAGAAGGATCCATATTGGCAGCCATGAGTTGCTTCGTCCATGGGAACCTTGTAGACCTGGTGTGAATATTTGTTTAAGAGAACAAATTTGGATCAACCTTAGCTAACAGAGGTCTTTATGCCCTATCGGTCATATCCTAGTGACATTACTCAAGGATTTGAAGCCGTTGGGAAACATGCGGGTTTGACTATGGACGGTAATTTAATGGTGCCATTTGGCGGCAAAACCACCTGGTCAGAGGGTCCCAGTTATAACCGTTTACCTCTGGTACCATTTTGGCAGCGAAACCATCGGTTAGAGGACACGTGCCACGTCCTTACTGGCAAGAAACGATTTGAGAATGAATCTTAGTAATATTCTCGATCAGATATTTGCTCTTTGTGAACTGAAATGATTTTCAAATTTATCCAACTCAGCAAACTATTGTGGAGGGTGGATGGGTATTTTGCTTTAAGTATTTTGGTATTTTATTTCAATTTTAAATATTTTAGATTTTGATGATCTTTCAGCTATAAATTTTTATGGGGATTTGGGAGGCATTTTGAATATTTGAGGGTCCCCTCCAGTTGAGATTTTCTATCAACACGGCTATCATTAGGATACTTATGGGCAATTTCATTTTGTTGGTTGAACCTTGTCAACTTTGACTACTTGCTTATAGAGGATCAGGTTCATCGTCGGCTTTATACCTTTATTAGTGAATTTTCTTTGTTATAGATTTTGAAGGCCTAATATGAACGTATAAAACAAATGTCCTGGTTGATGCCTCGACTATATATTTGTTTGATAGTTTGAACTGTGTCGACTCCTATCTATTCACCTAAAAGAATCGGGCTCGAACTTAAGTTCATTTCTCGACCGCGCAGCATCCTCAAATGTCACGTGTGTACCTACAACACACTTGCCGGGACCCATGCAGGTATATGCCTTTGCATGTGTTTGTGTGGCGGTTGCATATATGCATGTATGTTGGCATATGTATTTACATCTTACATGATGTGTTTTATATTTTGCAACGTATACATGCAAGATATGATTGCATGTTAATGTATCATCATGTCGTAATGCATTTTACATATTGAATGACATACTTGCATGATATGCTTTGCATGTTATAATGCGTGTGGAAGGGCATTTTATAAGTGTTGACGACAATCAGTTGCACGAATGATGGTCATTTGAATGCGCACAGTATTCTATTTAGAAGCCTGTAAACATTTTTTGTCTGCTTGTACGAGTGTTGCTGATGGCGCGATGCTGCATTTCAGTGGCCCGCAGTTTGTACGTTGCCTATGTATGTTTGCAAGAAGCTTTATTACTTGCAAGCAAGATAATACATTCTTTTTTTGTGTTGATGTAGATTGTCGGCAAGCTGCATTCATTCATATATCAACTTCTATTTGTTCGCAAAGGACCTCTCATCCTTGCAATATATTTGTTATTGCTGCTTGCAGACATGTTAACATATTCATTTATATGTTGATATCAACTGCAGGGTGAGCTGCATTCATCGTATATTGTAATGGTAGATTTGCTCGTGTAGCATGTTAATGCTTACATTTCAACTGCATGTCAATATTGACTGTCGGTGAATTGTGTTCATTGTGCTTGTTCTTTCTTGTCCATAAGTTGATTGATAGGAACATCAGTTGTTGTTCCTGGGTGAATCATATTATTTATTGAATGTCTCATATCAATGTTTAAGCATTTATACCCAATGCAATTTTCATTAATCACCATTTGTCCCCTTCTTGTTCATTGACGCCCATTTGAATGGCCAAGGCTTATTATTAAGCATTTGTATTTTTGTTATGATTGCGCATTTTTCAGTGTAATGTTTGGTTCCTTGTTATTTTAATTTTATTTTTGTTCCCTATGGTCCAGTTTATATGTTCAATTCCATGTAGTTCAAGTCAGGTCTCCTGCTATTTGTCTAAGTTCTGTGCATTTCACTCTAAATTTCGGCAACCTCCTGACGTCTCCTTCGTTTAGAAGAAATTTGGGGAGTCTTAGCCTGCCCATCATATCAGAGAAAGACATGCGTGGTCGGTGTCGGACGACGCTGCGACCGTGGTCTTTGATCTCACAACGTCAGAGAAAGGCATACATGGGTTTTCAGGGGTACATATTTGAAAATGCAGTTTTCCCCGAAGGCACTGAGGCTCGTACATGGGTACTTAGGGCTATCCCCACCACGCTAGAGAAAAGCATGTACAGGGCCTACCCCGCTCGTCACAAGCGCTGCACCGGGTTCCCTTCCTCCACGCTTGAAAAAGCTTGCATATATGATTTTTCGATTTGCCGGAAATGTCGAAAATGGGATTTTGAGGGTTTTTGAGTTCAGAGAGCGTTATACCTTCACAACGAGGTGATGACAACGGTGTCGAGGGTAACGGCGACAGCGAAAAATGGACAAATTTTTCCTTTTTTTTCTCTTTCTCTTCTTTTCTTCTTTTTTTTATTTTTCTCTTTTCTATTTTCTTCTTTTTTTTGGAAACATTTCTTTTTAATAATAATAATAAATGAGGGATTAAAGGAGGGTTAAGGGTTGATTAAGAATTGGGGAGGTGTTAAGGGGCTGCGGTTATATGGAGTTTGGATCGGGTATGGTAAACAAAGCTGGCACTTAGGTTCGCTGTGTGTGGAAGGCTACAAGCCTGTAGATAAGGGAAATGGGTGGGTTCGGTCTTGGAGTCGGCTATAGGAGGAAAGGCAGTGAGGTCTTTGCGGCTCATGTGAGGTAGAGGTCGGGCACGAAATTGGTGGGATCTGCGTGAGGTCGGGTCGGTTGTGGGCCTGCAGGTTGAAGATAAGTTGATCGGGTGAGTCGGGATATGGGGTAGAGGTGGGATCGTAGGTCAATTGGAGGCCGTAAGGTTGGCTGTTGGGTTCGGATAAGAAGATTTTGCACAATCCCGGTTTGGCCGAGAGGAAGATGGGAGGAAGGTGTCGAAAGGACTATGGTTCATGAAGTCGGATTCGGAGGTCGGATGCAGATCGCGTGGAAGCTTGGCTGGGTTGGAGCTTGATTGGTCGGCTCAACAGAGGGATTCGGTGTTGGAGACAAGAGGGGCTTGCGATTAAAAGAGCAGAGAGCGTGAGGTCGAGTCGTTTGCGAACGAGGGAGGAAAACTGTCCGAGAGATTTGTTCACTCGTTTCAACAGCAAGGGTGGGAGCCCGATCGAGACACAGGATTCACGTAGTAATCACAGGAGGCAATGTGAACGGTGCAGCATGCACAGTAATTTTAGTGGGATTTCAGGGAAACGATCGCCGCACAGAGGTATTTTATTATTGTTTTTTAAGCGGAGGCCAACAACGGAGGAGGTGAGACTGGCGGCAGCCGGGATGTGTTTGGAGGGAAAAACTTTAGCATTTTATTAGTGGAGGGATACGAGACGACCCATACAGACCTAGAGGGAGTTTAAGGACTGCTAGTTGGAATGTTTCTAACCAGTAGGGGAGGGGGAGGGAACTTCTATGAGCAGTTTTTCGCCCTGACGCAGAAGAGGATAGTTATGGAGTACCGTGACAGTTTGAACACTTGGCCAGCCGACTTGACCGGCTTTCGGAGATTGTACTGGAGGGGAACTTTATGAAAGGGCTCAAACCAGAGATTCAAGCGGCAGTTAGAGTGATGAGGGCTCGTGATTTGAGAGAAGCTAGCCCAGTTATTAGAGGATTAGAGGCACCTAGAGAGGGGGGTTGGAGGCAGCAACTCAGGAGGTTCATAAAGTATGACCACCATCTTTTTGGCATCAAAAGAGCCAACACTGAGTACTCTTAAGGAGACCCTGAAAGAGAAAAATGTAAGAGAGACCAGGGGAAAACTTCAAGAAACTCACAGAGACGAAGCTACAGTTTTAGATGTGAGGAGAGGTATACACTGTGGCACAGGTGTTAAAGACCAAACTCTTCAGTTTCTCACTGTTTGTGATGACGAGGGAATGGAGGAGGGTGTCTTCTTTCCACCTGCGGACAAGGTGGGTCTTTGAGAGGGGAGTATTGTTAGACCGGTCCAAGAGGGATCGACTCTACTTCTATAGAGGGTGGAACGCCTGTTCCGCATGAATAGAGCCCGCCTCTCTGTGTGGGGTCTAACATGCGTCAATCAAGAAGGTTTTTAGGTGTTTTAGGAGGAAAAATTCAAAGGATGGGCTATTTAGATAATTCCTTTATAATTGTATGCTTTAAATAAGATGTTTTCCTAGGGTTAGGTTGTCCAGTCTTTTGCTAAAAATTGGAGTCTTCTTAGGTTTTAATTGGGCTCTAGCGGTGCATAGAGATTGGGAGAGCTAGATCCTTCTCTCCAATTGAGGATCAATTGTTTCTTATTGTTTTCTTCCACTATTATCAATTAACAAAGTTTTTATTTTGTTATTCAACCATCTACTCTTAATTTCTGCTTTTACAAAATGCTGAATTTCAAATTCAGCCAAGGTTCTTTCTTTTTTTTCTACAACCATTTCCTATCAGGAAAGTTTCTGGTTCTTCGCCTGGCTAAGCCTTCCATCCCGTAATCTCAAACTCATCAACATTTAGTTTTGGCGGTTGTCTCTAAAGGTAGCAGAGTCAGCCCTGATTGAGGTGGCAAGACTACTTATGGTTGTGGCCATGGCTACAACACTGTTCAACATGTTGACACATCCGATCCAACTTTACCTACTACTCCTAGTGCTTTCTGCTTCATATCAATTACTATTTCTCAGAAAGATGGATTGTCCACGTCAATAATCACAAACATTTGTTTCTATATCTCATATTGTCTCCTCCACTAGTGCCACTCAATAATAAGAACAATTAAAAAACCCTAAGACAATCAATTTGGAAAATACAAGGTATTATAAATAAACAAATAAAAGAGAATGGACATACTGCTGCCATGTTAATTATTAATTAAGATATCCAATCATAAGGTTCTCATGTAGAATACAACCTACCATGAATTGCAAAGAGAAATAGATTGTTAACTAGTACATAGGCTCTATGAGCTTATTAATAAAGAGATTATAGGAATTAACATCATCTATAATTAATCTAATCTTGAATTTTCTTTGTTCTTACATTATAATACCAACAAGTTTATTATCCAATAATTAACCATTCTTTAGAGGCTGTTTGGTTGGAAGTAAAGTGAGTGTAAAGTATTACAAATGATGCGGTTTTAAAAATATTGGTATTTGGTTGGATGAAAAAGGAATACAAGTAAAATAAATGCAGTGTAAACCATTTTAACTCATTTTTTGGTAAACTAAATTAGCCCAGTTTTGAACAAGAACCGTTTACACTACAAGCTAGCTCGATTGATCGTTGCCACCACCCATCGTCGGCTGCCACCACCATCGCCAGCTCCCGCCACCCGCAGCCAGCCGCCACCACCTCTATCCACAACCAGTTGCTGCCACCCACCGCCAACACAACCCATCGCCAGCAGGTGCCACCCACTGCCTGTAACTACCATTTGTAGCCACAATTTTTAGACTTTATACTGCATTCATTTACTTTAAACCAAATAAAAAAATATATTCATCAGTATTTTACCTTACACTGATCCAAACAACTCCAAAATATTCCTTTTACACTGCATTTCTTTTTTAGCCAACTAAACAACCCCTTAATCCTTAAGGATTCAATGAAAAGATTTATTAACCAAAATATATTAGTATCTCCTCACATCTCTCCAAATCATTCAGAATGGAAATTTTGAGGGTTTCAAAAATTTGAGGAAAATTATAAGAGTTGATATATAAATTATATTTTTTATAACATTTAATGATTTCATAAATTAACAAAATAAATTAAAATTAGAAAATAATATATTTGAATAAATTAACATAATTGCATCATTTACCTATAATTTAAATATGATATAGGTATTAGGAGTGTCAATTTATGACCCGACTCGAAAATCGACCCGAAAAATCCAATTTCGAGTCGACTCGTTTAACAAACGGGTCAAGATTGGCTTCTAATTCTTGACACGTTTAAAAAATCAAGTAGGATCCAGGTCAACTTGCTAACCTGGAAATGACACGCATCCCGCAACCCCGCAGCTCCCGCCCACAATGCTTGCACTGGTAAACCCGCATGTCCGTAGGCCCCACACTGCGTCGCATAGCTCGCGCATCCCGCCCAGCCTCGCTCGCACCTACGCTCGACCAGCACTCTGAGCTCGGCGTCGCCTACTTTGCGCTTGCCCGAGTCCTCGTGTCGGGTCGAGTTGACCAGAATTTGGGGCGAGTTGGGTCCGGGTTCATATTTTTAACCCATCTGTGTAATTGGGTAGAGTTCGAGTTGAAGCAGTGGAGGGCGGGTAAGTTTTGGGTTGGACCCAAACCGGACCTAAAAAATCCATTTTGACACCCCTAATATATAGGGATGGCTAGTTTGCCCCACCCCCAATTCCACTACCGCACATTATCAAACGCTTGCGAAATAGAGAACTTGATGGTTTAGTGTTATTTGGAGAAAATGCATTAAGATGATGGTGCTTTTTGTTAGATCTAAAAAGAAAACAAAAAAGTGTTTGAATACAAAAGATAATTTGTACTATTAAATTTCATATTGGCACCTAATTCATCCCCCCAAAATTAACTTAATCAGGAATAAATCTCGATGCATATTTGAATTCGAAACTTTTGGAATAAATATGATCATTCAAATTATAATTTTTAGCAAACTTATTGCTAAATAAACATTTTCACAAGACAAACCCATCACACCAAGAGTGATATGATTTGAGTCAGAACTAAGTTTAGATCAAGCATTCGAAACATAATTGAAAAAATTTGAGATATTAATCGAGAGATCAAATGATAATAATCTCCAAGTTTCACATGCTTATAGTCAAATTGAGTGTCTCAACAAGACGAATCCAATGATCCCAAGATCATTTAATTCCGACATTATTAAGGCACTTAAATACTAAAAGAATGATATATAATCAATGGAATCAATATAGGTCATCTGATGGAGTGTTCCAAATTTTGATTATATTCATGGAGATGCCACAATCAAAAACATAAATAAGCCTCTACTCTTTGCATGAAGAGAGAACCCCTAGCTTGAGATTCAAGAGAGCTCAGAGGCTTAAAGTATTAGGGAGCTCCTCCAAACCAACACCTGATCGTCCTCATTGGAATATTATCAGGTCGTCATTATTGGACCACCACCTGATCATCGTTGTTTGATCAACGTATGACTGCTACCATCGAATTAACACAATCTTCACAGCACCACTATCTTCATCATCAGGCCGTCGCCACTTGATCCACTGACTTCGTGCCCCTTGTAGTCAAACCATCACTGCCTGACCTCTACTGTCAAACTGTCGACGTCCGACTGCTACCGCTTGAACAGTATCGTTCAGTAATTATCCCATAACTATAGTCCTCCAGCCATCATCACCCGACCATTTCCCTCCAACCACCATCTCGCACGACTATAATCCTGCTACCACCGTCGACCAACTACGATCCTCAGATCATTGTTGCTTGATTACGATACTTTGACCATTACATCTCGCATACACTCCTCTGAGCACCTTCGCATGACTTCAATCCTCAGGCAACAATCGTTCAACTACAATCCTCTGACCATTATCGCCCAACTACAACTCCCATCTAACGTTGCCCGAGTATAATCTCCCAAACACTATTGCCCGACTACGAAAATTCAATCACCTTTGCTTGAATATGGTCCTCGGACCACCATAACCTGACTACGATTCTCTGACCACCACCACCCGACTGCAATCCTCTGACCACCATCGTCCAACTACAATCCTCAAATCAATGTTGCTCGATCATGGTCCTTTGACGAGCATCGCCTGACTATGGTCTCCTCGACCATCATTGCTCGACTACGATCTCCCAACAAACATTACTTTACTAGAGTCTACCGACCACCATCACCCAACTATAGTTTCCCGACCATTGTTTCCATGACTACATCGATGCTGCTGACTTGCCCGCTACTACCAATAGCATCGATACAGATCATAACTTATAGGGTCGATGCATATCGTAGACGCCAACTCTGACTTTAGATGTCAACACCAATATTTATCATAAACATCTAGGTTTCTAGTACCTCCTCAAAGGAGACAACTGAACAGACAATGAATGATCTCTTGAAGACAATTCTCATGCTACAAGGCTCTTCCTACTTCTACTGCAGAATTCCTTCTATACAGCTTATCTCATTAATATTGTATCGACATCTTCCCCATCATTTGTAATCAATAATATACACTAGTAAAATCATTTCAATTAAGCTAAGCCTCGTGGTTTTTCTCTTTTTCAAGAATTTTCACATAAAAATTCCAGTATTTATTGCAACCATCTTTTATCTATGTGTGATGGATCTTAGTACAATACTAAGATGTTAAACTCTCTTTATTGCCGTGTATTTTCTAGCATGCAACAATATAGATGATGGAGGTTTTGACTTGAGATATAAGTAAGAAGCTATGACACTATTTGGGAGAGAGATAAATAAATATATAAAAAGAAACATAGGTCATAAAGATTGTGGGACACATGGAGTTGAACATGAGCGAGTGTGTAGGAGACTGACCGTAGCATTATGAGAGAGCACATGAGGGTGTGCTAGGAGCAAGTGTGTGTACATGAGCATGAGCATGGAATTAAGTTCAAACAAGGTTGAGCATGCAATTGAGCGTGTATTCACATAGTAAGGCCAACACAACCTTGATTGTAGAAGGCGCAAGCCATAGTGAGCATAATTGTGTGGTGGGCGTAGGCACGATTAAGAGTGTCAGTATTAGACTCGAAGTTAAAGTCTGACTCAAAGCCAATACTATAAATTCGTGCTAGGATCAATCTGTGCTCATATACATTCCCAAAGAGCAGTTGATTTTTGTTGTCAAGTTCTTGTAAAGAAAGGTCAAACAACATGATTGTGTCACCAGAAACATGTTGAATAGAACTATGTTGATTGAAAACTGATCTAAGAACCAAGGATCAACTTGAACTAAGATACTAAGCACTCAACAAAATTCACTGCGCGCACAACCATAGATAGTTTATTTTGTATGATTGCGCTTCCCTGTTGTATGAGGATGTAGGATTCAAAATGAAATCAGTAACGAATGGAAAGACAAAAGTATCTGACCAAAAATGTAAAACTTGACATACAAAAAACCAGTTCTAGTCACAGCATAAATAAATAGACAAAATAAAGTTCATTACAATAACACGTCTTCTTACCATTATTTAGTGCTAAAGACGTATGATAAGAGAACTAAAAGACAAGTAAAGCTCGCCGACACTTAGATCAAACACAACTACATCAAAGAAAATTACAACCTTATCATTGTAGAACTCAAGATAATACTTGGCTGAAATTAAATTTCAGCAATCTCCAACACAAACTGCAAGTAGAACAAGAGGAATGGCAAGAGAAACTTTGTAATAGATGAAATATGAAAGAAACAAACAAGATACAATCTTCCAATTTCTAGCCGGCGGCTAGAGCCCAAACAAAAACCTAAGAACTCTTCAAATTTCAGCAAATACAAGATAACCCTAACCCTAGGGAAAAATCCTCTTTAAAACATACAATAATCAAGTAAAACAAAAAACAGCCCCTCTCTTTCAAATTTTCCTCCTAATCCTACCTTAATCCTTTCTTGAATTGGCATGCTGGGCCCCACCCCAAGGGGGCTGACTATGCTGGGCGGAACTTTTTGTTCTGCCTACTGTAAACCTGGGGACCGGTCTAACATTGATATCTTTTAAAAGGGTTACCAAAAAATGTGACATAGGAGAAAATTTTACTAGGAAATGAAAATAGACCAAGAAAAAAAATGCAAAGACCAGCATGGAGATGCAAGCTCGGAGCCCAAATCAAGGCATCACTAAAAAAAGGTTTGCCCAAATGATAGAGATAGTTAACAAAACTGTTTCTTTAAAACATATAAACTCAAACTTCCAAAAGTTCATCGAAGGAAAATTACATATGATGCTTTATTATCCAAAATCAACCGCTATAAGGAATTAATAGAATATTCACCAACCAAATAAACCAAGCCCTAGAAGGAATGATGAACTAAAAGTACATGACCAACATACCCTTTGAGAGTTACAAAATATCTACCATGTGCAATTTCATTATATGCACAAGCCCAGATAACAATAAAGATGTTCAAGGTCATCAGCAATATTGAAAACCTTGATGGATATTATACCTGGGAAGCCTCAACAGAATTCGGTAGATTCTCCAGGTAAAGCTCCCATTGCTGTCCATTCCAGTCCGCCACCTCATCCTCACTTGGCATCTTTCCCAGCTTAAATTCCTGGGCCAGGGACAAAAGTTTTGTGTAGATTGCTGACTCTGGCTCCATAGCATCGGGAGGGATGCCAGTACCCTCAATCCAAATCTGAAGGTTAATCTGGTTTTCTATTCCAGGCAAAGTTGCTTTTAGAAATTCTAGAAATGTCTCCGTATCAATAGACTGAAACTTAAAGGTGGCAATATACTTCTTCAGGAACTCATCAAAAGCCGGACGGCCAATCTGCATGTCCCATTCATTAAGGAATTAATACGTGAAAGAATGAAAAAAAAAAAAAAAAAAAACAGAAAATCATCATAAGGTTTTGCAAGCTATGTAAATAAAAGAAGAAAGTCAAAGGCCCTCGATCAAACTTGCACCTGACGTTCAATGCGCCAGAGGAATTGGAACCCTTTTTCATATGGCACCTGAGAATAAACATCATCAGGGTCCACACCTTCCTGTTTTGTCTTCAACTTAGTAAACTCCATGTTGTCCTTGAACCTCTCCATTTCATCATTTAATCCCTTCCACCCAATTCCAATATTCAGATCCGCTCGATCTTTGCCCTGCACAACCTCGACAATTCTCCTCTCAGCATAAGTTGTAAAACCCTGAAATTTCAAAGAATGAGGATTAAGAAGAATTTATTGAAATTAAAAAAATGTTGAAGCATTGCCAGAAATTTTAGAAGCTACAACACGCATCAGTAGACAATCCTTCCTACCAAAATAAGCCAAGAAATTCTAGTGTCGAAAGGGATCGAACTATACATCTTTATCAGAACAAAATATCGATTGTAGTCCAATTTAATCAAATTAAGAAAAGCGTAGAATGCAAATAATGCCCTAAAAAAGGAATTGACGAAGGTATATTCTGAAACAATCATATGACTTACATGAGTGAATGAATGCAATCATTGATGGTGGAAACAAGGAGTCATCTAAATTCAAGTATCTATAATTGGGTTAAATTCTAAAACAGCTCCTGTAACAAATGAAACTTTCAAAAGGCGCATCCTTAAAAAAGTATTTGATAGAGTCTGTTACCGTCAAATGACATGCAAACTTAAGTTTAATATTTAAAAATAATAACTAGATATAACACAAACAGAATGACATACCTTTGATGCTAAATTCTATCATGATTCAAACTTAACACGATAAAACAAATAGTTGGTGGAAAAAAAAATGCAAGAAAACAATCATTAGATGTGTAATGATTTAGCCTTAAATATGAGTTCTGCTAATTCAAGACATATACTGATAGGAAGTGGATACAATTTCCTCAAAATCAGTGAAAGAAAACAAGAAATTAGGAAGAAGAACACACCAAAATTATTTTTATTGCAAGATATGTGAAACAAAATAGCAAGATACAGTTAGATCTTCAATTGGATAGGAAGATCCAGCTTTCTCAAATCTCTAGCCGGCTGCTAGAACCCTCACAACCTAAAAAATTCTAATTTCAGCAAACTCAATACATAATCTTGAAATCACCTTATTGTTAGCCTTAAATAGGCTCCTCTAATTCCCTCCCAAATCAGCCCCCATTTTCCTAAATAATTTCCTCTTATATTTGAATTTAAAATCAGATCTCTTGCCTTAAATAATTACCTCCCAATTGTAATTAAAATCTTCCTAAACAATTCCCCCTTAATTCCTCCTCCCTTTCCCTAAATAATTCCCTATTAGATTTTGAATTAAAAGTAGATCTCTTGCCTTAAATAATTCCCTTCCAATTGTAATTAAAACTTTCATAAATAATTCTCCTTTGATTAAGAACCTTCATAAACAGCTCCCTCATGATTAGGAAACTTCCTAATTTCCTCCCAATCAAATCGGTCAGTCCATCAATACTCTCCTCCCAAAGTGCCACCTTATCCTCAAGGTGGAACAAAGAAAACTGTTGTTGAAGCACTTGACTAATAGTATTGGACTGAAAAATGGACTAATACTGGGTCGAATGATCCCTGCCTTCAGCATTTCCGTGATCAATCTCTCAATCTCATCCTTCTGGATTTGGGGATAATGGTACGAATGAACACTGGTAGGTGAGACTACTTCCTTCAAGATGATAGCATGCTCATGTTTTTGCGGAGGAGGCAACCCTTGAACTGGCTGGAGCACCTCTTGATATTGCTGTAGGAGTGGCTAAACTATGTTTGGTGCTTCTATCTTCTCCTCATCTTCTTTTCCTTTCAAACTCTGCAGCTCCACCAAAAATCTCATTCCTTCACCCTTTCCTCTCTTTGGAAGTGACTCCAAAATCACCTCCATGTAATCTATCAATGTAACCGATTATGTTGAGCTAATAGGAACTAGATTCTCCATAGGTGAGGTCAATGAATTCTAGTTCACTTCAGATTGAGAAACTACATAGGCTTTGGAATCTTGCGTAGTATAAGCAGGATTTATTAAACAAAATTTTGTATCAGATACAACTACTCTAGCAAATTTGTTCATGCTTTGTTGACAGTTCTGCTTGATAGGAATTGAATAAGGTTGATGCTGATAATGTTCTTTGACGTGAAGATCTAACACCTTTATCATTCCTTCTAGGTTGGAAAACTTTTCCTCCATTGATGACATTCTGTCCTCAAACGTCAATTTGACTTGGCCAACTTTTCTTTTAAGACGTTCTTCTAAGGCATCAACTTTTCTTGCTACCATAGGTCCAAAAAAAGCACTCTGATACCAATTTGATAGGAAGTGCATACAATTTTCTCAAAATTAGCGAACGAAAATAAGAAATTAGGAAGAAGAACACACCAAAACTATTTTTATTACAAGATATATGAAAGAAAATAGCAAGATACAATGGATCTTCAATTGGAGAGGAGGATCCAGCTCTCTCAAATCCCTAGCCAGTGGCTAGAGCCCTCACAACCTAAAAAAATTTAATTTTCAGCAAACTCAAAACATATTCTTGAAATCACCCTATTGTTAGCCTTAGATAGGCTCCCCTAATTCCCTACCAAATCAGTCCCCTTTCCCTAAATAATTTCCTCTCATATTTGAATTCAAATCAGATCTCTTGCCCTAAATAATTCCCTCCCACTTATAATTAAAACTTTCTTAAACAATTTCCCCATAATTCCTCCTCCCTTTCCCTAAATAATTTCCTCTTAGATTTTGAATTCAAATTAGATCTCTTGCCCTTAATAATTCTCTCCCAATTGTAATTAAGACTTTCCTAAATAATTTCCCTTTGATTAAGAACGTTCCTAAACAGCTCCCTCTTAATTAGGAAACTTCCTAATTCCCTCCCAATCAAATCAGCCCATCCATCATATACCTATAATTTAAATGTCGCCCTAGATACATTCTACCCATTTTGAAGACATTATGTTTGATCGTTAGGGAGTGGCTGATGAGAGCCTAATCTTTCTTGGTGATCTCAAGGATACCAGTGTTGAGCAGTTACCAAACCTTGGATGGATTCAGCTTGAGAAACACCTCATAACAATATTGGTGGAGATATCGTGCTCAAGACAGACCAACTCATTTTATTTTCAAGCCAGCAAGAAGATGATCAACCTTCAGGGGCATTGCAACAATCCTCGGCATTAAAGTTGTTTGTATCCAATTCAAAGTTAATCCTCATGTGAGCAGAGGTCGTTGTTTGGCATTAAATTATAAATATGTGATGAACTGTTAAGTACGCATCTCATCAAAGATGAATTTGTGGAGAAACACTTTAATCCCAGAGAAGGAACATAATTTGATATTGGGCGTGCTAACAACAAGCTGTATGTGAAACTATGATGGCTTAAGAGGCAGTTTGCATCCTTAGTTACGTTCCAAGACGTACAATATAGTGCAGTCTATTGAGAGACCGCTACATTATATTACTTAACTAGACTCTACAATTCAAAAGTATGGGCATATGAGCATATAAGTGTTAAAAGATACAAATTTATTGTGCAGAGTTATATAGCATGCATCAAACCATAATTCTTTTTTTTTAATCTAGAAAATTCTCCTTTGTTTACAATATAAGAAACTTGACATCTGGAAGAAAAACTAACCATGTGGGTGGAGTGTCTGGAGGGAGTGACAGCTCCTACAGAGTTCACAGCTGTTATATAGGAATAAGCTAAACGTAATTCAGAAATCTAACTAGACGTTATTCAACAGGCCAGGCTATTTGATAATTTCAAGATGATTTCATGGTCTAATAAACTATAAGCTATATGAAACAACGCTTTGATTTGATTTCGATCTCACATGAAAGTTCTAATATCAACAACTTTGATGCTCCAAACGCACCGATACTTTTTAATGGTTTTGAAGGATTTGGCAATAGTTGAGATCATTTTTCTATAATTTTTGAAGAAATTGCTTAGAGAGAAATTCGAGTTCTATTCTATTCCTTGGAGTCATTACATAAATATACATTCTAGGAGAATAAACAAAAAAAGAAAAGACATTTAATCTAATTAATTATAATAATCATATCCTACGGATCTCCAATTGCAGCCATCGGATTTCTGCCCATGAAACTCCAACTGCAGCACTCGGATTGCTACTCACAGATTGCTGACGTGGCCTCCCCTCGATTGCGTGATTCAACACTCCCTCTCAAGTTGGGTTGTACAATCCTAACTTGTAAACAAACTTATCAAGTAGAGAGTCCGGCAGTGCCTTTGTTAGAACACGGCAAGTTGTTTA
This sequence comes from Dendrobium chrysotoxum, assembly GCA_019925795.1. Classification (NCBI taxonomy): domain Eukaryota; kingdom Viridiplantae; phylum Streptophyta; class Magnoliopsida; order Asparagales; family Orchidaceae; genus Dendrobium; species Dendrobium chrysotoxum. Next base: position 17,599,788 of record CM034302.1, read on the forward strand.
TAAGTTGGGGTATATACTACTTCAATTTCTGAGTTCTCTATTTTCTCAAATATAAAGTGTCTATCAATAGTAACATGTTTTGTTCTGTCGTGATATACTGGATCCTTGTCCATACTAAATGCGGCTTGATTGTCACATTTCAACTTTATCTTGCCTTCAATCTTTATTCCCAGTTCAATCAATACTTATTTGATACAAATACTTTCACAATAGTAACTGCCAATGCTCTCAATTCAGATTATGCACTGCTTCTAGAAACAACAGATTGTTTCTTGCTCCTCCATATCACTAGGTTCCCCCACACAGATGAACAATATCTAGTAGTTGATTGACTGTCAACCTGGCTTCCTGCCCAATCTGCATCAGAATAAAGGATTAATTTCCTATCTTCATTTTTCTTGAATAATAGCTCCTTTCTAGGAGTGCTCTTGAGATATCTCAATATTTGATATACTGTATCCATGTGCTCCTTCATAGGATTACTCATATATTGGCTTACCATACTCAAAGCAAACTCAATATCTGGACGGGTATGGGAGAGGTATATAACCTTTCCTACAAGACGTTGATATCTTCCTTTATCTACTGGAACTCCCTCCTTTTCCATCCCAAGTTTCTTCTTAGGATTCATAGGTGTACTGGCTAGTCTGCATCCCAGAATGTCGGTCTCCTTCAGTAGGTCTAAGGTATACTTGCGTTGAGAAATAAATATACCTTTGCTTGATCAAGCTACCTCCATACCAAGGAAGTATCTAAGTGATCCAAGATTTTTAACTTCAAACTCCTTAGACAAAGCCTGCTTGATCTTCATTATTTCTTCTATATCATTTCCAGTAAGGATGGTGTCATCCACATATACAATCAGTACTGCTACCTTATCTCTTTCTGACGGCTTCACAAACAAGGTATGATCTGCCTGGCATTATTTAAAACTATGGCCTTTTACATACTTTGAGAATCTTTCAAACCATGCTCTTGGAGACTGCTTTAATCTATACAAGGATTTCAACAGTTTACACGCTTTATCCCTTGCATAAGACTTCTAAATCCCCATTGGAATCTCCATGTAAACCTCTTCTTTCAGGCTCCCATTCAAGAATGCATTCTTAATATCTAGTTGATATAGGGGCCAATCTAAATTTGCTGCTAAAGAAAGAAGAATCCTAATGGTGTTGAGCTTTGCAACAAGAGCAAAAGTTTCCTAATAGTCTATTCCATAAGACTGATTGAATCCACATGCAACCAGCCTAGCTTTCAGCCTCTCAACACTACCATCCACCTTATGCTTTACAATGAAAACCCATTTGCAAATCACAACTTTCTTTCCTGGTGGGAGATTCGTAATCACCCATATTTGATTTTTTTCCAATGTCATAATTTCTTCTTTAGCAGCTTGTCTCCATCCTGGGTGATTTAAAGCTTCCTGAATATTGGTCAAAATCTGTACATCATCCAACTTGAAAAGGAAGAGTTGATAAGTGTCTGATAATCTGCTATAGCAGAGAAAGTTTTCGATTAGATGCTTGGTGTATGATTCTTTCTGGTCATTTGATGACTATATCTCTTTTTGAACTTCCTCATTTTTCTTCTCTGTATGAATTTCTACAGTTGCTGGATCCATTGAAGTAGAGTTGATAGGTGTAAGATGTATCTCATTGCTCGGCATATGCTGATTTTTCTTTCTTTTTCTTGAGTATACATATTATTGTTCCTTAATTGATGCTCTTTGCAGGGATTGATTAAAACTTATAGGTGGATGTAATAGGTCTGAAGCTGGAGTTTGAGATATAGGAGATATATCTTGGGAAATACTCGTGGTTTGAATTTCTTATGATATTTGTTAATTTTGATTGGACTCTGTTTGGTTGTATAACAAGGAATTTTACTCCCAAGTTTGAAATTCTTCATCATTCTCCTCCTGAATTTCAAAACTAGTGAAGTATGGGTTGTTTTCAAAGAAGGTAACATCCATGGTTTCAAATCCCTTCCTAGAAATAGGGCAAAAACATTTGTAACCTCTTTTTGTTGGGGAATAGCCAATAAAGACGCATTTTTTTTATCTTGGGTCAACCTTCTATCTTGTGGATAGATATGAACAAAGGCAGAGCACCCAAAAATTTTAGGTGAATGGTTTAATGATATGAACCGAGCATGAGGATTGATTTTGAGTAGAGTTTATCTAGGTGTTTCAAATTTTAGTGATGTAGGACTACGTGTGTAGGCACATGCTGTGAATTAGAAAATTACACATGCATAGACAGAGCTTTGAAATTTATCAACTTCTTATGTTCTTAGCAACGATTAAAGCCAATAAGACGGTGATTAAGATCAAGTAATCAATTACATAACAATGTTAGGAGCACAAAGTAATCAAATCAAGTCATACCATGCTAATGTGCGGTTTTCAAAGATAATCCCTAACTTAACAATTAGAATAGTTACTATGAAAGATCCTACTCACTCACACTCTTAATATAGTTTAAGCGGAAAAGTCTTTATAATTACACGATGCCATGATTGAGGAAGAGTTGAAGATATCGGGTTAAGGAAAGAGTTTACCATTCTCGTGTTCTTGATATTTGTTCTGTCGTTTCTCAAATCGGCTGTCAAGTTGTTGGGATTTCTCCTTGCACCAAACAAGTCTTGATAATAGGTCAGGCGTCGTGATGGAGATAAGGGATTGGATGTAGTTGGCTAAGGTGGGAGGGCTCCCGTCTTCCTTCCTTAAGAGAAAGAACAAGTTAGGGCGAACATTTTAGGAGGAAGGAGTGGGGGTATGGCCGGCCATCTAAGGGAGGGAAGAAGCATGACATGTAATTTCAGACTTTGTGGATATATGGTAGTGGAGACAACAATTAGGAAATCTGAAATTAACTTCAGCAATTAGCAAAATCTGGAATTAATTTGGGGAGGGATTGATTGGGGGAGAATTAACTGGAAGGAGCAAAAAGGGGAGAGAGGGGAGAGAGAGAGGTGGCGGCTAGGGTGATTGGGGGAGTTGATTTAGGGAATTGAAAGGCTTGCCAAACATATAATATTGTTTTAGGAAGGAGGGATTATGGCAAATCCCTACTTAATTTAAATTGGCATGATTAGGGGGGAAACTTTTCTAAGATACTTCATCTTATTTTCGGAAAGGAATTTCAAATTCAAATAAATTAAAATCTGAATTTAAAACCTTCCTAATTTGAGATACGTCAAAAATGGAAAGGATCAATTTCTTGATTTGAAATTTTGGAGGCAAGGGAAAGGGGTGCTTTAGGAAAGGAATTTCAAATTCAAATAAATTAAAATCTGAATTTAAAACCTTCCTAATTTAAGATGCATCGAATATAGAAAGGATCAATTTCTTGATTTGAAATTTTTGAGGCAAAGGAAAGGGGTGCTTTAGGAAAGGAATTTCAAATTCAAATAAATTAAAATCTGAATTTAAAACCTTCCTAATTTAAGATGCGTCAAATATGAAAAGAATCAATTTTTTTATTTAAAATTTTGGAGGCAAGAAAAAGGGGTGCTGGCCGGCGGCTAGGAGGGGAAGGGAGCCGGTGGTGGGAGTGGGGGAATTGGCCAAAGAGGTGTGGAAAATATGGCCTGCGGCTTTAGGGAGGGAAGGGGGAGCCGGCGGCTAGGGAAGAAAGCAAAGCGAATTTGAAATGGAGATGAACCACGAGCCCGGACGCTTCCTGCGACTGATGGGTAGTGCTTTGCCCTCACCACGGGACTTCAAATTCTCACAAGAGCTCACAACTCTCCAAGAAACAAGGTGCAGAATTTTTTTATTCATAATAATCATCACCCTCTCCAAAGAGGGGGAGGGATCTATAAATAGCCAAAATACAATAACATGCCTAATGACAAAAGTGCCCCCGGGGTCACATAAGCCTACTCCCTCAAGTGAAAGTAGAAACGGAAAAGATACATAAATAAATCAAATACAAATAAAAGCTCAGAAATAAAGTGGTCCAATCATAGTCGTAGATCTTCGGCCCCTTCTTTGATAAACTTTCCACGGTCGATGGTCCTCATCATTTAGTATCCGACTAGGTAACCTATTTATTAGGTATGCAACAGTAAGAATGACTTCCCCCCATAGATATTTTGGTACTTTTGTGAATAGCATAATAGATTTGACGACTTCTAGGAGTTGCCTATTTTTCCTCTCAGCTACGCCATTTTGTTGAGGCGTATATGCAAATGAACTCACTTGGATTTAGGGGTGTAAGTGAGCCGAGCCGACTCGTGAGCCGACTTGAACTCGACTCGTTAACGAGCTCGCGAGCCGAGCTTATCGAGCTTCGAGCTCGAGCTTATAATCGAGCTCGTTTAATAAACGAGCTCGAGTTCGAGCTCAATAGGACTCGACTCTAAAGCTTGATAAGCTACTCGATTATTTATATATATATATATATATATATATATATATATATATATATATATATATATATATATATATATATATATATATAATATTTATAATATTATTATTATTAAAATATGTGAAGGTTAGAATTTAGATTAAAAAATCCTACTTGCCGGCTGACTCGTTTCTCAAATCTCACTCGCTCACTCGCCGCATGATGCCCTAAATCTTTTGTGTTCATTTTAGGTTTTTCGCACTTCGCTGCCTCCAAACTGCAGGGCGGCTTCGAGAGTTCGGGCATTCGGCTTCGTGAGTTGGGACTTGGAGTTCGGGCCTTCTTCTTCCACGAACATTCGGCATCTCGGCTTAGTGATCTTGCTCGGTTAGTCGGTTCATTGTTCGCCTTCGTCGTCGTTCACTGCGACTTCGAACCTCCTCTATTTTGTGTCTAAGTTTTCCCTTCACACCTGTTTTCAGACGAGTGAGGACTGAGGAGTGAGGACTGCGGTTTCGGCTTCGTGAGTTGGGAGTTTGGGCCTTCTTCGACGGCCTTCTCCGGTAGTTTCAGCTTTCAGGTAATCTTAAAATCTCATTTCGAAAAAAATTGGGGGTTTGCTTGTTGTTGTAGATGAATTTGTTTTTTGTTTTCTTCTTATTTTTTTTCAATCTTTAGGGGTTTGTTTGTTGTGGTAGATGAATTTGTTTTTTGTTTTCTTCTTATTTTTTTTCAATCATGTAAAGAACAATGCAAACCTGATGCATTAGTAAAGTAGAAAAATGCTGTTTGATAGTTCTTCAATGTGGTAGGCTATTAGCTATCATTTTTTTGCAAAGTGTTCCTTATGTCTTGTTTAAGCAAAGTGGCAGCCAAAAGATGGTGGAAAATGGCAGCTAGAAGATGGTTTAGAAATTGATCTGAGTGTGCTCCTTATGTCCCTTCCATACTTGCATGTCGATTTTATTATATTTATGTTCTTGTGATTGACTTGATGGAAATTTTTTGTCATCTGATTTAATATCAAAGGATTAGGTTGGCCCAAAATAGTTTCTTGTTTAGTATTTTATGTACAAATATCTAGTAGTGAAGATGCCTAGATATTTAATGTTTACCTAGGTGTTTGGAACACTTGCTTTCCTATTTCCTACTATATGTGCTGTTATCTGTTACTGTATATTATTGTTCTTTGGATGTACATGTGGAATATATTTTCAATTCTCATGTTAAATATATTTTCAATTCTCATGTTATTATCATTTTTTTAGAATGTCAACACCAGTAAGTATGGAAGGGGATAATATTGAGCCTGCAAATATTGCAACTGGAAGACTTGATGATAATCTTCACTCTTATGTTGGTAGTCAACCTATGAATGAGAATAATACACATAATGATGACAATGAGATTGACGAAGAGATTGAAAATTGGACTAATGAAAATCAAGTGGATGATATTGAAGAAGTTGATGTTATTAGAAGAAATAAAAGGAAAAAAAGATCTAAAGTTTGGGATGAGTTTAAGGAAGTTATTCTTCCTACTGGGCAAAAAAAAGGAGAATGTGTGCATTGTAAAAAACAATTACTTATTGGAGGTACTGGTGCAACTACACAATTTAAAAGACATTTGGATCGATGTGCTGCAAGGATTCGTTTCTTAAAAAACCAAAAAATCTTACACTTTCAACCAACAGATATAGAAAACTCATTCTCTCAGAGCAGTCAAGATGGTGGAATGTTGACAACATTTAAATATGATCATCAGAAAGTTAGGGAGATGATAGCACATTACATTCTAATTAATGAGAAACCATTTTCTATTGTTGAAGAATTTGGATTCAACTTAATTTTGAAGTCTATGTCTCCTTTTTTTGTGAAATACTCACGTGCAACAGCACGCAATGATGTCATACAAGTGTATGAAAGAGAAAAAAAATTGAAGGATGCTTTAAAGGGCATTAACAAAATAAGTTTTACCACAGATTTATGGAAGTCAAAAAATCAGAAAATTTCATATATGGCAGTGACAGGTCATTATATTGATTCACATTGGAATTTACAGAAACGAGTATTGAGTTTTTTGCATTTGCCACCACCACATACTGCAACCGAAATTGTTGATACTTTCTACAAGGCACTTTGTGAATGGGGTGGTGAGGATAAAGTTTTTACTATATCAGTTGATAATGCATCAAACAATGATAGGGCAATAAAGCTTCTAAAAGATAATTTTAGAGTGAAGAAAAAACTATTCTTTGGAGGAAGGTTGTTTCATATCCGTTGTTGTGCTCACATACTAAACCTTATGGTTAAGGATGGCATAAAAAGTGTGGAGTATATTATTGATAAAATTAGAGACACTGTGAGTTTTGTTAATGCATCTAAAGCAAGGTTAGTTAGATTCTCTGAGGTTGTCCAACAACTACAATTACCTACTAGAAAGCTAGTGATGGATTGCCCAACTCGTTGGAACTCAACTTATTCAATGTTGACAGTGGCATTACGGTTAAGAGAAGCCTTTTTTTCATATAATGAAAGAGAAGTGGCATATGTTGCATGTCCAACAAAGGAGGAATGGGATAAAATTGAAAAGGTATGTGATATTTTGGGATTCTTCAATGAAGCAACTGATATTATTTCAGGAACAGATTACCCTACAGCAAATTTATTTCTTTCACAAATCTGTACTATTAAGAAGGTGTTGGATGAGGGGGCCATTTCTACTGATAATTTTATTGTGGAGATGACTAAAAAGATGAAAGATAAATTTGATAAATATTGGGGCGAATGTAATCTCCTCATGGCTTTTGGTGCAGTGATGGATCCAAGAATGAAGTTTGTTATAATTGAGTTTGTCTACCCTAAGATATATCCTGGAGATGAAAGCATGAGGAATGTGCAGCATGTTAGATGTCTACTCTATGAAATGTATGAGGAATATGTTAGAAGTTCTGAAGCCGAAATGGATGGTGATGGTGGTATTGCAGGAGGGAGTTCAAGGAGCACAACCAATTCATTGCAAATTGTAGACCATCTATCTAACTCTAAAAAATATAGTGTTTGGCATGATTTCACCTCATTTGTCTCATCCAAAACAAGCACCAGGCCTGTCAAATCAGATTTAGACAACTACTTGGAAGATGGCTTAGAACTTTGTGGTGAGGGGTAGAAGTTTAATGTGATAGCATGGTGGAAAAACAATCAAGCCAAATACCGTATACTTTCGAGAATGGCAGTGGATATTTTATCCATCCCTATTAGTACAGTAGCTTCAGAGTCCACTTTCAGTGCTGGAGAAAGAGTTGTTGATACATATCGATCAAAATTAGGGGTTGACACTGTGCAAGCTCTTCTTTGTGGCTCCAACTGGGTTCGCTGTCACTATGGCTTGAAGGGAAGGGTTAAGGTAATGATGGTACATACAAGATATAAGATATTTGTTTTGTTTCCCAAATACTTACATATGAATATTCAATTATCATTGTTTTTGTAGGAGGAGGAAGAGGATGAAGAGGTGGAGATTGTCCTACCGATTGCATGAGAAAATTTGAGGTCAGAAATATATTCTTGTTTGGATAAACAAATTTGCTGTCAAACTCAATGATACTTCTCCAGATTTGGTTTTTTTTTTTATTTAGAAATGAATATAGGATTTTTTACATTGCATACATTTCATTTTAACATTTTCTGTTTACCAAAATGTGATAAATCTATTCAGAATTGCTATAAAACCTTGAAAGACAAACGACATGAGCTTCTTTAAGGGCATATCTTTATCATTAATCTCACCACTTGACAGACAAAATAAGGACCTCATCATTGCCAAAATTTGATTTATAAAATTGGTTTACTTTGGCAGATGAAAACTCAGTGGAAGCATGTTTGGAGTCCAGAAGAATGATCAGAATGCTGTAGCTCAATACGAAGACACACAATGCAAACTCAGTGGAAGCATGTATTGGAAGCATGTTATCTTCTCAATACGAAGACACACAAGAAATTTTGGCTCATGGCTTAGACTTGTTGTAGCTCCTCCTTTCACTTTTACAATCCAGCTCAAGAGAATGTTGTTTATTTATTATGGTTTAATATCAAATTTGATGCTGACTCCTATAAGAATAGGAATTGTTCTCTAATGCAATTAGTTTCAATTCTAGCTCATGAGTTCTTATTCAGTTGTAGTTGTATGTAAATTGTGAATTTGTGATTCACTGTTTTGATCTAAATTTGATATTAATGCTCTTTTTCATATTTATCAAGTTTTATTTGGATTTAATTGCATAAAAATTGCACATTATATAAATTTTTTAAAGAAATATGATTGCTCATTATATATTGATTTCTTCTACAATTAAATTTTTTTTTAAGAAATTAAAAGTTAAAGTTGTGGACATTTTATGATTAGTTAAGTTATTTTTTATAATTTAAAATAAATTTTAATTAAGTGTTAGAAAAAATTTCCATAAAAAAATTTAATTTTGGTTTACAATTGAAGAATCAAGCCAATCAAACGAGCTCTAACTCGAGCTTTTCAAACGAGCTCGAGCTTTCGAGTCGAGCTCGAGCTTTCGAGTCGATCTCGAGCTTAGTATTTTCTAAACGAGTCGAGCTCGAGTTTACTAATCGAGCTCGATCTCGAGCTCGAGCTCGAGTTCGAACTACTTGAGTGTTAAACGAGCCAGGCTTGATAAGGGAGATACTCGACTCGACTCGACTCGACTCGCTTACACCCCTACTTGGATTATCCCTTGGCTTGGTAGGTATTCTCTCATGATAGAATGGAAGTACTCTCTCCCATTGTCTGGTTTTAAGATTTGAATTTTTGTATCAAACTGGTTTTGAATCATCAGTTGAAATGATTTGAATATCCTTTCAACTTCAGATTTTTCCTTCATTAAATAAACCCAAGTGAGTCTAGTATGATCATCAACAAATATCACAAACCACCTTGCTCCACTTATATTTTAACCCTTAGGGATCCCCAAATATCACTATGGATCAAGGCAAAGGGTTTAGAAGGTTGGTAAAGAACAACTGAATAAGATGATCTGGTATGTTTAGCCAATTGACAAGTTTCACATTTGAACAAATTTAGATTTTTATTAATAAATCTATGGGGAAAAAGCTTTTCAAGATACATAAAATTTGGATGACCTAACCTATAATGTCACATGATAATCTCTCTATATTGACTGACTCTAGAATGACTCTCAACACTGACTTACAATATGATGATTCTTAGGAGCAGTAAGGTTTGTATGGATTTGGGTGTATTGATGTAATACAACCCAGAACACATCTCAGCACTACCAATCTTCTCCGAATCCAGTTCCTAAAAAATACATACATTATTAGAGAAAATTGTTAAGCAATTACTATCACGAGTTAATTTACTAATGAAAATCATATTGTACTCAAAATTGGGCACATAAAGCACCGATTTAAGGGTGATAGCTTCTGTGACAAAAGCAGAACCAGTTCCCAAAACCTTGGATGTTGAGCCATCAGCAATCTTAACTACTCGATTTGAATGATAGGTTGATAATCATGAAGGAGTGTAATGTCTCCTGTCATATGATCTGATGCTCCTGAGTCAATAACCCAAAGTTTTGATTGTTTTATACCTGAGTGAGCTTGTAGGCTGCTAGCCGATTTTGGAGACTGTTGGTTCGTGATGTTGTTAAGTAGCAACTTCAGCATCTATAAATGCTTCTTGGTGAAAGAAATAGCTTCAACTTCGATGGATTGATCTTGCATCGTGTTGACAGAGTTTGCCTTGCTTTCTTATGTTGATTGTTTTGCCTTCAAATCAGCTAGTTTTTCATGAATCTTCCAACATATCTCCTTTGTATGTCCTGGTTTAGCATAGTGATCACACCATGGTCTAGGAAGAGGAGAAGAGTTGTCTGCAGATCCAGAGTTTTCGGTGTTTAAACCAATAATATTTGGGTAGGAGGATGAGATCTCGATATCCATGGATATGGTTGGATTTCCTCGATTGAAATAGAAGATAAATTTTGGGCAAGGGCTACAAATGCTTGAAGAGATGAGGCTTTCGGCAGCATGATGGAGAGTTACCGCCGGTTGAGGGTTTGAAAGAAAGGGAGGAAGGCTTGCCTCTAGCATTCAGAGAAGGCTTAGGATTTTCCTAAGCTTTGATACCATGAAGAAATTATTTAGAGAGAAATTCGAATTCTATTTTATTCCTTGGAATCATTACATATATATACATTCTAGAAGAATAAATAGAAAAAGGAAAGATATTTAATCTAACTAATTATAATAATCATATCTTACGGATCTCCAACTGCATCCCTCAGATTACTGCCCACGGATCTCCAACTGCAGACCTTAGCGGATTACTGCCCATGGATCTCCAACTGCAGCTCTCGGATTACTGCCCAAGGATCTCCAACTGCAGCCCTTGGATTGCTGCTCACGAATTGCTGACATGGCCTCCCCTTGGCTGCGTGATTCAATAATTTTTAAATAAAAAATTTCAAGATATGCAATGATATTTTCTGATTTTAAATGGAGAATATATTTATAAATTCTAGAATTTATAAGGTCGAATGCTAAAGCCCTAAAACCACCTTAGCAAACCCAAATACCTTACTCCTTCATTGAAAACCTCAAACTTATAATCCCTCTTTAATAAACCTAAATTATTGGCTATGCAATATGTTTAATAATTATTAGTAAAGGTTATCTCATAATATTACATAGTTTAAATAGTTATGTAGTTTATTATTTAGCTGAATCATATTAAGGGTTGCTTGCCACTTAATAGTTTTGAGAAATCTTCCTTTAAAATATCTAAACAAAAAACCCAGCAAGAAAAGAGTGACCATAGGTCAATAAAGGTGTGCCACAGTGATTGAGCATAGGTCAATAAAGATGTCAGTGTTCTTGAACAAGATTTTATTCTGAAGTCATACACGTCAACGTAGAGATGGGAAAGGCTGTTTTAGGTTGATTTCATCCAAAAGCATCCCAAATTTTAAGAGGGAGAGGTTGATTATGGGCGAAATCAGGCAGCATTAATGAAACTCAGCTGAAACAGAAAACACCATTTGAAATGAGAAATACGATCAATGAATCTAGCAATAATTATCTGCAAAATCTACATATGAACAACATATCTAAAGAGCATGGGGATACTATTAACTATTGGGTTTGTTCAGCAACATTGCTCCAGCGGCAATGAGGCAATTTGGGTTCATGCACCATATCTCAATATCCCACATTAAAAAAAAGAAGGATATATATATATATATATATATATATATATATATATATATATATATATATGAATGATGGGTTTGATAACAACTGGTTTGAGTACCCTAGAAAGTTACTAGTAGCTTGATTGGAAATGAAGAAAATTAGTTCTCCTTTCTGCACAAGGCTCATGGACTAGTAGAGCGTGGTTTAGCAAGCATTTTTAGTATACTTTCATTATTTCTTTGATATTTTAATAGTTAAATTAATCACACTTGAATATAAATTTGCTTTATGGTAAGATATTTGTCATCACATTCGGAATTTCACGGCAGCCCTAGCTGCACTATCATATCAAAATATGTTCAAAATCGTCTAGCATAATATTATGGAACTGTTGGATCACGTTTGGTGGAATCTTTTATTTGGCTAACTATAATGTGTTATTCCAAAGGGATGCACATCCATCCATGTAAGCATGACAGTAAGAACGCCATGTCTATCTTATTCAAAATTCAACTGATTAACCAAAAATATTACAAATCAATACAAAAGCCAAAATCTTCCGTATCATACAACCTACAAGTGCACGTCTTCTCAATGCATTCATTCTAGATAGGGGACGCCACACCAAAGATGATGAGTTGTTCAACTTTTTTATAAATATAAGGCACAAAAAAAAGAGAGAGGATTCCATACATTAACAAACAACTAACAAGTGCACATTCTATGTTGTTCAACTTCAATTAAACCAATGCCCGTGGGAGAGAAGAGAGATGACTCAGTCCTCTAACAAACAAAAGTCCAAACAATAGCAAACAAAATAATAAGCACGTGCCACCATTCTCACATTCCTAAGTACATACACAAAACAAAGAAAAAGAGGAAATCCCAAGAATCTTAAAACAAGATATTACCTCGCACACAAATCTTTTGGTTTTATGCACTGCTAAAACCGCATTTCTCCAGGTACTTCAGCATACAAAACCTAGCAAAAGATCATACATATAGTCACACAACATCTCAGGAAAGGAAAGATTGAGCACATGAAGCAAGGCCTGAGGATGCCAATCTCAATATCACGCAAACCAAGCTACATTCCAAACAACGCATGGAGCATTTCCTTAAAGCCTTCTATATAACAGGACAATTTCAAATAAGAAAAGAATAAATGATTCTATACAAGGCACAATTTCCTATGAGCTGTGAATCCCAATGCAAGATAATTTTTATTGGTCCAAATTTGCAAATCTCAAAGCACTCATCTCAATCTTTTTATGTGATTTGAATTATATAAGGATCAAGAAATATGTGCCACGAAGAAACACCAAATAGATCAAGAGAAAAACAATGATCTAAAACTTCAATACACAAAACATCAGGAGAAAACACAATTAGCCAAGATAATGTCATTAACAAAGTTAGAACAAGTGTTAATTATGCATAACTTTGTAAATGATTTAAAAACCCAAGACCACCAACTCCTAACCTTTCTTTAGGCATAAGTCACTAACAAAGTGATGCAGCACACCAAGATAAAAATCAAAGATAAGGTCCCGAACCAACTCACTACATTAAGATATTGGGTTATTTATCATGGACAACTCTACATGCAAGCCCATAGACTACCCATAATCTCTCTAAAATCATTGGATAATAATTAAGAAGCTTATTTTGAAGTTCTTCAATGGTTAGGCCAGCCATTTCAATCAAGGAAATAAAAACTTTTAAAAATTACTTAATTTCAAGACTACGCTATTTGTCTTATTTGACTAATCTAAAATTTCATATTTTCAAGAGCTTTAAATTTTATTTTATTTTTCATTATATTATGACAAGTTATCAATCCATGTAATAATATATAATTATCCCCTAAGAATTTCAAGTTATTTAAGCTTGAAAAAGATGTATAAATAGGATACAACTCCGTACTTTTGGATTCAATGAATAAAAAATCTTTTTTGCTTATACAAAATTCACATGAAAATACTTGGTAGCTACTCTAATCTCTGGTAATGATTGGTGGTTGATCCCTTAGGATTTTAATGAGTCATTAATTATCTTTTCTCAAATACACATCTTCTCTACATAACCTCAATCATAGCTTCCCTCAATCCTAAAATACATCCACCCCTTCCAAACTCTCCCAAATATTCCCCTTATATCTCTAATAATCTCACAAGACCACCCAAACTCTCCCAAATATTCCCCTTATATCTCTAATAATCTCACAAGACCACGAGTCCCCAAATAACCTTAAAATATCTTAGCCAAAAATCCAACATATAGAGACAATTTTATGTTGTGAGCAATCGAATTAAAAACATCACAAGTCCTTAATCACTAATGCAAAATCTATAAAAATATCAATATCAATTCTCTAACATATTAAACCTTTGATCTAGAACTCTTCACCCTTTTCCCTTAAGAAAAGCTTGTCCGTTGATACCATAAAAGTTTCAACATCAAATATACCCAAACCCTAAATACTCTATTCACCACCACCCACATAACACTTCCACCACCATCAATATCAATAGAATAGCCTTCACTATAAATATCCTATATACCCTATATCACAAACTTTATGGATACAATCTTTCAACGCAAACCTTAATGGTATTGGTATCTAAGACATGCTATTAAATTCATTTGATTCTTACAAAAAGGATAATTTACGTTATAAAAATGGATCATTAATTAAAATAATGACATATATCAATTGTCGACAAAATTCATGGCATACTCCAATAATCTAATTTTATTTAAAACACATACTAGAATTCTTTTCTGATTTAGGTCAAATAAAAGTCTTTAACAAATGTTTATTAAATGTATAGGCTTTATCAATAAAATACATAAAGGCCTTCAAAGAGTCCTTTTGGATGTATAATTTAGGCAGGCTAAAACAATTTTAAAAAATCCATTATAGATATTTTTGGTATGAAAATAAATTAATTCTCCCTCATAACTTCATTACATGACCTGTAAATTTAATTCTCCTATAATTACAACAACCTTATATGTTTCATTTGCTTTTAAATGTAGGCACCAAAATCCTTTCTTCAATCCTTTGACATGCTATGTTTTTTAAATTCCATTAAATAGCAGTTAAACAAACTACTCTAATATCCCTCACAAGTCTCTAAATCTCAATGAGTATTTCATTTGAATAGAAAGTTCGACATTTCAAGTTCATTATTCTAGATCTATCCATTTTATGCTTTAGAAGTATTCATGATGCTCTTTTAAAACAATTTCTTCGTTAAAACTCACATTTTCAATTTCCTTGCGATTCTATCTTCCTAAGATCCTATTAAGTTTACTTTGAATACATCTAGCATGATCAAAGACTCCAAGTCACTAAGAAGTTATTTATACATCTTCTATTCTCTTTTGTACATAGCTTAATATACAAGGTAAATTAAATCTGAGTTCTTGAGGTCAAAAGGACTGCTTCATGATGGGTCCATATTTTTACAAACGTTATATTTAGGTTCCTAATGCCTTTCTCATATGCAAGCTGGCTTTAAGGTAAATTGTTGATCTTCATAAAGGTCATTTTCAATTATCAACATGAATTTTTCTATTAAATTGTATCATAAAACATATTTGTATTTGAACTACAATTCTTTTAAAATACCCTCAACCAAAAAAGGTAGTCGAGAGCTTAACTACTGAAGCTTTAGTGGTCAACTAGATTGTTGGCATGACAAATTTGTGTGAAATGCAATGTGATGAGGACATCAGAAGATCTACGGCTACGATCTAGAGTTTATTTTTTGATGTGTTTTATGAACGAGTTTATTTTATTTTTCTGTTTTTTCCCATTATACCCCTATGAGGGGAGTTTAGTGTGTTGTAGCCCAAGGGGCATTTTAGTCTTTGTTTCTTTTCTTTTCTTGAGGCCTATTTATAGGCTAGCTCTTGTATTTTGGAGGATGATGAATTATGAATGAAATTCCCGTTTTTTTTTTACTTTGATCTCTTTGTGAGTTCATGAGAGGAGAAACCCTTGGAGAGGGCTTGCATCACCCGTCAGCCACCGGTGGATTCTGGGGACTCACGGTTAGTACCTAATATCCCCCCTTTTCTCCTTCTTTGGGCACCCCCACCGGTCGCCTAGCCTAAGCCCCTTGCCGCCGGCCTAAGCTTCCCAAATCCCTTCCCTTTTCCTCCCTAACCTGCCACCCTCACCACCTCCGTAAGCCGCTGACCTCCCCTCACCCGTCCGCCGCCATTCTCCCCCAAACCCCTTCCCCGCTGGCCTCCCCTCACCCGTCCGCCGCCATCCTCCCCCAAACCCCTCCCCGCCGGCCTCCCCTAGCTTCCACTAGCCGCCGGCCCCTTCTCCAATGATCTTTGAATTTGGAATTTCAAAATTCGAATCTATCTTAAATACTTTCCTAAAATAACCTCCCTTAATTAGGAAGGTGCATTCATTTGAATTCAATTTGATATTTGAATTTCAAATATTTCCCTCCCTAATAAATCCCATTTAGGAAGCCTCTAATTAAATGAAATCTGAATTTAATTTCAGATTTAAATCAATTCCTAAATCAACTCCATGACTCCACATACATTGAATGTGGACATAATTCCCCCCCCCCTCTCTCTCTCTCTCTCTCTCTCTCTCTCTAGGCTGGCCCACCCGCTCCCTCTTTCTCATTAAACTTTGCCATTAATGATCCCCAATTAACTCCCTAAATTAAGTCCAATTCAAATTCAATTGGGATTGATTGAATCTTCACATTCCTTAATGAAAATCACTGATTAGGCAAGCAATTAAACCCTTCTCTAAAACTTATCCCTCTCCTGGATGCCGCCAGCCTAGTCATCTCTCTCCCCCACCTTCCCAAAACTGATTCCAAACCTTCCAATCAGACGGGATTCCTTCTCTCCCAGCTTTCCTTGCTGCTGTTTGGGAATTTCAGCAAATACTGCTGCTGTCCCGCTATCTATAGAAGCTACACTTGCTGTCCAAATCTCAAGGACAGTCCAGTTTACACGTCCAGAAGTTATTCGGAGCCAAACAGCTTGCTGCCCTGACCAGCCCAGCTGAAATTTGCTGCTGTTCAGTCCTTTCGGAAGCCTCCGTTGCTGCCTGGAACTGTCCAGAATTGCTGTCCGGGGCTTACCAATTGCTGTCCAAGGATTCAAGGGTGGATTATTGCTGTCCAAATCATCCAAGAAGCTGCCAACCGCCATCTACTTCCAATCCAGCCATCAAAACACCACCAGAACGTTGTATGAATTCAATTATTGGGTGAAACTCTTCTCCTAACTCACTTATCTTCCTAGTCCACTTTTCGATGGTAGTTATTAATGGATTCATAAAAATCGTATCAATTATTCTCTGCTAAACCTAGCAATCTAGAGAGTGTTGAGTGAGGGAACCATTGCATAGTGACTAATCTTATTGTTAGCATTGGGATTTATTGTTGAAACCATTCATGTATGCAACGATAGATTAAATTGACTATTTTACGATCTTAGTTTCTATGCATGTAATTTGGCCTAAACTTGTCTTTACCGCTCATTGTGTTTTACTTCGTCGTTCAAACTCACTTGAAGGATATAATTATTTTGTTCCCTAAAAACTAAGCGTGCAAATTTCCTTAAGCATTTCATCCACGCATGTTTTGTTCTACATCACAAGGTCTGTCATGCAAACCACAAGATTGCACGCAGGAGCTTGCACAAGGACTCCCTGAGCAGCTCGGGTTGGTTTTCATCCCTATACACAATTTTGCTTTTGTACAAACTTGCATAAGGATTGTCTTAGTACAAACTCATAAAAATGCGAATTGGCTCTGTCAGCTACCTCATAATCATCTAAGTTGTGGAAGGACAACCTATGCTTACCCCTT
Organism: Dendrobium chrysotoxum; assembly: GCA_019925795.1. Lineage (NCBI taxonomy): Eukaryota > Viridiplantae > Streptophyta > Magnoliopsida > Asparagales > Orchidaceae > Dendrobium > Dendrobium chrysotoxum. Next base: position 17,617,233 of record CM034302.1, read on the forward strand.
ATGTGGGAAGATAGCAGAAGCAAGAATCCAAACAAACTTGAGTTATTGTCAAAGGCAAGCTCATCAACATGAGCTCCCAATAATGCTGAGCTCACAAAACCTAGGCGAGCATCTGTAAATGATTATGAGCTCATACAGAGTGAGAAGAAAGAGAGCAAGGATTTTTGCTGCTTTTCCTTATTAGAAATACGGTTTATTGTATAACACCCCTTATACCTCAAGAGCTAAGAGTAATATATAAACCCTAATGTTAATCATCAAAAGATAGTATTTATAATTAATTTTTTTAAAAAATATATTTATAATTAATTTTATCAACTCTATTCGCAAGACATGTTTTTATAACTATTACAAGACTCGGAGTACTTATTTTATTTCCACACTTTTCTCATTATAAAAGCATATTTTATTGCCTTAATAACCTTTATAACTCTTCACTTCACCACAAAATCTCCTTGCTTATGAACAATCAATTTCTAGACCATCTTTGTATTATGACAACTGTTCAATACATCTAACAATCATAAATATTATTCAAATGATTGTCAACTTCTCACCTTTTATGATCCATTATCATATCCTAACTAATATATTCACTACAACAACAACAAGCCTTTATCCCACTATGTTGGGTCGGCTGCATTAATCATTTTTCTCTATTGTATCCTGTTAAAGGTCAAATTCTCATCTAAATCTAATAAAGAAAGGTCATTTCTAATATTTTCTAACCAAGTCTTTTTAGGCCTACCTCTTTCTTTCTTAACATAAGTCAAATCTAATACATCTACTTTTCTAATTGGGTCACCAGAAGGCCGCCATTTTATGAGACCAAACCATCTAAGGCGAATCTCTCTAATCTTCTCTTACACTGGAGCTACTCCAACCTTTTCACGTATATGCTCATTTTGTATCCTATCTTTAAGAGTAAAGCCACTCATCCACCTGAGCATCCTCATCTCTACAACACTTAACTTAATATTACGCTTCTCTTTTAATGGCCAACATTCTGCACCATAAAGCATTACAGGTCTCACTACCATCTTATAGAATTTTCCCTTAAGTTTGAGAGGGACTTTTCTATCACATAACAAGCCCGATGCATTCCTCCACTTCAACCATCCAACTTGAATTCTACTAATAATATCCCCATCTATTTCACCATCACTCTGAACAATTGACCCAAGATATCTAAAACGTGTACTCTTATTAATGACTTGATCGCCCAAATTCACAATCCCCCCCACTAGATTTATTATTACTAAAATTACACTCCATGTATTAAGTTTTAGATCTACTCAAACGAAAGCCTTTAGACTCTAAGGTTGACCTCCATAATTCAAGTTTACCTTCAATTCCCTCTCTGGTCTTATCAACAAGAAGAATATCATCAGCAAAAATCATACACCAGGATACAACCTCTTGCAAATGTCTAGTGAGAACATCCATGACTAAAGCAAAAAGATATGGGCTTAAGGCTAATCCTTGATGTAATCCAATTGAAATAGGAAAATACTTGATCAAACCACTTTGTGTTTTAACACAAGTAACAGCTACTGCATACATATCCTTAATGACTTGAATATAAGCATTATTAACCCCTTTCTAATGTAGAACTCTCCATAGCACTTCTCTTGGAACTTTATCATATGCTTTCTTTAAATCAAAAAAATCATATGTAGATCCTCCTTATTCTCTCTATACTTCTCCAATCAAACCTCTCAATAAATGTATAGCTTCCATAGTAGACCTACCCAGCATGAATCCAAATTGATTTTGAGAAACATTAGTGTCATGCCACAACCTATGCTCTATAACTCTCTCCCATAGTTTTAAAGTATGACACATTAACTTAATTCCTCTATAATTCGAACAATCTTGTGCATCACCTTTATTCTTAAAAATAGGAATCAACATACTCATTCTCCACTCATCTAGCATCTTTTTAGTCTTCAAAATAATATTAAAAGTTTAGTAAGCCAAAAAATTCCTTCATCTCCTAAGCATTTCACCTCTATTGGAATATCATCAGGTTCAACAGCTTTTCCACATTTCATTTTCTTTAAAGCCTCTTTAACTTCGGTTTTACTAATACGCAAATAAAAACAAAAATCTTTATTTTCATTTAGGGTGATAAGGTCACTAAAGTCAATTGCATTATCATAATCTTCATTAAAAAGTTTAGCAAAATATCTCATCCACCTTTGTTGAATATCCTTTCTAATAAAAGCACATTTTGATCTTCATCCTTAATACACTTCAATTGAACTAAATCCTTACTACTCCTATCTCTTTGTTTAGCTTACTTATACATATATATTTCGCCCTCATTAATATCTAATCTATTATATAAATTATCAGAAGCTAAAATCTTTGCATTGCAAGTTGTTTTCTTAGACTCCTTATGGGCCTCTTTATATCTTTCTCAATTATCAGAGTTTTTACAGCTAAATCAATTTTTATAACAAATCTTCTTATTTTTTATTTTTTCTTACACATTTTGATTCCACTACCAACTATTTTTACTATTAGTAGCTTTTCCCTTTGATATTCCAAGCACATCTTTTGCAACATTCTTAATATCACTAGCTACTTTTTCTCATATAACATTAACTTCCTCATGCACAGATAAAATCTTAAGATTTTGAATATTAATCTCAAAAATATTTTTATTAATATTCTTTAAATGCCCCCATATAATCCTAAAACAATGATTTACTTTTTTTTCTGTCTCTTCATCTTAAAGTTCAAAACTAATAAGCGAAGTTGGATACATAAATTTTCACATGAATAACTTTACAATCTTTGCAATCTAAAGATCTATTTTTCTTATAAGAAAATAATCAATCTCATTTTTACTATATCCATTCTTATAAGTGATGAGATGCTCATCTCTTTTGTTAAATAAGGTATTAGCAATTATAAAATCATAAGGTAAAGAAAAATCTAATATGATCTTATCGCCTTCATTAGTCGCTCCAAAGCCAAAGCCACCATGAATGCTTTTAAAATCATCTACCTCTCTACCAATATGTCCACTTAAATCTCCTCCAATAAAAACTCTTTCTTCGAGAGGTATCATTTGTATTAATTCTTCTAGGTCATTCCAAAATTTTAATATTGAACACATATTGAAACATACTTGAGGAGCATAAGCGCTTATAATATTAATAATCTTAGCATCAACAATGATCTTTAAAGCTATAATTCTATTTCCAATTCTATTAATTTTTACAATATTATCCTACAAACTCTTATTTATAATCACACCTACACCATTTCTAGTACGACTCCTACCAGAATATCATAGTTTAAATCCTAAACTACCAATCTTCTTAGCCTTCTCTCCAACCCATTTAGTTTCCTGAACGCAAAGAATATTTATCTTCTTATGGATCATAATATATATTAATTCTATTAATTTGCCTATAAGAGAACCTATATTCCAAGTTCCTATCCTAATTTTAGTTTCATGGACTAGCTTTTTTGCACACATCTGTCCATGATGTGAGAACCTTTGCCTATTTAACGCTGCACCCGGGCACCGGTACAGCGGTCCTTGCTCACTTGTCGCTGTATTCCGGCCATACAACACGTCGCTTCCAAGGAACGCCCTAGCATTAACACAATGTATTTAAGGATTCATGTCATGATTATTCGACAAGTTTTACGCTGGCTATCGACTATCTAACGCAACCCTTCACTTTTCTTATCCAGGACTTGGGACTTGACAACGACAGTATTAAACTAATATATTCGCTAATAACTTAAATTTAGTGTCTTGGATAAGTTTAATTAACCCCTAGAATTATCTAAGTAAAAATTATAATAACTAAAACTTAAACCAGCCTATGTTAATGTTTAATCATTAATTATTATGCATTGCATCCATTATTTTGACATACTAATTATTAATAAATATTTCATTAGTTGCATGTAATATAGATTAATGAGTTTTATATATATAATACTTAATTCATTTCTATTTACATATTTAACAGCCAAAACTTCCTAATACTTAACTACTAGCATCCATTAACTCCCAGATGCAGAGGTGACAAAGAAGGCTCATAGATCTTCCATGGACTTAGAGCAGTTAAATATTACATATCAAATTAGACTAATTAAATAAGATTAATTTATAATATGGCTATTAACTAATTTGATTAACTACACTAATTTGATAAGCATTGGGCTAGAAATACTTTGTCAATGATTAAAAAAATAAATAAAAATTATTAGTTATAGATAGATTGGTTGATTAATAAATTAAAATAGAGATCATATAAGACTAATTAGTTATCAAATCATTAATAGAATAATAAATCATTCCAGTGTTCTATGAACTAATTAAAATAATAGTAATATCAAATTAATTAGGAATTAACTAATTAAGATATTAAATTAGTTTGATTCATTAAGCTAGTTTTGGGGATTAACTAGAATATCTGCTTAGAAAATAAATTGTTATGATAAAAAGTCATTTTAGTTAGTTTACAATAAATAGAACAATTTTAAGCATAATTAATCATATTAATTGTTGATTAGAAAATAAAACTATCTTCACATGAATTTAATATCAAAGCCCATTTTGATTATGCAACCAACTTCTACCAATATACCACGAAAACTCTTATAAAATAACTTCCACTTTTAGATCAAATTAGACAACAGACTTAGCAATAATTTCAATTTTCAATAGATAGTTATTTACTCGCTTAACTCAGCAACAAAGCATACTATAGCACAAGCTCAATTAAAGCAATTGACGATCAGACCTTGAGTCGATTTGACTCTGGTTTAAGATCAATTTGAAGTGACTCGACCCAATATCAAGTTAGATAAGTCTGGTTATATGTTGGCTTGAGCAAATCTTGATTCGAGCCGCAGCTTGTTAACTTCAATTGAGCCAAAACTTGATTTGATCTCTATAGATTATCAATCTCCTAACAAAAATTCTTAATCCAATATACATGAATAAGATCATGCTTATATGGGTTCAAATATATATATATATATATATATATATATATATATATATATATATATATATATATATATATATATAATGCATATTTATAATAATTCAAATCTAAATATACATATAAATAAGTGTATATGCATTCATACAAACATATAAATAGATTTTGATTTGATATTGAGCTAGCTTTATATGATCAAGATTTTAATCAATTCAAATTCAATTTGAGTACAACATTTCTCATTAGTGTGATCATTGACTTCTATTTTATCTTAATCTGAGCTTAAAACTAATCTAATTTTCAGGTGAACATCAATCTTCCTCAAATTCATAGCCTTAAGTATAATTTAAAATATAGTAAAACAAAGAAAATATAGCCAAACATAGCCTAAATTTTAATGAGACTAATTATTACTACATAATTGCTTTTCTAACTAATGAAATTAAAGTAACATTAATTTCTAATCAGATTAAAGTTCTAATCAGTATATTATGATCTTATTTGATCCTTAAGTTAGCATTCTACTCATTGATTTATTACAAATTAATTAGGATAGTTGATGTTTAATTAGTTCATATATGTATGTAATTAGCTTGATTGGAAGAAAATATGGATATTAACATCCAACAATTTTTAAAAATTAGCTCAAAATATGGATATTAACATCGAAAATACTTTCAGGTGTTAATATATATCTTCTGGATTATCAAAGCAAAATTTACAAAGTTTTCAACAAATGGATTTATTAAATCATACCTGCGCCAAAAATAGAAAAATTGGGTCCTCAATGGCATTAAAAGGGGAATAGATTCATCTTCGGATACCAACAAATGCAAAGGAAAAAAGCATTAAGAGCTAGTTTATTTTGACGTTAATATATGAAAGTCGTTGAATCTGTATTTTAGGATTTTTTTTTTTTTTTGGGTGTAATGAGGTCAGTATCCACATTTTAGAATATCAATCAAACATTTATTTGATAGAAAGTGGATAGCATTAAGCAGCAATTTATACCTCATCGTTATAACGTTGAGAAGTGACTTTACGTTTGTAAAATTGAAAATCACCTTCACTCCTTCAGTTTTCCTTTGCATAAGAAAATAACGAATAATATTATATTAATATAATAATATGTGAATTAACTAAATAAAGATTATTTAGGTTAATTATATATTAATTAAATAATAATCATAAAGAATGTTAATCACTAATTACTTAAGCAAAGTTTAATTAGGAATTTGTTACACAATAATTAAATAAGCAAGGATGATACAGGTTACGTATTTATTTTAATCAATTATTATGTTAATTAATTAGTGAGGAAATAAAGTTGGAGATGCTAAATTAGTATAATTAATAAATTAATTAGGGAATTCAAACGTGGGTAAATGATGATGATGACGATATAGCAATGAATAAATTAAAAATAATTATGCATTAACCTCACTAATTAATCAAGAAATAGTTATAAGAATAATATTTAATTGTAATTAGTCCAGAATTAATTAATCCAATTAGTTACTCTAGTTAATTATAGATAAATTAGAGATAGTGATGCAGAACTATCTAATTTCTTTGGACAAGCAGGCATTAAGTAATAGTTAGGATAATAAATCTATCAAAATAGTCATGAAATGATTAAATTAATATAGAAATATTGGCCTAATTAAGAATTAATAAAGTTATTAAATATCAATTAATTATTAATAGAATAATTCAAAATCTTTTATAATTAATTGATTAAAACTTAACTAATGAAGTTAAGTAGTGTTGCGGACTCAAATATACGCGGCGATAGAGTTTAAATTTTCGTCTCAGCGTTGTACGTATATCCAGCACACAAACAGAAGAATGAAAGAACACCAGAATTTTTACGTGGAAAGCCCTGAAAAAGGGAAAAACCACGGGGCCACGCCCAGTTGAAAAAGTTCCACTAGTGTTGTATGAAATACACGAGGCTGACTCGTCCTTTAAATTCAGGGCGATCAGATTACAATGAGTATCGATTGCAAGGCCAAACAAAGTTCCGACGTCACTCGGGTGTCCGGCAGAATTCCGGCGTCACTTGGAAAGAATTTCGGCATCACTCGGGCGTCGGGTAGAATTCCGGCGTCGAGCAGAATTCTGATGTTACTCGGGCGTCAGGCAGAGCTCCGGCGTTCAGTGGTGCTTCGGCGATATCCCGGCGGGGTTCCGGCGGTGTTCCGGCGGAGTTCCGGCGGTGATCCGGCGGTGGTCGAGGAAGAGCTATTCCCTCCTAGACTTCTCTTCTCTTCTTCTTCTTTTTCTCTTCTTGGCTTGGTCCCCTCTTAAGAGAAATGAGGGGCTATTTATAGTTTTTCTGGAGTGGCATAGCCCGTAAATATGTGAGGGATCAGGGGCAAATAAGGAGTGATCCGGATGAACGGCTGATATTGAATCCCTTGATCATGAACCGTATTGAGCATTTGAAGGTCTTAATGGTATCAGAATTCAACGATCTTGGGCTCGTTGGATTCGTCTCGTCGAGCCGCTCAATTCGACTATAAGCTCGTCAAAATCGGAGACCGTTTGGTAACTCAAATAGCTGTTTGATGCTTCCAACAACGCTTCGGGTACTTGATTTTGACTCATCTGGATTCGGATTGAGTCGAATTTGGTGTCGTTGGATTCGTATTTCCGAGACGCTCAGTTCGACTATAAGCTTGCTGAAATCGGAGTTTAAATGGTCTCCAAATTAATTTTTGAAGTTTCCAACTTACGTTTTTCGTTGAGATTCGTGCCCGATCAAGATAATTTTTTGGCGATATATCAAGTAGGTATTTATCAATTATAAAATATAAAATCGTGAATTTGTCTTACTCGACCTAAATGTCCTGTAAAAAAAAAAGCAGTACTCGCAGAAATTCTACTTCTACAATGCCCGAATGGCTCATCCAAAGAATTAAACTTATCAGCCAACTCGACCATCCAAAGAAGTCATAAAATACGATAAACGTACAAGAAAAAAGGAAAATAATTCACCTCATTGAGCCAGAAGTCCTCGTTGGTCTTATTTGTTATCAGATTCCCCGTCCAGCTATGAGCGAGCTCATGAATTACCACCTGCGCCCCGCTAGCATCGCCTTTGATCACCGTCGGTGTCAGAAATACCATCCTAGGATTCTCCATCCCTCCATAAGGAAAGCTGGGAGGCAACACAAGCACATCAAACCTCTCCCACTCATACGGCCCAAACAACGCCTCCCCGACTCTCACCATCTCCTCAACCCCACGAAACTCCCTCGCCGCAGCATCCAGCACCTCGGACCCGCCCTCAGCATAAACTCTCGTCCTAGGTCCAAGATCCCGCCCTGAAATCTCACCAGCAGCCAAGGCAAAAAGGTAAGGCGGAATTGGCTGATCCATGCTGAAGCACTCGACGATGCGGTCTTTGCTGCACCAGAGGGAATCTGGTACGCCGGGGGACCCTTCTCCGGCTATGGGATCGCGGCGTGCGAGCTTAGAGGCGGACATGACGGCCGAGAGGGGAAGAGGGAGGTTGATACGGGCGGAGTAGCGGATGCGGGCGGCGGGTGTGTCTTGGCATGGGAAAACGGATCTGGCGTGAATGGATTGACATTGGGTGTAAACGAAAGGATGAGATCCGGAAGAGGTCTGCGCAGGGGAAAGCCATTGGAGAGCAGAGGAGGATGGGGAGGTGGAGAAGACGATGAGGACAGAGGAGTGAGAAGAGAGGGTGATCGTGATAGGTGAGCCCTTGATGGGGTCGGCGGATGAGGAGATGGCGAACGGTACAGGGGAGAGGGAGTCGGGATCGATAACGGCGGAGATGGAGATGGCCCGGGAGTCTAGGGTGAGGTTTCCGGAATAGGATGTGGGGAGAAAGATAAGAGCGGAGCCGATGATGGTTGAGGAAGAGAAATCGAGGAATAGGTTAAGAGCGATGTGGGTAGAGAAGGGTTCCGAGGAGTCGGTAAAAGAGTGAGGATCTACCAGCGACATCGCAGCGGCCGTTGGCTTAGTCTAGGGTTTTGTTCCTGTGGGTTTGCCGGCGGAAGGAAAAGGAGGCTGGGAAGGTCCACACGACCACGACGCAGGAAAACGACCCACGGTCAACAGAAATTATTACGTGCGGAGTGCTCACATCTCTAAGAAGATCTCCAACCGAAAATTCATTTTTCACTCCTACGTGTACTAAAATTCTAAAATATAATAACTTTTTTTTTTTTTACATTTTGGATCAATTAAGTCAAATTTACACACACATCACATACATAAAGATTCGAACCCAAGATCTTTTAGTTGATAGCCTAAGCTCTCAACCAATAGGCCAAGGTGAGCTGTGTTAATAATTCATCTTCAATCACTCCATTTCGTTCTCCTCTTTTGCCTATTTTTTTATCTCAGTTGCGAAGGTAATCGTCTCTCTTCTTTCCTATGCTTCTTTGGCAAATTTTGTAACATCAAAAATTAGCGTAGGTGAATAATGTGACATCAATAGTGGGGTCGCATTGTTCACTCACCGAATATTGGTGTGAGATTTAGCATTCGAATGAAGCGAATGTAGACGGCATACCACAGTATGCTGTTCGGTTGGAGATGATCTTCAGAACTCCAAACCCGTGTATACAGTCCGACAAATGCTCCATTTGAACCCCAAAAGTACCGCTCAAAATTTCGGTTATTACATGTATATTATTAAGTGTACATATTTTTATTTATTAATTAAGACTTAATAATTTATAAATGCATTGCTTTTTTTAATTTAAAATAATATTTACATAAGTACTTTATTTAAATTAGGTTATTCATTTTACATAATTAGTTTATTCAAATTAGGTTATTCATAATTAGTTTATTCATTTTTATTTAAAATAATATTTACATATTTAATATTTACATTTAATTTAAAAAATGTATATGTAGGTCTAATTTGAAATTTTAATAAATATAAAGATTTGATTAAAAATAAATATAAAAGAAAATATGAGAAAGAATATACATAGAATATTCATTTTTTGTTGTAAGGAAATGGAGTTCGATTGTAGATCAGTTACTCCATTTTAAAGTGGAAAATGAATTTTTTGGTTGGAAATGCCCTAAGCTCTGCTTCCAGATGCCAATTAAATTAGGACATGTGGATTTTACAAGCGGAATTTTAATATATATATTTTATAATGCTTGACCTGACGATCTGGCCCAGACTCGATGATAATTTTTAAAAAAGCCAGCAGTTATCCTGTCATTTCACTTTTAAAATCACAGAAGACGAAAAGGTTCAGGGTTTCGGAGTTGGAAGACGATTTTGAGATCTTGATCGTTGAACAAATAGTACTCTCGTCTTCTTCTTCAATCTTCATCTTCGAACAAGGATTTCTCTGTTATCTCCTTCAAGGTAAGTTTAATGAAGATGTCATTTTATTTAGAAGCTGTTTGAAAAGAGAATAAATGAACGGCAACTATTTAGGGTTTGTCATCTCCAACCAATATTAGCGTCACAATGTATTTTTTTTAATAAATAAGAAAGAATATACAGAGTTTTTTTTTTTTGGTTAAGATATAGTTTTTTGGTTCCAGATGGTGTTTAGGTTTTTTTTATTTTTATTTTTTTGAAGGTTATCTCTATATTTATTAAAGGCATGAACGACGAATCTACATTATATGTTTGGATTTTCTCCATAAATGATGTATAAAATTCTTGTGTTTTCTCTCAGTCAAATAATATTCCAACATAAATGACAAAGAATATATACAGAATATTTTTGTGTTAAGAAATAGTTTTTTGGTTCTAGATGGTCTTTAGGATTTTTTTTTTTTTACTATTTATTTATTTTTTTTAAGATTATCTCTGTATTTGTTGAAGGCATGACTAATAAAGCTATATTATCTATTTGGATTTTCTCCATTTGTGAAGCTACATAATATATTTGGATTTTCTCTCTAAATGATGTATAAAATTCCTGTATTTTCTCCCAGCCAAGTGATATTCTAAGTTGTTTGGATTTACTAAATATCAAGTTGTTTGACTTTCAAATGCTTGAAAGCTACAAACTAATTGATTGCATAAAGAAATTTCCAATTCACCCATGTCATTTTCTTTTCAACAGTCATTCTATAATTATTATATTTCTAAAGTGTTATAGAAATATTAAAAAAAAGGATTGACCTTATTATCCCATTAATGTGTTTTGTGGCATGGCAAGGTGCCAAGATAGGATTGTCTGTAGACCATGAACTTCTCTTTATCTGTTTATGATGGGAATTTCATAGTAATTAATGTCATAATGGCTCAGCTCACAAGTGTACATAATGTGTATAGATTCTTCTTGTATATACATTGTGTACAAATACTATATACAAGTGTACACAAAGTATTCATAAATTTCTCTTGTATACATACAGTGTATAAAGTTATACACAGTATGTCCACAAGCTTGTACATATACTATGTACAAGTGTACACATACTCTGCAGTACAAGTGTACACAAAGTGCTTATAAAATTTTCTTGTATGCACACTGTGTACAACTATACACAGTGTATAGATTCTCCTTGTACACACACTATATACAAGTTGTACACAAGCTGTACACACACACTACATAAGTGTATACAAAGTGCTTATAAATTCTCTTTGTACACATATTACGTACAAATGTACACAGTGTATAAATTCTCCTTGTACACACATTGTGTATAAGTGTACAAAAAGTGCTTATATATTTTTTGTACATACTATGTGTATAAGTATACACAAAGTGTATAAATTCTCTTTGTATATATACTGTGTACAAGGTGTATACAGCATGTGTACAAGCTTGTATACGCACTGTCTACAAGTATGCACAAAGTACTTATAAATTCTCCTTATATGCGCACTGTGTACAAGTATACATAAAGTGTATAGATTCCCCTTATACACACACTGTGTACAAGTGTACAAAAAGGGCTTATAAATTTATCTTGTACACACACTCACTGTGTACAAGTATACACAAAATGCTTATAAATTCCTCTTGTACATATTGTGCATGACTTATACATGTGGTGTGTACAAGTTCAAAAAGCATCAAAATAAACAAAAACATCACATAAACCACTTATATCATTGTATCTAAGCTTTTCACAATGCATTAAAATGAATAAAAAATTTTCTGGTACACACACTATGCATAAGTACGAAAACCATCAAATTGAACAAAAACATATCATAAATCTTTGATATTATTATATCTAAGCTTTTCGCATGTAATAAACAGTGTGTGTATACGAAAAAAATCACATTTCAATAAAATTTTTCTTGTACACACACTGTGTATAAGATCAAAAAGCATCAAAATGAACAAAAATAGCATATAAATGAAAAAGGAAAAACACATAATAATTAAAATCGAGAGAATAAATAAACTTGCAAAAAATTATCATTTAACATAAAATTTATGTAGTTGATTTACAGAAATATGCCTCCTTCGCAGCATTCGATATATAAATAATTTAAGAATACGCTCGAGTCAATGTGCGAACCATCAAGGTGAATACAGTTTTATTATAGTTGCCTCTACGATAGATTTCTTTTTTGAAAAATTAAGCTAAAAAAGCCGTACATTGCCTCGTAATAAACATTAAAAAAATTATTATGAAAGTTGCATCTTACTCTTATGCTTTTCTTCTTCTCCCAGTGGTTCTTCATAAAATTTTATGTGATTATTGGAAAGCATGCATCTTCTTGACATTCGACGTGTAAATAACTGAAGAATACACCATAAATTCTAAAAATTATACATTTACAAGAAATACAGTAAAATTTGGGAGGAGTTTAAAATGTATCGATAAGAAGTTTAAATACAACGTCCTCCAAACCAGTTTCCATCTTCATCATCTGTTTCTCATTTTTCTTTCTCAATAGGTACCAAAAGTTTTATTCCGGCAAAATCCTAAATATTTAGGAGTTTTTGCGGTTTTCTTTCTTTAAAATGTAAAAAAGAGCGCCAATTTAAAAATTGCATAGTTGGATAGGGTCACGTCGTCGGGTCGTAAGAAAAAAAATTAGAAATTCACATATCTAAATTTAATTTGTGTCCGAACGTAGAGCTACGTCCAAACTCCGCACATAATATTTTTTTATGTACTGACGACATCGCAAGCGGGCGGTGGCTTGGTCTAGGGTTTTGCTCCTGTGGGTTTGTCGGCGGGAGAAAGAGGAGGTTAGGAAGGTCCTCACAACGATGACGCTGGAAAATGACCCGTGGTCAGAGCCACACAGTGAGAAGTGGGAAGCAAACCGGGCATCGGGCAGGTCCGTATCAGCTTGGTAAGGTTGGATCTTTTACTTTAATATTTAGTGCATGACCTTTTTATTTATAGAACTACCAGCATAGCAAAAAAAAAAGTCAGGCATATCACTGCTTATTACATTTTTTGTTTTTGTTTTGGAACATTTAGGTCAATTAAGTCAAAGTCATACACATAATATATATGCGAGACTCGAACTCAAGACCTCTTTGTTAATAACCAAAACTCCCAATCAACAGACCAAGATGAGCTACCTCTACTCATTACATTTGACAAGGGGAAAAAAAATAATCAGCTTTTTAAGAACAAAAAGCCAATGTTCGCATCATTATTTGTAAAATCAATTTTTTTTTAAGGCTTGAAAGTGAAAGCTGGTCCTCCTCTACTGCTTTGCTTACACATTTACATATTCTCTATCACTCCCAATTGTTATGATTTTGTTAATCTTGTTAATATTGATATGCATTTTCTCTTCTTTGGAGTGCTTCTTATATGGCAAGAGTTTTATTTGGATGCTGCTGGAGTCCTGTGGGCTTTATCTTAATTCACTCTAATTGGCTGCTTGTTTGGTGTACCCATCTCAATGATGTGATTTCTTTGTTCGATCTTCTTCTGCAACGTGGCTTGGCAATATACTTCTTGGTTGAAAGTCTTTTTTTTTTTGGAATGGGGGTATCTACCCGCTGCCACTCCAAAAGGAGCACTTGACTGCTTAACTAATCCCTCGGTAGAACCTAGCGACACCACCCACCGGCATCGGGTCCACGTTTACTTTGCCCCATTTAATAGACGAGGTTGTAGTAGAGGGAATTCGAATCCCGGATGAGAGATTCTCAACTGCACTCACCCATGAACCATCCTAAATCTCCATGGCTGTTGAAAGTCCTTTTATTTTGACTTCTTTTAATTTGGGTGGGCCATGATGAATCCCCAATTAGTACCACTTTTACAGCCAGGTGGTCATCACTCTACCTCTCAATTATAGATGCTTGAATATATAGTACTACTTAGTCGCCCTGCCACCTATGCTGGCGCTTTCACTAATTTAGTCCTTGTTTGACTAGCGGGTTATAGTACTGAGCCCTTTTTTTTTTTTTTTGTCTTTTTAGTTGTTTTCTTTTCTTGCCAATCTCAAGTTCTTATCTTGTTTTTGTTTTTGTCGCTGCACCTCTTTTGACCCTTTTCATAAGTAATTTTTGTTCTTAAATGAAAGCTGAGCCTGGCCACCAATTTTTCCAAAAAAAAAAAAAAAAAAAAACTATTAGGATACACTTTGATATGGCTCATAATACAAATATTTAGTTAAATATATATTTATATATTTATTTGAGCAAATATATCCAAATTTCTACTTTAGATAAAATATACTTAAAATTTATATATATATATATCTTAAAACTATATTCCACTCAAATCACAAATAAGTAGAGTTTGTAGCTACTTCAAGCACATTCTTGCAATAATTCAAATATGTAAAATAAATTTTCTTGAAAAATATAGATCATGGAGTGTGACAGAATACATAAGAGACAATTATCGCACTACTCATTAAAAAAAATATTGCAGAGCAATGGTGATTGAAAGAATTGAAATATAATTAGAGCTTATGAGCAGAATAGAAATGTAATTTCTGATTTTATTATGAACATGCTCTCTCGCTCTCTCGGACTGATATAGCAATGTCGAGGACGATATTTTTCGAAGATGAAGAGATTTTAATACCTCAAATATGTTAAATAAATTTTCTTAAAAAATATAAATCATGGAGTGTGACAATTCTTACATTTTATTTTTGAATTTTTAGCCATTGTTAATTTCTTTATTCTTTCATGTGAGATTTATTTTTATAGTAGTGTAAGAAAATTACAACTATCTAGTTAAATTAGACAAAGTATTTTAATTAAAAATTAACAACTATGATTAAATATTTTTAAGGTTTAAATGATTTTTGGACATGTGATTAAAGAAAACTTTTAATGATTTATATTGATCATAAGGAGGAGAATATCACCACAAATTGAAGTCACTTTGATAGAAATTGTTTGTAGAAGAACCAAATAGAGTGTTGAAGCAAACTTTCTTATGTTTATATTTAAAGTTTTTTTTGTTTGTTATGCAGGTGAATCAAATATCAATCTTCCTATGATGTATAAAGGAGAATAGAAAGAAGATAATCAATTTGGTTAGATGTTTAGTGGAAAACATAGTAAATGATTGATTGTTCTAAGATTTATTACTCTTAAATATCTCATAAATTTTACATACACAATTATAGAGATGAATAAGAACCAATTTAGTTTAAGGCTTTGTTTAGGATAGTTTTCTTACTGCTTTCTAGTACAATAAAAATTTTTAATTCAAAAAATTTTTGTAATAAAAAGCTGCTTTAGAAAGTATTAAGAAAGTTGTCTCAAACAAAGCCTGAGTTGGAGGTTATACGACAATCAATTATGTCAAATTGCCCAATAAATAGTTACACAATATATTCTCAATATTTTTTTCAAAGAGATTTCTATTTTCACTCAACATCATTCTCACATCTATGGCTCAACGAGGGGTGCAACTAAGTCAAGCTGACTCGCGAGCTGGCTCGGGCTTGACTCGGTAACAGGCTTGACGAGACGAGCTTATCGAGCTCGAACAAGATTTCGAGCTCGACAACTTATCGAGCTCGAGCTCAAATAGTCCTCCGCTCGACTCACGAGCTCGTCGAGCAGCTCATGGAACACATTGCCGGCGGGAAAATGAAACCCTGGACGCCGGAAAATGAAATGCGAGGATTGTGCCGGTGGGAAAATGAAATCGCAGGCGCGGCTAGACGCGGGAAAATGAAATTGCGGACGCGGATGTTGACGCCAGACGCTTGTGACGACGCGAACGTTGACAACGGATGAAGAAAAATGAAATCGCAGACGATGACGACGACACAGACGCTGGCGACGACATGGGCGCTGGCGACAGATGCAGATGAGCAGCTCGAACTGCCGCTCGATGATCAGTTCGACGAGCTCGTTTTCCTCTGTCGAGTCGAGCTCGAGCTCGATATTTGACAGTTGAGGTCGACTCGAACAACCTCTAACTTGAGCTCGACTCGACTCGTTTGCACCCCTAGACTCAACTATACCAAAAAGGTATTATTTGAACAGTCATAGCTAAGGTATTCATATGTGCATAGAGGAGGATTGTAAATGAGGATGATGTGAGGCCAATCAGTTCAATACCTAGTAATGATGCATTGGGTGTTAATTTAAGAGAGGATGAATATAATGTTGAAGACACATAATGAATATGATGATGACTTTTTTGTTGTTGATGATGGTGACTTCATTAATGCTTCATTATTAAAGAGTTCATTAAAGATTACAACACCACCATATGACAGCTAAAATCAGTAAACAAGTGAAGCCATTTAGTTCTTCATGTATGTTGTGGCTGAAAGCACTAATTATTTAATAAAATAGATAACATATGAATAAATCATATCATACAACAATGCCAGAAAATATCTACAATTCTATGATTGTTGGTATATTAACCTCATATTCATGTCTTTCCATATAAAAGTTGAGCAAATATTGGAGATGATAGATTATTTGACAAAAAAGTTACATTAATATGCAATGGAGAAAATATTTTCACAAGAAAAAAAATATTTTGTAAACCCAATGTGCTTTAAAAAATGTTCATGTCGAGGATAAATTCGGAGTGCTCCATCGGACGACCCATATTGATTTCTTCAATCATAAAGCATTTATTTGGTATTTAATTGTCTTTAATGTTGTCGGAATGAAATGATCTTGGGCTTGTTGGATTCTTCTCATCGAGCTGCTCAATTTGACCATAAGCATCTTATATTTCGATATCGTTTGGACATCCAATTAATACTTTAAAGCTTCTGAATATACTTTAAAGCCCTTGATTTGAGCATATTTAGGTTTAGATTGGACTAATTTATGCCTAAGCTTTAGGGTCTCTCTTTTTTATCCTAAAAGAAGCCTTATAAAATATAAGAACTCTATAGGTCTCCTTGACAATTTGCTGATAATGCCTAAGCTTCTCTATCTTTTTTTATATCATGTAATTTATGCACATGGTATTTTAATTGATTTTTTTTATTCGAAAAAAAAATCTATTGTTTCCTTTCTCTATACAAACCCAATGAGAGCATATAATATCTGCTCTAACCTCTAATATGAGTAATTGTTTTTCAACTTCCTAACTGCAATAGAAAGCTCTTCCAATTAACTAGATGACGGCACAAATTGAGACTTCATTTCGGATAACTTTTTTATTGTTTTTTAAATCAGCTTTTCGGTATCAAAATTTTTTAAACTAAAAACATTTGTACGAAAATACTGCTTTAAAAAAACAATAAAAAAACTGTCTCAAAGGGATAAATTATTACTTGCGGAGTCTGAATGTAGCTCTTGTCCGGACTCCAATTTGTATTTTAAGTTTCAATAAATCAAAAAGTTTGTATGCATATATATAGTGGAACATAGATTTTTTTAAATTTAATTAAAATAAATTAATTTTAAATAAATCATAATATAAGCTAAATTAAATACTGATATTTCAAAACAAAATAAATATTTATGATAGAATACGCAAAATTAATTTCCGCATTCATGAATACATAAATTAATTTTCCGTATTTGCTCGTTGTAAATTCTTCTTAACTGTGCTCATTCTCCTTAATTACTTTTTAGGCTTCGTTTGGAATTATTTTTTTTATTGTTTTCTAAAACAGCTTTTTAGTACAAAATTTTTTAGTTCAAAAAATTTTTGTACTAAAAAATTACTTTAGAAAGCAATAAGAAAGCTGTTCCAAATAAAGCCTTAGTTTGGCTCCTCATAATTTTGCCTTCTTATCCTACGAGATCTTATCAAATGTTGATTATTTGGCATTGCTACATGATTATAACTTTGGATTAATTTATATACTTTTCAATTATCAATCTCCATATTAAGGCTTTATTTGGGATGGCTTTCTTGTTGCTTTCTAACGCAACTTTTTAGTACAAAATATTTTTTGAACTAAAAATTTTTGTACTACAAAGTTGCTTTAGAAAGCAGTAAGAAAGTCGTCCCAAACGAAGCCTAAAATCTAACGATTAAAGGGCGCCATATTCCAGTATTTAACTTTTAATAGTTGTTGATTGTTGGCCGCGGTATGGCTATAAAATGCTAGAGAGCTTTTACTTTTTCTCTCCTTCTCTCTTTTTCTTCTCATTTTCATGAGAAAAATGAGGGTCTATTTATGGCTTTTGGGAATGACATACTATGTAAATATGGAGAAAATTTAGGGTAAGTTAGAAGTGCTCCATCCAACGGTCCATATTGATTCCTCTGATCATAGATCTTTCATTAAGCATTGAAGTGCCTTAATAATGTCAGAATTGAGTGATCTTATGCTCATTGGATTCGTCTCATCGAGCCACTCGATTTGACTATTAGCACGTCACACTTGATATTAATTTGCCATCCAATTAATGCTTATAAGCTTTCAAATAAGCTTTAGTCCTTTGATTCCAGCCAATTTGAACTCGGATTGGACCGATTTTAGTGTCATCGGGTTCTTCTTGTCGAAACGTTCAGTTTGACTATAAGTTTGCTATGATCGGTGTTTGGATGGTCGCAAATTGAATTATGATGGTTCCTAATTCAAATATGCCTCGAGATTTGTGCTAGACCAATGTGATTTTTGGTGACGCATCAATTATTAATTTTTTAATTTCACCATTAACTATCTTAATGCCTATGAACACTTAAGCTTCATTTGGGACGACTTTCTTATTGCTTTATAAATCTATTGCAGAGAAAGTAACTTTTTAAATTTGTTGTAAAAAATAGTTTTCTATTATAATTTTTTTTTAAAGCAACAAAAAAATAATGATCAAATAAAAAATTATGTGCGGTCCGAAAAAAATAAAGCAGTAAAAAAAAAGTCCCAAATGAAATCTCAATCCAGCATTATGGGCATAAAAGTAGTACGAATCCAAGGCTTCTTTTTCCCAATGAATAATATAATTTTTTTTTTTTTTTTTTTTGGGAATGGGGAGTATCAGCCCGCTGCCACCTCAACTTGTGAGGCGCTTGGCGATGTCCACTAATCTCCTCGGTCGACCTAGCGGTGGCACCCACACCAGAAACCCCCGGGCCAACACTTTATTGGTCCCCACCTAAGAGGCGCGGCCGTAGTGGGGTGGATTCGAACCCGGGATGGGGGGTTCCCAATCGTGCTCTCCCACCAACCACCCTAAGCCTCAGTGGGTGAATAATATAATTAGAAAGATTGTTCTTTTCTATGCCATGATGTGCAGGCCTAGTATTGCATTTTTGTACTTCAACACCCACTTATGTTAATTAGGTAAAATAGTTATCATGATTATGATAGAATAGCTTGTTTTATCAGAAGTCAGAATTATATAGTTTTTTGTTCTTTTCAAAAAAAATTTGTTCTAGATAACTATTTTAAAAAATAGTAAGAAAATTATCCTAAATGAAATCTTAAACCGATTATGCAGCTGTGTTCTAAGAATCACAAATACACAATTGTGTGATTTCCTTCTTTTCTATTTTAAAGGGGGTACATAGCTTTGTATTTATGCAAAATCAAATGATTTGCTAAAATCTAGATAAAAGAAAAAAGTGATTCCAAACAGTCCATTAATTTTCTAACAATAAATAAGTTGACGTAGAAAACTCTATCATTGAGGCAATTATTAGGATTTGTTTGGGGCGACTTTTTTATTGCTTCTTAAAATGAAGTTTTAGTACAAAATTGTACTAAAACTATATTTTAAAAAGCAATAAAAAAGCTGTTCCAAACAAAACCTTAATCTAAGCATAGATTGAAAAAAGACCAAGCCTAATTAACTGAACAAAATAAAAACTATTTGAAGACCTAAATAAAAAGGTCTACTTTTTGGCTGTATATGACCTTTTATTCATAGAAGTTATAAATTAATCTCTACTTAAATAACTTCCTAATCTTTGCAAAATTACTCTTAGGATAAATCTATAATATTCATATATCATCAAATATTATATACCAACAACCCGGCTTAATCGTGTAATGTTCTCATAAGAGTCATTACCTGAATCCAACCCATTTAACTCGTCGACAAACCAATTGACCCAAATTCAGCCCAATAACCTATTTTGATTTTAGAAAAGTATATATAACGTATCAACTATAAAATTTAGGTTAATTTCTCAAAAATAAGAATGGCATACTAATACGTAAAAAAAAGTTGAGAAAAATAATTAAACGGATCACTATTGGGTCAAGATCAAGTTTGCAAGTCAACCTGGCCATAATTCCGAACCCGAACTCAACTCACCTATTAAACGGGTCAACTTAAATCCGAATTTTTTGGATCAGGTCTGTTGGACTGCCAGATTAATATATTTATTGACACCCCAAATATCTTCTTGAACTATACAATAGTTCAACTAGTCTACCAAAAGGACTGAGTGTCACACAAATTATATGATCATCCAATTAAAGAAGAATAAATTCTAGCTTATTAGTTGGAGAGTACTAATCAAGTGAGCCCAAACTTATTTTAATAGACCAAATGATCTAACTCATTTCCAAAAATGTTAAGCTTTACAACTTTGCCCCAATGAGGGGCGGAATCAATCTCTTTTTTTAGGGTAAATAAAATAGGATTATGAAATGTATAATTTTATGTATGAAATATGAAATGAATATTTTTTTTCTTAGAATTTAAGCAACTACATTTACTGAATGTGAGAAAAATAATTAAGATATTTATTTTTCTAAGAAAAAAAATGTCAGAGTGGACAAATATCCACCATGAGCTCTTTATGATTTCACCCCCGACTCCGCTCACTAGTATTTTATATCTACACATTTCATATGTGGGCTAAATTGATACACTTATATATCTTGATAATATATCTAAGAGAGGAAAGAACTTTATGTCATAGAATTGATCATCAATCTAATATATACAAGAAAGGTGAGAAGAGCTAATAATTATGGATGTCAATATTTGACACGATCTGAAAATTCAATTCGAATATGACCCCACAATTTCTGATTAGGATAAATCCGTTTGAGAAACGGATTGGGTTCGGGTTCACGTTTTCGACCCGTTTGCAAAATCGGGTCGAGTTCGGGTCAACCCGTTTGAAACCTGATCAGTTCTGGATTCGACCTGAACTCAACCCTAAATCTGATTTTGACACCCCCTACTAATAACCACACTCACCTGGTAGAATTATTTATGCATAATTTTTTAATGTAAAATAGTACGCCTACTATGGCAAGCATTAATTCACAAACCCAAAGGAGCAAAGTTGCTTCGGGATCTTATTAATTGCATTAAATACTAATTTAAAATTAGTATAGAATCTTCACAGTAAAAAAAAAAAAAACTGCCAACTAGTTTCGGTTTGTTTCTCACCAGTACTGGAAAGCACGTGCTTCAACGACCATTCAAAGAGACCACAAATGAACGTTGCTTTAATGCGACAACAAATCATCTTACGTGGCGCTTACCCTGCCATATGTAAGTCTGGTCAAACTTGCTTGCCCCGCTTTCCGACGTCCAGTGAAACGAGCCAAGCATGGCCAGAACTGATTTAAAAATTATTAAATTTACTTTTAAATTAATACACAATACAAATTCCTCATATGTAATGTTTATCATAAAGCAAATTTAGGGATTCACAAGTCTATTTATATCCTGATTTTCTGAGTTTTTTCAATGCTATTACAAATTTTTATCTTTAAAAAGTTATTTTTAAAATAATGCTGAAAAAGGATTTTTCAAAAACAAAATAAAAAGGAAAAACTTAGGCTTGAGTGGGACAACTTTCTTACTGTTTTTAAATCAAATTTTTATATTATAAAAATTTTTTAAGCTAGGAATTTTTATACTAAAAAGCTGCTTTACACAAAACAGTAAAAAGCTGTCCCAAACGAAGTCTTAAACAAGGCCTTAATTTGAATTCTAAACTTTAAAATAACATTCTAAGGATCTGTTTGGAAAGACTGTAACATTTTATAAAATTGATTGTGAAGTTGCTGTAAGAAAATAGCTTGGTTACTCTAGTTATAACAAACAACTTTTCATCATAAAAATTTCTAAAAAATAGTAAAAAAAAACAACAAATAAATAGTAGCAAAATAAAATTATGGTTGACATGTGAAAAATAAAACATCAACAAAGTTATACCAAATAGACCCTAAGATGGATTCATTACACCCTAATATATATATATATATATAGTTTAATATACATATATTTTGATGTTTTGCTTTTCACACGTCAACCATAATTTCATTTTGCTACTATTTATTTGTTGTTTTCTTATTGTTTTTTAGAATTTTTTTTTGACCTGCAGTTCTTATCTTTTTCCTTAAGAAAGAAGTTGATACGTCATCGAAAAATTATCTTGATCGGGCACGAATCTTGAGGAAAAACTCAAGTTGGAAACTTCAAAAATTAATTCGGAGACCATTTAAACTCTGATTTCAGCAAGCTTATAGTCGAACTGAGCGTCTCGGAAATACGAATCCAACAACACCAAATTCGACTCAATCCGAGCTCAAACGAGTCCAAATCAAGTACCCGAAGCGCTGTTGGAAGCATCAAACAGCTATTTGAGTTACCAAACGGTCTCCGATTTTGACGAGCTTATAGTCGAATCGAGCGGCTCGACGAGACGAATCCAACGAGCCCAAGATCGTAGAATTCTGATACCATTAAGACCTTCAAATGCTTGATAAACGGTTCACGATCAAGGGATTTAATATCGGCCGTTCATCCGGATCACTCCTTATTTGCCCTTGATCCCTCATCTATTTACGGGCTATGCCACTCCAGAAAAACTATAAATAGCCCTTCATTTCTCTTAAGAGGGGACCCAAGCCAAGAAGAGAAGAAGAGAGGAAGAGAAGGAGAAGAAGAAGAAGAAAAGTGTATGAGGGAATAGCTCCTCCTCGACCACCGCCGGAACTTCGCCGGAATTCCGCCGGAACGCCACCGGAGCACCACCGGGAGCCCAAGGGACTCCGGAGCTCTGCCCGACACGGGAGCAACGTCGGAATTCTGCTCGACGCCGGAATTCTACCCGACGCCCGAGTGACGCCGGACTTCTTTCCAAGTGACGTCGGAATTCTGCTCGACACCCCGAGTGACGTCGGAACTCTGCTTGTCCTTGTAACTGATACTCATTGTAATCTGATCGTCCTGAATTTGAAGGACGAATCAGCCTTGTGTATTTCAAATAACACTAGTGGAACTTTTTCAATTGGGCGTGGCCCCGTGGTTTTTCCCTTTTCCAGGGCTTTCCACATAAAAATCCTGGTGTTATTTCATTCTTCTGTTTGTGTGCTGGATATACGTACAACGCTGAGACGAAAATTTAAACTCTATCGCCACGTATATTTAAGTCCGCAACAGTTTGGCGCCGTCTGTGGGAAACAAATCCCACTATCCTAAGCACCACTTTGATGGCCAACAGGCGTAGCAATCGCATCTTGGGAGCCTCCCGCTCCAATTCACATCAATCTCGGGATCAGTCTATGAATCATAGACCCCAAGTATCCCCTCCTTTCATGCTGGGGGCAAGACGCTATGGGAGAAGGAATTTTAGGACCGTCCATTGAAGACCGCATCAGGAAGATGGAGGAGTCTCAAAATGAGATCCTACAACTCCTGCGAGAGACTCGACAACCGGCACTAGCACCACAGGAGGAGGTTCTTCTCCCTCGAGATCCACCACGTGTTGAAGCTGTTCAAATCGAACATCTTCAAGCTAAGATTCCTCTTCCTCCACCCAGGAGGCATTCGCAGTCACATCAAGATAACGAACTGGCTGATACAGCAAGTTCTACCCATCCTCCGCACACAGGTCGGCAATCTCTCCTTCCTCAAGACCTCCCTGAGGAGCTAGCCCAACATCACATTGCTGAGCTTCCTCGCAATACCCTACGCCACGAACTGCGACGATTGGTTCGAGAGGAGTTCCCTACAGGAGGCGTAAGGCAACCTCTTCATCAGTGGGACTTCCAGGAGTCGTCACCCCTGACGGAAGCCATTCTTCAACACCCTATTCCGGCTAGCTTTAAGCTACCGAGCATCGAATCCTACGACGGGACATCCGACCCATATGAGCATATCGATCATTATCGAACAATTATGCATATACAGCGAGCTTCGGATGCACTCCTATGTCAGGTTTTTCCTGCTACCCTCAAGGGACAAGCACGAACTTGGTTCTATTCGCTTCCGTCTAGAACGATCCCTTCATTCAATAAAATGGCTAAAGTGTTCGTGGAACAGTTTGTAGCCAATCGAAGAATCACTAAGGATTCCTCCCACCTATCTGGAATCCGTCAGAATGAGGGAGAATCGTTGAAAGAGTATTTTCAGCGATTTTCTACTGAGGCTCGACAAATTCCGGGAGTAGATTCTGAATTATTGAGAGGAGTATTTCTTGGTGGCCTCCGTCCTGGCCCCTTTTATTCAGCTCTTATGCGAGATATGGTTCATTCATACGCTGACCTGATTCATCGTGTGGAGGCACAAATCTCCGCAGATGAAGCCATAAATGCTCACAGAAAGCAGTTCGAGCAGACAAATGGGAAGCGCAAAGGTGCTCCTGGGATGGATAATTCTTCCTTACAACGGAAAAAGCAAAGGAATAACAATCTACCTCCTAGGCCCCCGTTACCACAACGAGAACCTCGGCAGGAGAAAGAGTACACTCCGCTCAATATATCTCGAGCAAATGTGTTAATGGCGATTCAAGATCAGGACAAAGTGAAATGGCCGCATCCTTCGAAGCCAAATACAGGAAATCAAGATCAGTACTGTCACTTTCATCGTAGTCGTGGCCACGCTACTGAAGCGTGTTGGCAACTTAAGGATGAGATTGAAAGACTTATCCGCCAGGGCTATCTTTGACAGTTTATTGGGAACCCACCTACCTGAGAAGAAGCTCGCCCCACTGGGGGGCAAAATCAACAATAACAAAGACAACCATTGAATAATATTCAAATGGTTGGTGAGATTGAGTAATGCTGTAACTTGAACCTTTGTGTTAGT
The DNA here is from genome assembly GCA_019925795.1 of Dendrobium chrysotoxum. Taxonomy (NCBI): domain Eukaryota; kingdom Viridiplantae; phylum Streptophyta; class Magnoliopsida; order Asparagales; family Orchidaceae; genus Dendrobium; species Dendrobium chrysotoxum. The sequence continues at coordinate 17,642,572 of CM034302.1, forward strand.
AATACTACTTGTCATGTGTCACCATGTATCTCTTCTATGATCAGTAGGATGTCATTCTAATGTCCTTAGTATTTCTACCAAGTCGAATGATGTGGTTGTCCATATATGTATCTCTTCTGTTGTACAAGGGAATTATTGTCTTACAGTAATATAATGTGTTGTTCAGTTTTGATATTGTCTCTTTCTTTAAAAAGAATACAAATGACAATGAAAACTATCGATAAATATGATCTCTTTATCCATGATCTGAGAAATATGCAGTCTTTATTGCTTCTCAATCACTGGAAGATCGATCCTAGGGGGATTCGATCCGGCCTCTTCCATACAGGTTAACATCGTCGAGCAAAGGCTCCGACATACAACCTTGGATAGGTCTCACATCCTTGGTGGATTCTTTCGACCTCTTCCATATAGGTTAACGTCATTGAGCATGGCTCCGACATACAACCTCGGATAGGTCTCACATCCTTGGTGGATTCTCCCGACCTCTTCCATACAGGTTAACGTCGTCGAGCAAAGGCTCCGACATACAACCTCGGATAGGTCTCACATCCTTGGTGGATTCTCCCGACCTCTTTCATACAGGTTAACGTCGTTGAGCAAAGGCTCCGACATACAACCTCGGATAGGTCTCACATCCTTGGTGGATTCTCTCGACCTCTTCCATACAGGTTAACGTCGTCGAGCAAAGGCTCCGACATACAACCTCGGATAGGTCTCACATCCTTGGTGGATTCTCCCGACCTCTTCCATACAGGTTAATGTCGTCGAGCAAAGGCTCCGACATACAACCTCGGATAGGTCTCACATCCTTGGAGGATTCTCTCGACCTCCTCCATAAAAGTTAACGTCGTCGAGCAAAGGCTCTGACATACAACCTCGGAAAGGTCTCACATCCTTGGTGGATTCTCTCGACATTTTCCATACATGTTAACGTCATCAAGCAAGGGCTTCGACCTACAGTCTCAAATATGTCAAACATCCTAAAAGGATGTCTCTCACATTCGTTCAGACTAATAATACATCAAAAGCACAAAGCATGTCTTACAGATGCAATAACAATTCAGGTCCCTCTAGGGGACAAATCCTCATTTCATATACAATATCATTGGAGTTACATAAATCCAGATTCAGGTGTACATTTATTCTCACTAGAAGTTGAAATTGAAAAGTACATTGGCATCATCCGTACAAACTAGTATCATCAAGCAATAAGCAACTTTAACACAGTCAAATATCCTCGGTGGATTTAAGTGACTTCTCCCTTACTGCACGCAAGTATCTCCTACAACTGCTCCTTCAAAGAAAGGACATAACTGGATCATCATCAGATCTCCACTCAGTGTTAGTGTATTGCCAAAATGTTGGCATATCACACTACTTTGGCCCCTTGATCCAGTAATATCTGATGTTGGCACACTTCAGTATGGATGAATATTGCCTTAACACAATGCCACTGGACACCCGCCATCATCAACCCTTCGTCGGATATCTGCCGGCGGTCTTTTACTTCATATCAGCCATCATCGGCTTCTCGTTCAACTGCTGATAGCAGCACCGTTGAACTCTCTCCTTCTGCTCCCAACTTGATCGTTGACTGCCAACAGACTTCCACCCGATCGTCCATCATCGACAAACTAACATTGAAATTCTATTCGATGCTGAGCTTCCTCCCGTTGGAGGACTTCTACACGTCGCCAGACCCTCTTCGGACTTCAACTCGACGCTAAACTTCTACCCAACGTTGGACTTCTGCCAGTCGTCGGACCCCCGTCGGATATCTACCCGACGCTGTACTTTTACGTGACGTCGGACTTCTGCCTGTCGTCATATGTTTGTCGGGCTTCTACCCGACACCAAATTTCTACCCGTCATGGGACTTCTTTTGGCCGACAGATTTTCGTCGGAGTTCTACCCGACGCCGTACTTCTTCCCACCGCCGAACTTCCACCCGGCCGCTAATCGTCGTCGGACTTCATCCCGACCTTCGTCGGACCACCGCCCGGACGCGGACCGCCATCGAACTTCAGCTCGACCTTCGTCGGACCACCGCCCGGCCACTGACCTCCGTCAGACTCTCTCCGACTAAATCTCACCTCCACATGATCTCTTAAAGGAGAGAAATTTCCAACTCCCATTCCGCTCCCCTTCCTGAAAAGGGGAAGCCGCTAACTTCTGCGCAAAAGGAGGGGCGCCGAATCAAGTAGGAAAAATCACCTACTCAACAACAGCGGAAGGCCTCAAAATGCCAGAAGCTAGAGGGGAGAAGAGAGGAAAGCCGCTAACTTCTGTGCAAAGAGAGGAGCGCCAAGTCGAGTGGGAAAAATCACCTACTCAAAAACAGCAGAAGGCCTCAAAATGCTAGAAGCTAGAGGGGAGAAGAGAGGAAAGCCGCTAACTTCTGCGCAAAATGAGGGGTGCCGAATCAAGTAGGGAAAATCACCTACTCAAAAACAGCGAAATGCCTCAAAATGCCAGAAGCTAGAGGGGAGAAGAGGGGAAAGCCGCTAACTTCTGCGCAAAAGGAGGGGCGCCGAATCAAGTAGGGAAAATTACCTACTCAAAAACAGCGGAAAGCCTCAGAATGCCAAAAGCTAGAAGGCCAGAGGAAGAGGAGAATGGTAGAGAAGGTGCAATTTTCCTCCTACCCCAAGGGGGGTATTTATAGGATGAAAAGGGGGAGAAAAAGAGAGGGAATGTGAAGAAAAGAGGGGGAAAAGTTTGAAATTTGGAGGGAGAGGGCTTCTAGACGGAAGTTCGAATTTTTCTAAATTTTTCGGAATTTTTTCGGAATTTTTTGGAATTTTTTCGGATTTTTTCGGATTTTTGGGGATTTTTAATCCCTGTGGGCCCCACAAAAAAAAAATATATATAAAACATGGGCAACTGCCGCGCGCGCCCAGGGGGCGCGCCCCTTGCCCGCGCGCCCGCGCGGGCGCCGCCGACGGCGGCTGCCTACGCGTTGCCGGGCTCCAATTTCGAGCCCGGACGGTCCAAATTGGACGTTTTTGGGGTCCCCGGACACGTTTTTCGACATTCCGGACTCAATTTTGACACTTTCGGAGCTCAACGAGGCCTCTACAATCAAGTTTGAGCAAAATAATATCTTTTGGAACTCAATTTTTCGCGATTCGGCAAATGTAAAATGTCAGAATAAGTATTTTCGGACTCCTGAAGCTTCGACGTCCGAAAATAGGGGGGCAACTGATACGTCATCGAAAAATTATCTTGATCGGGCACGAATCTTGAGGAAAAACTCAAGTTGGAAACTTCAAAAATTAATTCGGAGACCATTTAAACTCCGATTTCAGCAAGCTTATAGTCGAACTGAGCGTCTCGGAAATACGAATCCAACAACACCAAATTCGACTCAATCCGAGCTCAAACGAGTCCAAATCAAGTACCCGAAGCGCTGTTGGAAGCATCAAACAGCTATTTGAGTTACCAAACGGTCTCCGATTTTGACGAGCTTATAGTCGAATCGAGCGGCTCGACGAGGCGAATCCAACGAGCCCAAGATCGTAGAATTCTGATACCATTAAGCCCTTCAAATGCTTGATAAACGGTTCACAATCAAGGGATTTAATATCGGCCGTTCATCCGGATCACTCCTTATTTGCCCTTGATCCCTCATCTATTTACGGGCTATGCCACTCCAGAAAAACTATAAATAGCCCTTCATTTCTCTTAAGAGGGGACCCAAGCCAAGAAGAGAAGAAGAGAGGAAGAGAAGGAGAAGAAGAAGAAGAAAAGTGTATGAGGGAATAGCTCCTCCTCGACCACCGCCGGAACTTCGCCGGAATTCCGCCGGAACGCCACCGGAGCACCACCGGGCGTCCGAGGGACGCCGGAGCTCTGCCCGACACGGGAGCAACGTCGGAATTCTGCCCGACGCCGGAATTCTACCCGACGCCCGAGTGACGCCGGACTTCTTTCCAAGTGACGTCGGAATTCTGCTCGACACCCCGAGTGACGTCGGAACTCTGCTTGTCCTTGTAACTGATACTCATTGTAATCTGATCGTCCTGAATTTGAAGGACGAATCAACCTTGTGTATTTCAAACAACACTAGTGGAACTTTTTCAATTGGGCGTGGCCCCGTGGTTTTTCCCTTTTCCAGGGCTTTCCATATAAAAATCCTGGTGTTATTTCATTCTTCTGTTTGTGTGCTGGATATACGTACAACGCTGAGACAAAAATTTAAACTCTATCGCCACGTATATTTAAGTCCGCAACAGAAGTAAACATCCTGATTAATATGTCAATTTTTTAAATTTTTACGAGTGAATTATGTATATAATTTTGAGTCAAGACTATGAGAACACACAATTATGTGTATATCTTTTATCTTATTGGATTACTTAGATGGATAATGTTTGTGTGCTTCAATTAGTATAAACATAGCAAGTACACAATTATGCATTATTGTTATTACATGCTAGAAAAATTAAGTCGGTAGAGTGCATGTTTTACTTCTTAGCATTATACAAAGATTCAACATGAATAGATAAAATTAGTAGGACCAGATAATTTTTAACATGAAAAACTCAGTAAGGAAAAAAATCACGAGGCCTAGCCCAGTTGCAAAATCCATTAGATAGTAAATGATACAAATATCTTCCCTTCTTCACTATTAGAGAAGGAGAGTACAAAAAATCAAGTATGCAGTTAATACCCAACAACAGAATTTGATTTTTTCAATATGGATTATAGATGTCCACAAATAGACTTTTATACCCAATATAAGGTTTAAATCTTGTCAATACTTTAGAGATGATAGAGATTTCTGATGTTGATCCTCAGTGATGATGGTGGTTGTCTGTGGTAATAGCTAGTGGGTTGTTGGCGGCGACAATAACTAGAAAATGCTAGAGAGCTCTTCATTGTTCTCGCCCTTCCTCCCCCCTCAGGTGAAGAATGAGGGCATATTTATAGATTTTTTGGAGTGATATGCTTCGTAAATATAAATAAAATCTAGTGCAAAGTCAGAGAGCTTCATCAAACGGCCTGTATTGATTCCTTCAAATATAAATCTTTCATCAAGCATTTAAATGCATTAATGATGTCATAATTAAGTGATCTTGGGCTCATTGGATTTATCCCGTCGAGCTGCTCGATTCGACTATAAACATGTTATATATCGAGATTATTTGGTTACCTAATTAATGCTTTGAAGCTTCTAAAAATGCTTCGTCACTTAGTTCAAGCCCATTTGGACTTGGATTAGGATGATTTTGGTGTCATTGAGTTCGTCTTTTCGAGAGGTTCAATTTGAATATGAGATTGTTATGATCAGAGTTTGAATGATCCCAAATTTAATTTAAAAGTTTTCAATTCAAATATGCCTCAAGATTAGTGCTTGATCAAGGTGACTTTTGGTGACGTATCCTTTGCTCCTTATTTTCAGACATCGAAGACTACAGAGTCTAAAAATATATGTCTGATCTTTCCAAAATGTTACGACATAAAGCTATAGATTTTTGGATAATTATGAGGTACAATCGCTCCTTGGTTGTCAATGTGAACATCCCCTCAGGGTTGTAAACCAAGTAAAATATCTTTAACTATAATTCAAACTTTTTCAAAAAGTCGATGCATCAATTGGATCAGAAAATATTGAAGAATTTTACTCTCAAAAATATTTGTAGAGGCTCTGTTAGACTCTGGAAGTATCAAATTTGATTCCATAACATTGAAAAATGATCCCGGGGCCATAAAAATGTTGGAATAGGCCTGATTGGGACTGAAATTGGGACCAAATTAAGCTGGGCCGGTTGGGCCAACCAGCCGCTGGCTACTGCCGTCAACAGCAGCCTACCCGCAATTTGGCATGGGTGCTATTTTTGGCGCCTTAATTAGGCTTCATAATGTGGCATCGTCAGGCACTGTTATTATTAATATTATTATTATTTAGAGAGATTTTTTCTCTTTTTTAAAGAAAAATTTTATTTTATTTATTTATTTATTTATTAGTGAGCTTTTTTAGAGAGATTTGTTTTTCTCCTTTTTTTAAAGAAAAATTTTATTTTCTTCTTCTTTTTCTAAGGAATGAGAGATTTATTTATTTATTTTTAATGTCATATAACACTTCTCCATTAATTCATGTAGCTCTCTTCCATAAAAGTACATAACTCGCTTAATGCTTCATACACTACAGGAAATTTAGGAATTACCGGCGATTTTTTTCGGCGGTATCTATTATCTTTTCGACAATTTTGGAAACTACCGACGGTATAAACCGCGTAGGAAACATTTTCCAGCGGTCAGGTTCCGACAGTTAGGATAACCGGCGGCACAAACGGTTGGTAAATTCCTATGATTGTAGCGCCGGTGACCGCCGATTCATCACTGGCGGCTTTTCGGCCATAAAAAATGCCAGTTTTATAGGCAGTCTAACCGTCGGTATTTACTGGCCGCTGTATTATACTTCTGGCGGCTATAATAAGTCGTCTGGTATCAAGGTTTCCAGCGGCCAAACTGCCGGTTTGCCGCCGAAAACCTATAGCATTTTCAAAAAAAATTGACAGCCCCCCTCTATTTACTCAAATTTTCATAAACCTACACAGAATTGAAGATCATTTATCACAATATAAGCAACACACCATTATAATCAACCCACAACTATAATCCAAAGACAACATATATAACATTCAATTGAAATTCATAATAAGCATAACTAAATATTTAAACAAAAAGTTCATCAAACCAAATAAAGTCTACAATAAACATAATATATAAATTCACAAAAAGATGTCTTCGCTTTCACATAACTAGTTCATCAAACCAAATGTTTAAACCAAAAGTTCATCAAATAAATAAGAGTACTAATTATCCTCCGGGTCCTCGCTGCCTGATGTTTCATGTGTCTGCTCTTACTCTTTCTTCTTTTGATTTTCATCTTTATAGGCCCGCTGCTCTGCCTGCATCTCATTTTGAACCTTTCTCATCTCTTCTATTTCTCTCGTCAGGGTTGCAACCCTCTGGCTAACAGTTTCTTCAGCTCCACTAGGATCATAAAATGCTGATGTGGATGAACTGCCCTCATAAGCATAGCCTTACGAACCCAAGCCATATACCCTCCCCCTCTGTCTTCCTCTAGCAATATCTAATCATGTATGATACTCAGAATACTGGATTGATCCTGAAGATGATCCCTCACTAGTAAACTGACGACTTTCTCGAACTCATATAAAATCATCCTGCTAGAATAAATCCATAAAATAAATTGATATTAGAATGAGATTTTTTATATTAAATTTATATACCTAAACTCTAAAAATTATACTCACATAAACTTTTTTGGCCTTTTGATCAACCCACTGATGGTCAGCTTGATGTTGGTGAGTCATCGTATGCAACTCCATTTGTGTCGGCTCCCGACCAAGAAACTCTTTCTAAAAATAGAAGATATAGTTAAAATGATATGCATATATTTATTAAACTAATTGAAAGCTTTTACCAGTCGTCGTCTATATTCAGTATGAGGAATAGATCCACCAGTATGAAGGGAGCTAGCTTCATAAAGCCCCACAATCAGATGCTCTATTCTGCTTATTTTGCTCTCTTATTTTTATAAACTCAGGGCCTCCCAAGCTCTACTCAGATCTGTCCATACGCCCTCTCCAATCCATAATGGACGCTGCCCAGAGTTTTTAATGTCCATGAATATATCCCTAAGATGGGTTAATCATCTCCTCTCAAAATTTGTTCTGATACTCGTGCTATGCTCAGGCAACCATCTAAAATCTTTCTGTAAAAAAATATAGGCATAATAAATAATATTAATATAAATTAAATTAAATATTTTAATTAATGCCAAATAAATATACCTGAAATTCTTTAAACCATATATCCCTAATTTTCTTTAGGATCTTTTCCATGATAAGTAAGGAGCATCATATTTGCTCCTTATGATATCCCAAATCTTGTGGGTAGGTGGCCTTGAGGGATTGAAGCTACAAGTTAAATTTTTTATCAATAACATATAATATATCAAATTATAATAAACTTAAGAAAATAAACTGAACTTACGTATCGCCCTTAAGCTAAATGTATAGACGCTTATCTGTTACAGCTGCAAGATCCCCAGCACCAACCTCTGCTGGTGTAGATGGTCCACCGTGTTCTGCCTGCACCAGATATGTGTAATAATATGGGGGGGGGGGGGTAAGGAGGGTAAGGTATGGTGGATGGACCAGTTTGTGATACTTGTGAGGGATAATATAGATAAAATGGAGCTGCATGTGCCTTATCTGGAGAGGGAAATCGAGGACTTGTCGACGCAAGAGGGAAGTACCCAGGAAAGGGTGGTGGTTCACTAATAACAGGTGAATCTGACTGGTCCTGACCCTACTCACTGGGGGATTACTATTGACTCCTGGGTGGTGGTGGTGATGGTATCACTGGTGGAACTAATCTCCGCCCCTCACTTTCATTAGGCTATCTAGGTCTGTTAGGTCCTCCAACACTTAACTTTTTTCGAGAAAACTTTAAAGTGAATGATCTACAATGAGGAATGTCACCTGAAGTCATCTGGATTAAAAGAAGCAATTAGTAAATCATTGTAACATTTTAAAAATTAAATTGTAAGTGTTCCAGAGATTTGTATAAGTAAAAATAAAAAAAATAGAATGTAGATAAATAAGTTATAATAAACATAAAGAATTACAGACTACACAATAATAATTAACATATAAAATAGATTTAAAAAACTACTTAGAATAATAAATTACGGAATGCACAATGATATATTTACTAATATGATTTTAAAAAAATATAATTCATTAAATACATAACAATAAATTTAGTCACTTAAATTAAAAAAACTACTCAGAATCAGAAATATTTTCATTGCTCTCCAGGGTATCTTCACATTCATCCTCGTTCTCACTTGATGAGCTAATTGAACTATTCATATCTTCTAACTGTATTTCAATATTATGGGTTATAGTTAGCATCTCCCCAATTTCAACAGACCTACAATTTGATATCTCGTCATCTAGATATGCAGTTACTATAATGTATTGTTGATCAATTATCCCCCATGCATTTATTTTTATGACAGCTAGCCAATCTTATTTATCCTATGACCACTAGGATATTTGCTTCTTTATTCCTCCTAAACGGATAATCAGCAGGTAGGAACATATGATGATATTCAAATCAACTATTTTTTTCTCCATATTTTAGTGTGAAAGCTTTATTATTCTCTATGCAGTAAGGACAAGCTAATTTTCTTGCTGTGCTCCAACCAGACAACATACCATAAGCTAAAAAATCACCAATGGTCCAAAGCAATACAGCTCGAAGGAGAAAATTTTATTTGGTTGAGATGTCATATGTGATGACACCTTCTTCCCATAATAACTTGAGATCATCAATTAATGGTTGCAAAAAAATATCAATTTTTGCTTTTTGAATTATGTGATCCAAGTATTATAAGTGTTAAGAACATGTACGGGGTAGTCATACACATCTCTGGTGGAAGGTTGTATGGTGTTAGTATAACTGGCCAATAAGAGTACAGTGAAGCTGCTTGACTATATGGGATAAAACCATCAGCATATAATTCTAATCTTATATTGTATGGTTCAACAGCAAATGAAGTATATACTTGATTAAAATGTTTTCATGCTTCAGCATCTGATGGATGAGAAAGAACACCACTGCTTGCTAATTTCTTCTAATGCCATCTCATATGACCTGCTGAACTCATTGATGCATAGAGCCGCTGAAGTCTTGGAATGATCGGTAAATAAAATAAACAGGAATATGGAACATCTTTCTTTTGACGACGTTGTTTTCTCGAGTTTGGCTTAAACTGAGGCGCATTGCAGGTGCGACAATAAACTTCTGTTGCATCATCCTTATAATATAATATACATCCATTGATACAACAATCAATTTTTATAACAGTAAGACCCAACTTGGATACTAATTTTTTTGTTCAGTTCAAATATGAGGGAATTAAATTATCCGTTGGATTTGTTTCCTTGAGAAGACCAATGAAGTCATTGAAACAATTACGATGAATATCATATTCAGTTTTGATACTTAGCATCCTCACTACAATCGATAATTTTGAATGAGTTTTTCAACCATCCTAATTAGTTTTTGAGCTGCACGTAGTAACTCAAAGAATTTTTTGATTTCTGTATTTGGTGTATCTTCCACATTAGCCCTTAAATTAGAACCTACTACATCAAAAATAAGCTCTTCATACGGTCTAGTTATTTAATCTTCATCAAATGTTTCAAAAGCTGTGGATGGGCTGACATGAGTATCTCTGTGTGGTTCGTACTCGCCATGTGAGGTCCAAATCCAGTTGTCTAGAATAAGTCCCTTACGATATAAATTAACGTTCACATCATCGGGCTTGAGAAATGATTGATTTTTGTGCTTCAAACATGGACATCTAAATATTCCATTGAACTTAAAGAAAGGTAGTTGAGATGCAACTTAAATAAAAGTCTTAACTCCATATATAAATTCATCTGTCAATCTTCTTCGACCCGGTAATAATCTATTATACATCCAATATTTGTCTTCTTGGATAGTCATTTGGATATTAAAGTAAATGTTTCCCTACAGTTGTGAAATTAATTATTAAAAGATATGCAGTGTGAACAAGCGTACGTTATTTATTTTTGAACAAGTGTACTTTACCTAAATTGGAATGCATTCACGAGCCATCCAATAAATACAATAATACAAGATGAATAATTTATGTGATAAAATAGAAAACTTGGCTAATGACTCATATCCTATCTCTAAGTGTAAAGTCACTCATCCACCTGAGCATTCTCATCTTTGTAACACTTAGCTCAGTATTATGCTTCTTTTTAATGGCCAACATTCAGCACCATAAACCATTGTAGGTCTCACCACTATCTTATGGAATTTTCCCTTAAGTTTGAGGGGACTTTTCTATCACACAATAAGCCCGATGATGCAATAGGATCTATTGCCACTAAATCATCTAAGGCGACTCTCTCTAATCTTAGCTTCCACTGGAACTACTCCAACCTTTTTACGTATATGCTCATTTCATATCCTATCTTTAAGAGTAAAGCCACTAATCCACCTGTGCATTCTAATCTCTGCAACACTTAACTTAATATTATGCTTCTCTTTTAATGGCAAAAATTCTCCACCATAAAGTATTGTAGGTCTCACCAATATTTTATAGAATTTTTCTGTAAGTTTAAGGGGGACTTTTCTATCACACAACAAGCTCGATGCATTCCTCCACATCAACCATCCAACTGTTGCACTGTAGCTACACCTTTAACTTTTTTTCCTTTTTGAAAACTAAATACAACTTTAGTCATCTTTTTTTTAAGATTTAAATTAGATAAAAATAGTAATTATTTTATTTTAAAAAAAAACCCTAAAAGTTAGTTGAGCTAGCTCGCGAGCTCATGAGTCGAGCCTTATCAAGCTCGAACTCAAGCTCGTTTAATAAATGAACTCGAGCTCATAGCTCGATAAGCTCAGCTCGTGAGCTCATCATTGAGTTAAGTTCGAGCGGGCTCGACTCACTTACACCCCTATTCTTAGCCACAATCACATTTAAGGTTACAACCAAAGTTATCCCCCAGTCCAAATCTACTTCCCACAAAATTGATGCATTAATAAATGATGCTTGAGAGGCGAAAAAATAATGCATAAGGTGCCCTCAATATTGAAGGACTTCCTTTGTATCTAATAATAGATCATGGTAAAAGGACTATCTTGCTTCAATGATGCCTAATATATTGACGTAAATGATCTTTTGAGGTTATAGCAAAAGTTGCCCCCCAACCAGGAATCGTTTACCATAGACGGTGCGAAATTATTGTGTGCTAGAAAATTTGAGTCAATAGAGTATATATTTTATGTATTAGCATTGTGCAAAGATTTAAAACGAGCAGATAAAAGTAGTAGGATAAGAGAATTTTTTATATGGAAAACACAGAAAGGGAAAAAATCACGAGGCCTAGCCTTGTTGCAAAATCCACTAAATAGTAAGTGATATAAAGATGTTTTCTTATTCACTGTTAGAGAAGGAGGAGAGTACATAAAATCAAGTATGATAGTTAATACCCAACAACAGAGTTTGATTTTTCAAATAAGGATTATAGATGTCCACGGATAAACTTTTGGACCTAACAATATGCTTAAATCTTATCAATACTATAGAAATTATAGATTTATGATGCTGATCCTTAATGGTGATGGTGGTTGTTAGTAGCAATAATAGGTGATTGTCGGCAACGATGATAGTTGGAAGATGATAGAGATCTCTCCTTTATTCTCTCCCTTGCTCCACTGTCATATGAAGAATGAGGATCTATTTATAGATATTTTGGAGTGACATGCTCTACCAATATAGAGAAAATCTAGGGCAAAGTCATAGTGCTTTATCAAACAGTCCGTATTTATTCCTTCAATCATAGAACTTTCATAGAGCATTTAAATGCCTTAATGATGTCAGAATTAAGTGATCTTGGGCTTGTTTGATTTGGTCCATCGAGCCGCTGAATTTGACTATAAGCATTCCATATTTGGAGATTAATTTGTTACCCAATTAATGCTTTGAAGCTTCTAAATATGATTTAGTCCCTTAGTTCGAGCTCATTTGGACTTAGATTAGGCTGATTTTGGTGTCATTGGGTTCGCCTTGTCAAGACATTCTATTTGACTATAAGGTTACTGAGATCAGAGTTTGGATTATCCCAATTTTAATTTTAAAAATTTTCAATTCAAATACGTCTCGAAATTACTGTTTGATAAAGATGATTTTTGGTGACGTCTCAATTGTATATATTAACTATGCTTTGGCACATAGTTGTTGTGTACTCATGTATTCTTTAATCTTTACAAGTTTGCATATAATAATTTCTTCTGTATGAGTTGGCTTAGTTTATAAATATTACTTTGCAAAGTTTTAAAAATTCTAACATTTATTATGAAATTTATTCCCCTCAACTTATTTAACATTTTTTTCTTTATTTCTTTCTTAATAATAACTAATTTTTAATCCACATTCATTTTATTTTTTTCTCAAAATTTTTTAAAAATTTAAGGGTTTAGGTCAATTTTTTATTAATTTTGGTTCAAATTAAAAATTAAAGTAAATTTACATATTAATACTTTCATCAAATTAAACAACCTTAGGATTATGAAAGTAAAAATTATTCTACAGCTAAATATCCAAAAAAAAAAGGGATTCAAGTCAAATCGACTTAGTTTATGTTAAGAAAATTCAAATTACTCGGTCTCGGATCAAAAGAAACTCACTAAGTTTACACATGAACTCCCTCAATGTAAGTGACTGCAAGCTATGAACTTGTTCCAAGATGATGAGTACGACCTATCAGTTGGCCCTAGGAACTACTCAAATGGGCGACTTTCTTTAAATAAAACACTATAAGTCTATAAGTCACCTATTCGGCTATTCGTCCACCTATGCACACTAAGCTAACAACTTATGATCTCAGTGAATGAGTTCATTAAGCCAGACATTCTAATTAAACAACATAACTATTGAATTTTTATCCTATTTTAAGTGTAGATTTTTCCAAATAAATAAATAAAAATTTGTAATTTTTGTTATTAAATTTTTTTTTGGGACATTTTTAAATTTATTATTAAAAGAAACAACTCTCCTTTAATTATTGGAACATGGATCTTTTCACCTCTTCTATCTTCTCTTCAATCCTCTCTCTCTCTCTCTCTCTCTCTCTCTCTCTCTCAAAATGTGCAAACCAGCCACAAGCACTTTTGGGGTCCAGTTTTGGCTTTATTTTCTATTTTTGCTTTCAACAATTTCTATTTTTAGTTAGTTCTATATTGGTGATGACCTAAGCGCAATTATATTAATAAAGAGAAAATAAGAGTACAATATAGTTAAACAACCGAGTAAGAACTTCTCCTTTCAATACATTTATAATTGTTGTTCAACAAAAATTTAAAAAAAAAAAAAGGTGATGTGAAAAATAAGCACACCAAGAAAAAATAGAGGAATTATTTGAATAAAATCGAAATATTAAAATGAATTAATTTTATTTGAATGGTTTTATTTTATTATTAAATTATGGATTAAGTCTTTGATTGTAATTTAGATATTATTTGATTTTTATTATTAGTTTGATTTTTTTTTGCTTTTGTAAAATAAATTAAAAAATTGAATTAGTCTGATTTATTTAAATATTAAATCAATGAAGCCCATAAACCTTAAATAAATAAGTGAAAAAAGGTCAATATAAGTATTAATTACTTCAATTAATAAAAATGATGAACAACGGAAAGAATTATGTATGCTATATGGAGCCTCTTATCATAAGTTCTTTACCATTTCTTGAAAATATGCAAAATCACGTAATAAGCACATAACATTCCCATAACAACATCATAGAACTCTCAAGCAAATTTCTAAGACATAATTTTCCTACTCCTTAACTCAACACATTGACGTATATTAATTGAAATGGGATAAAAAATAGTTTCACCTACACAGAAATTAGGGGATGTCAAAATAGGTCAATGGGTCATATTCGGTCTAACTCGAACCCAGGTCTAATTTGGGTCCAAACTGAATTGACTCGTGTCCAAATGGGTTGACTCTAAGCAAACCTGATTTTACAAACAGGTTAGGAATTTCAACTCGGACCTGACCCATCAGGTTACCGGGTTGACCATAACCGACCCACTAACCCAGAATACCGGGATGAGATTGGGCGCGATTTGCATAGACGTGTGCGCAAGCTAGAAGGAGGCGGTGCGGGCGCGGCGAAAAGCGGGTCCGGGTGAGGTGCTAGCACAGGAGCGGGCTAGGTTGGATTCACCGGAGCGAGCACAGGACTCAGTCCGGGCCGTCCGATAGCTGATGTGAGTCCCGAGCGTAGGAGGGCGCGGTCACGGTGCGAGCGTGGGTCCAACTCTAGCCGCGGACACGAGCGCGAGATGGCGAGGGGGTCCTTCGCGGGAGCTTTACGGGCGATTGCGAGTGCAGGTTTGCTGCGAGAGGTCACGAGGGCAGCACATCTTTGGATTTCGAGTCAATTTGAGTCATCCTCGGGTTTCTAGGTCAACCCGAACCCGATCTGATTATAAAAATGGGTCAAAATCTCGAGCCCGAACCTAACCAGTATGCCAAATGGGTTGACATGAACCCAAAATTTTTTAAGTCGGATTTGGATCGGGTCAAATTTTTACGCTCCTAACAAAAATCTTATCAGATCCTACTCAGGTCAACACATGTGGACCTGCTCTTGTAACAACAATCATTAAACAACATATATACCATGACAAACCTTATATTTCCATAAATCTAGTAATGTGTAAACATGCAATGGTTAATTTCTTCTCTCTTTCATTTACTAATTATGTGCCACTTGAGACTTCATTTTGAGGAAAATAGCCATTTAGGAAGAGCACCCCGTTCTATGAAGGCTCTTATTTCTTTCATGTCATAAGTTGTACATAAGAGCATATAAACCATAAGAATTTATGCTTTTTTTACCATAAAATGCCACTGATTGAGATTCTTAACCATCTCAGAAAATATTATCTTAATCATCTCCATTGCGAAAGGGCTCCAAAAGAATATGTGTTTATGACTTTCTATTTCTTTATTACATAATAAGCAAGGCCCTAGATTAAATATGTGCCATCCACTAAAAAATGAGAATTTAATAGAATGACTTTTAAACCAAATATAATTGGAAGGCGTTTCATGCACGAACTATTATTAGGTCCAGTGAGCTACGTTTGGAGTCGAATAAAATTAATACACGTGGATCTGATGACGTGACCCAACTCATTTATGAAAATTTTAAATTCGCGCTAGCTCACTCATTTTTTATATTTTTAAAAATTTGTATTTATTCATTTTAAAATATTATTTTTTCGTTAAAATGTGCTATATATCGTTAGGTACTGCTGTGTATCACTAGGTACCGCTCAGTACCGCTAGGTATCGCTGCTAGGTACCGCTAGGTATCGCTGTATGAAACTGCTATGTACCACTAGGTACCGCTAGGTACTGCTATGTATCGCTGCTAGGTACTGCTAGGTATCACTCGGTACCACTAGGTACTGCTACTATTTATTCATTTTAAAATTTTTCTAAGATATAGTTGTGTAAAAGCACAAATAATTTTAAAATGAATATGTGGGCTGGGTCGCGTCGCCAGATCCACGTGTATTAATTTTATTCGACTCCGGACATAGAGCTACGTCAGGTATCCGAACTTAATAAAAGTTCTTCATGCACATCCTTAAATAGGGGCATTTTTTGCATCAATGCCACAAATAAATATTTTCTCCTCCACATTATTTATCACTCCCATTAGAGACAATCACGAGTTTAAAGAGATCCTAACATTTTAAGGAAGTTTTGGTTTGGAGAACAAGGCCCAAGTGCCATCCGTTAAATAACATTTAATTTTTTTCATTAACTAGAAGGTTAAACAAACGATGGAAGGCATGAATTTCTCTTAGTAAGCCCATCGGGCCACGATCATTTACAGGTCAATCAGTCTCCAACCAACGGGTCAATCAGTCTTTACTTGTCTTTTACACGACACGCGCATTATTATCACAATATTATGACAGTAATAGCGACCAGTTATTACTCAAGTATATATCTACATTCATTTATAATTTATTGCAACAAATAAAGCATAATTGAGCATAATTAAAAAAATGTCAAAATGTACTATCGATAGACAATAAAAATCATATTGAGCAAAAATTCACATTTTAAGAATTTAATCAAATTATCAGATATTGCATAAAATAATATTCTGAAGCTTTAGTTGAAATAAATAACTATTTTTAGACGTTAAAGTAAATTTTTGAGTAGACAAAAATCTCTGTATTTTCAAAATCACTTAGTGAAAAATCTCAAATAAATACTCAAAATGTTCATGATCTCGATCTTTATAACATACAAAAAATTACATGGTGAAAATTTTGTCAATACAAAGTTATTCATATTTTTCGATAACGAAAATACAATTTTAATCAAAAAATGCCAAAAATATAAAATATTTGAAATCAGAAATAGGATAAAAATTCCTTACAACGAGACAAGCAAATTGCTCAATTAGCCCGACTGACAAAAATCGCTCCGCGGCCTCCAAATCCGAATTTCCCTTTTCTCTTTCTTCTCGTTTCTCTTTATTTTCCTAAAACGTCTCTATTTAGCCGAAGTCAATAGGGAAAAGGTTTTAAAAACATTTTAAGTGACTTAGGATATTTTAGAATATAATAATAATATAATATTATATAATTCAATTAATCAATTTCTTTAGTATAAAATTCAAATGAATCATTTTAGTAGTTCAAAAATTATAAAAATTTTTTCATAAAATAAATAATTTTATTTAGAAAATATTAGTGAAATCGGTTTGCAAAATGGACGCTTGCCGATCCCAAAATCCTCACTTGCACCGATAAGTACAAATTTCTTAAGGATTTTTGACAATGCCCAAAAATTACGAAAAAATTCATGTAAGTAAAATACTATAATCAAAATACTATGACAAAGGCGGATTACAATTTGAAGTTATAATGACTCCAGAAAAAAATGACAAAGTTAAAATACGGGCTATTACAATTATTAAGAGAATCCTTCTAATACTAGGTACTTTAGGGCAATCCTTGAGTTATGCATTATTTATAGAAATCCAAAATGTTGATTTCAATTTTTGAAATATGCATAATAACCATAATAATAACATACCAAAACTTATGACATGAAAGATGTCAAAATATTGAAATATCTTATTTTTTTATAAATTATATAGAAATAAAATACAATAAATCATATGAGTAAAAAAAAAATCATCCAAAGTAGAGGTAGGATAAAGGCAGCCTATCTTGCATAGAATAAATTTTCTAATTGGCATACTCATAAAACAAACTTTAAAATTGCAAAACCACAACTTTATTTCTCACATATATATCCCTTACTTTATTTCATATCCAAGGAATGTAAAATAAGTGCTTAAGAGACATGTGGAGAGTTTATATATATATATATATATATATATATATATATATATATATATATATATATATATATATATATATATATATATAATTTTTATGATTCTTGATGTATGAAGCTCACATTATTTAACAAATAATGTCCAAAATATAATGGTAAAAAGGTTTTGCAAAATGAATACCACATTATTTTTAAAAATTCATTGCACAAACATAAGCTAATTTCTTAAGAAAGATGAGTAAAATACAACCAAAGGTTTTTATCCATATAATAACCACAAAATTTATGAAAAATTTTCATAATGTTGAGAGTTCAATGCCCTATGATGTTGTGAAGACGGTTTCAACTCACATTCAAAAAAAAAAAAAAAAAAAAAAATCTAAAAAGTCCTGGCAGACATCGTTAGTCAATCACATCTTAGAATGATTTAAAGCATGGTATCATTATTCTAAAGTAATTATTTGCATATTCATCCACTGATCAAAATTATTTGAAATATGTATGTATTTATTTGGAAATTGTTAGATTTGATCAATTTTTAAATATATTATAAACTCTCTTTCATTGCACCCACTAGCCACCGCCTATTGTCACATGTTATGCCGCCATAGATCACCTCCATCACTACTTGCCGCCAACTGCTGCAGCATGTCTCCAACACTCAGTTGGCCGCCACCTTCATCACAGATGTCGTTATCGTCCATTGTCTACTGGCAACCACTATCTTTGGGCTTTACACTATATTTATTCTATTTCAAGAAAAAATAAAAAATTATTGATACATCATAAAAAATCTCCTTGATCGAGTACGAATCTTGAAGCATATTTGAATTGAAAACTTCCAAAATTTAAATTCAAGACCATCTGAACTCCAATTTCAGCAAACTTATAGTTGAATTAAGCATCTAGATGTGACGAACCCAACAACACTAAAAATGGTATAATATGAGCCAAAAGCGAAGAGC
Organism: Dendrobium chrysotoxum; assembly: GCA_019925795.1. NCBI lineage: Eukaryota > Viridiplantae > Streptophyta > Magnoliopsida > Asparagales > Orchidaceae > Dendrobium > Dendrobium chrysotoxum. The sequence goes on from CM034302.1 coordinate 17,661,535, forward strand.
CTAAAGTATAATTGAAATTTTCAAGAGATTAATTGGTGATCAAATTATATTCAAATTTGTCATGTTTATAGTTAATCCCACAGCCTAACGAGACAAATCAATGAGCCCAATGTTGCTTAATTCTAACATTATTAAGCCACTTAAATGATAAAAAAAATCATTATCAAGGAAATAAATATGGGTCGTCCAATGGAGTGCCCTAAATTTTCGGGCATGTCACTCTAAAACCACTATAAGTAGTCTCCAATCTCTACAGTATGCACCACCCATGTTTCATAGCTAAACTAGCGCTTAACCTTCATCGTTAACCTCCAACACTCGCCGACCACAGTCCTTTATACCTCCATTGCCTGCTAACAACAATCCTTCGATCTCCATTGTCGGCCAACTATAGTTATCCAACATTTATTGTCCGACTATGGTCCTCTCGATCCTTGTCGCCCACTAATTAGGACCCTTCCATCATTCGTTGCTCGCTTATTACGGTCCTCATAACGCTATCACCTAACCATGGTCCTTGAACCACAGTCACCCAGCTATTGTCTTTCAATCACTGTTACTCAACTACAATCCTTTAACCACCGTCGCCCAACTATGGTCCTTCGACCATTGTCACCCAACTATGGCCCTCTACCTTCGTGGCCTACTGACTATGTGTAACTCCTAAAAAGTCAGTATATTGTCCAATGTATTTTGACCCAACTAGATTCAAGATAATCCATTAAATTTTTGCACATGAACATTTTTGCATGTGTCTGATAATATTATGTATGCATGTGAGAGTTTGTGTGTGCTTGCAAGTGGGTCTGGGGGTGTTGCATGTTTGAGCAAGTTTGAATTTTTCCTTTGCGGCACTTTAATGCTTGGGTTGGCGATGCTTCAGTGCCAGTGTTCTTGAGAAAATTAAAAATTAATTCAGTGTGGTGGCATTGCAATGTTGTGGGCTCTCTAACAGAGTGCTGCGGCACTATGTCAAATTTTAATGATAAAAATATTATTTTCCACTAAAAAACATTTCATTTTCCCTAAGTGGCTGCTGGATAGAGAGAGAAAAGGAGAGAATTCTAGTGAGTGAAAGTTTATTTAAGCTATTTCGGAACATTTTTAGCTGACATGCCAATTCTGATAGTTGCTCGGATCAAGATAGGTGACTTTTTGTCTATCTTAGTTTTTAAAAATATAAAAAATTTTAGAATTTTCTGATTTAATTTGTACTATTTGTGATAAATGGGGATAACTCTACACCCACAAAACTTTCACTGCATAATTTTTTACATGTTATAAAGATAGTCATTCTAGATATTTAATTAAAAAATTTTCTAGAAATTTTATACCAAGAATTTTTGAATTTTTGCTATTTTAATTAACAAGAAAATAATCCTAACTCTAAAAAATAATGCCATTGTATAATTAAAGCTTCAAGATAAAGTTCTAAATAATCTCTAGTATTTTAGTTATGTTCTGAAATAGTATATTTCTACTCAGTAGTACAGTTAGCTACCTACCATTATACCATTATGTAAAATTCTGAAATGAGTTTCTTTATGTTTTAATTACTGTAATATAATGAATTATGTGTTAACCTGACTGAATTGTGTGACTTTGAGAAGTTTTGAGGTGGAAGGAGGAAGTTCTTTTCTGATGCTAAATGCACATTCTGGTGCCAATGACAAATTCTGGTGTTGTATACATACTCTATTTTTAAAATATTTCAAATTATATGTGAAAGCCCTTAATTTTTTTTAAGAATTTTTGACCTAGAACAGTCAGTATTTATTTCAGGAGTTATCTTAAGTTCAAATCACAAATCGTCTTCGCTAGAATATTTATAATGTTGTATTGTAGCATCCCTAATTTTTTTATAATTTTTGGGCACTATCAAAATATCTTAAGAAATCGGCACCTATCAATACAAGTAATGTTTTGAGAGATCGTCAGGTATCCATTTTGTAAATTGATTTCACCAGAATTTTTTAAATAAAATGAGTTAATTTATGAATATTTTTCTATAATTTTCAGAATCCCTAAAAGAATTTCTATAAATTTTTTATTAAAAATTAATTATAATAATATTATTATATATTATTTAATAATAAAAAATTAAAAAATATATCTAAAAGCCTTAAAGGCATTATAAATATCATTCTTTCCAATCACAGTTAACAGAGAAAAAAAAAACGAATTTAAGAGAGAGAGGAAAGAGAAGGTGAAAATTTGATTTTTGGACAACTTCAAGTCATTTTCATCCGTCGGCCCAGTTGGAAAATTTGTTTGTCTCGAGATAAGACACATTATGTCCATCTCAATTTTTAAAAATGAGTAAGTTTTGATAATTTTTTTATTAAATTTTTGTATCCGTTAACAAAAAACGTGAATAACTTTGCGCAAATAAAATTTTCACTACGTAACTTTTTGTATGTTATAGAGATTATGATTATGCACATTTTAAATATTTTTTAAAAATTTTATGATGGGGGTTTTGAAATTTATGAGATTTTTATTGAATAGAAAATTATCTGGATGTTAAAAAATAATGGTATAGTACAATTAAAATCTTAAAATATCATTTTACACGATCCCTAGTAATTTGATAATTTTTTTAAAAATGTGCATTTTTACTTGGTTGGATTTTTTATTGTCTACCATTATACAACTTTATAAAATTTTGATACATGCTCAATTACTTTTTGATTGTTATAATGTGATGATATATGTGTATATGTGATTAAATTATATCTATTCAGAGTCATAAAGGGTTAGAATCCTTTAAGATTCTGTATGTGTCAGAAAATTATTAGGAGTTATAAGGGACTAGAGTCCTTTGAGATTCTATTTGAGATAGAAATATGTTATATATTATGATGTTATAAGCACAAATAAAAGGGGAGTCATAATGTGTCAGAATCTTTTGAGGTTCTATCTAGGTCCAAAAATATGATATAAATTACTCTGTGATATGAATTTTAATTTATTTACTTGTTCAGTATTGTTATTTACATCAGGTAATAACTGATATGAATTTATTACATCTCTCAGTATAATAATTAATTTATTGAAACTATATTTAACTGCTTTATTCAGCAAAATATTTGATAAAAGAATATTTAAAAATTTAGATTGGTGTGTGTGGCTTGCTTAGCTGTTGTAGCTTACTTTAATTTTACTTCTAGTTTTCAGGATCTAGGAAGGGGAAGGAGATTGTGCACTAGCAGTTCGGAATCAGATTTGAGGTCATAGGTATTTTACTATTTTAATTTTTGTACAGTCATTATCTAGTTAGATTTTTAGTTTTATAGCTGTTGCATGAAGCCATATACTGTAGTGTAGATATTTATTTTAATGAAATGAAAGAAATATGGTGGATGAGTTTATTTTTAGTATTTAGATATTTAGTAGCTCTATAATTTGTAGTTTATTTCAATAAATATTGACAAAAAATTTAAAATAATTCTAAAACTTGATCTTGGGATTTTCCTATCATAGTTCAACACGATAGGATCTATCCTGGTCGGGTTGGATTGTGACAAACTTTTGTGATATCAGAGCAATAATTTTGGAATTAGATCATAAAATAGAGCTATAGAAATTGATCTGCAAGTCTAATTGGGTAGTTTCAAGTCTATGTATGTGTTCATTATTTTTATTTTATATACATGTGTGTTCAGTTCCATATTCTATGTGATCATGGATCCACCAGACCCAGATATGATAGATGGATAGAGTGCTAATCAGGTAGCTCCTGTATATAGTACTGCTCCGACAGTTGGTTCAGATACAGTTTCACAGTTTGCTATTTTGATAGCCCAAATGATGTGTGAGGTATAAAGCAGGGTTCCTATTATTAGATCTGAAGAGGTAGATAGACAGCTACAGATTGAAGCCTCTGAGATTTGAGGGTACTGTTAAGCCCAGAGTAGTAGAGGACTGGTTGAGGAGGCTAAAAAAGACATTTGACGGTATGCAGTGTCCTCCTGAGAGGAAGGTATGATTAACAGTTTTTATATTAGATGGCAAGGCAGAACGTTGGTGGATAGGCTAGTAAGAGAAAAAATTTTAAGGGAGAATGAACTTTGTGATTACCTGGGAGGAGTTTTCTGATGTGTTTAGAGCCTGGTTTGCATCACCTTCTGCACAACAGCAAATGCATGATCTTTTTGAGGTTGTTTCAGGGGAGCTGGATAATTATGCAATATAAGGCAGAGTTCATTGCTTTTGCTAGATATACTCCATAATTGGTTAGCATACCCACGGAGAAGTGTTACAGGTTCCTGAGAGGACTTCGGGATAATTTGAGACAACTTCTTATGCAATTTCATATTTTTTATTTCTCTTTGCTTGTGAAGAGAGCTCGTCTAATAGAGAATGATCTGATGGCTACTCAACAGTAGTGGACTGTTAGTCGGAAGAGGTTCAGGGGTGAGACTTCTAGTAGTGGCTTTTATGAGAAGAAGAGTAGATTTGCACCTAGAGATTTCAAGAGAGGTGGACAGTCAGCATCTATAGCATTATCTGGTAGTGGAAGCATAACTCGTTCTGGTTCTATTAGTGGGGCACCTGTGTGCTAGAGTTGTGGTCGATGCCATTCAGGTTAGTGCTACAGGATGACTGGACAGTATTTCAAATGCAGTCAAATAGGGAATCGAGTAGCAGAGTGTCCACAGACAGAATTTGACCGACATTTTGAGTCTAAATCTAAGAGCTTTGTTAGACCAGCAAGGAGACCAAGGGCAGCTCCTCTCTGTACTCTTTCTAAGGGATCATCTGGTAGAGCTGGTGGTTCGGGTTTAGTGGCAAGGAGACCATCTGGCGGTGGTCAGAGGGAGCCTAATAGTTCTGTTGCTCCAGCTCCAATTCAGCCATATGTATACAATTTGACTCAACAGGAGGCTCAAGATGCTCCAGATATTGTGACAGGTTTAATTTATATTTCTAAACATTCATATTGTATTTTATTTGATTCTAGAGCTAATCACTCCTTTATTTCTAAGCATTTTCTCAATTCATTATACTTTACTTCAGTTGTACTGCCTATTTCTCTTTCTATTATTTTGTCGGATGGAGACAGTATGATAGCCAGTAGATTATGTTTCTATGATATTAAGATTTCTGATAAGAAGTGAAATTTTAGTTTAATTTTATTACATATTTCCTCAAATGATATTATTTTGGGTATGAATTTATTAAGTCAACATGGGACTCAAATTGATTACTTGAAGAAGTGATTTACATTATTTATGGGCAATGAGAGCTGTGTATTCCAGGGAGTTAGAGGTATTTTATCCTATTTGATATCCATGTTAGAAGCAGATAGATTATGGAAGAAATGTTGTATGGTATTTTTAGGATAAGTCTGAAATAGGAGTATAAATGCTGGTTCTCTTTCTGATATCCCGGTAGCATATTTCCTGAGGGGTTAGTCAGTTTACATCCAGATAAGGATTTAGAGTTTTGAATCGATATATTTTCAGGTATGGCCCCGATATCAAAAGCTCCATATATGATGGCACCTAAGGAGCTTTAGGAGTTGAATGTTCAGCTTCAGGAGTTGGTTGATAGGGGATTTATTCATCCTAGTGTGTCTCCCTAGAGAGCATCTGTTCTATTTATGAAGAAAAAGAATGGTTTGATGTGTATATGTATTGACTATAGAGAGTTGAACAAGGTTACTATAAAGAATAATTATCCACTACCATGGATTGATGATCTATTTAATCAGCTAACTGGATCTTCAGTATTCTCAAAGGTTGATATGTGATCAGGTTACTATCAGGTGAAGGTGAGAGAGGCTGATGTGATGAAGATTGCTTTCAGTACTCGGTACGGATACTACGAGTTTTTAGTCATGCCATTTGGGGTAATTAATGCACCAACAGTCTTTATAAATCTGATGAACATAGTATTCAAAGATTACCTGGATCAATTTATAATTATTTTCATAGATGATATTTTGGTATATTCTGCTTCTAAGAAAGATCATGCCAAACATCTAAGGAGTGTCTTAGAGACTTTGAGGCAACACCAGTTATATACAAAATTCTTCAAATATGAGTTCTGACTGAGGAGTATTTCTTTTTTGGGACATATTATTAGTGGTGAGGGTATCTTTGTTGATCCCCAAAAAGTTTAGGCAGTCACTAATTGGCCGAGGCATACTGCTGTGTTCGATATACGTAGTTTATTGGATATGGGTGGATATTACAGGAAGTTTGTGAAGGGTTTTTCTCAGATTTTTGCACCTATGATGAGACTGATTCAGAAGTCAGTAGCTTTTGTCTAGACACCAGAGTGTGAAGCTAATTTTCAGAGATTGAAGGATTATTTGACTTCTGCTCTAGTTTTGGATCTTTCCTCTGGTACAAAAGGATTTTAGGTATTTAGTGATACTTTACTGAGAGGTTTGAGGTGTTTTTTTATGCAACATGGTCCAGTGATAGCTTATACTTCAAGATAATTGAAGCCTCATGAAAGAAACTATCTGACATATAATCTAGAGTTAGCTGTTGTTATATTTCCTTTAAAGATTTGGCATCATTATTTGTACAATATTAGGTGTGAGATTTTTGTTGATCATCAGTGTCTGAAATACATATTCACTCAAAAGGATCTGAATTTGAGGTAAATGAGGTAGCTTGAGTTAATTAAGGACTATGATCTGACTATTCAGTATCAGCCTAGTAAGGCTAATATGGTGGCAGACGCTCTGAGAAGGAAGTCTTCTGGATTATCATATATGCAGCTCACTTCTAATGAATATTTGATACGAGATATAGAGAGATTATAATTGGAGGTAATTTTTTCTACTGATTAGAATTCTAGTATAGTGACTCAGATGATCATTAAGCCTTCTTTAGAAGAAAAGATTCATGTAGCTCAAAAATTAGATCTAGAATATCCAAAGTTGATTGATTAGATCAGGTCTGGTAAGAAATCTAAACTACGAGTTTTTTATTCTGGTGTTATTTTCTGTAAGGATAGACTTTGGGTTTCTATTTTTGGAGATCTGAGGCACAAGATTCTATATGAGGCTTATTATTCATGTTATACTATTTATCCAGGAAGAAGCAAGATGTACGAAGATCTGAAGGATATATTTTGGTGGCCTAGATTGAAGAATGACATATTAGAGTTTGTGTCGAAGTGTGAGGCCTATCAACTTGTGAAGGCAGAGCATCAGTGACCGGGAGGTTTTCTGCAGTCGTTATCTATTCCAGAGTGAAAATGGGAAGAGGTAATAATGAATTTTACTATGGGTTTTTCCAGATCGAGGCAGGGGCATGATGCTATTTGGGTTGTTGTTGATCGACTAACAAAATTTGCTCATTTTATTATGATTCGACAGACAGATTTGGTGGATAGGTTAGCAGAGATCTTTGTTAAAGATATTATCAAGTTACAAAGTGTGCCGAAGGTGATTGTATCTGATCGGGATGGTAAGTTTACCTCCAGATTATGGAGAGGTATTCAGCAGGGACTGGGTAGGAAGTTGCACTTCAGTACGACTTTTCATCCACAGACAGACTGATAGTTCGAAAGGATTATTCATGTATAGGACGATCTTTTGAGACTATGTGTTTTGGATTTTTGGGGTATTTGGGAGGATCATATCCCGTTGATAGAGTTTGCATATAATAATAGTTATCAGTCCAGCATTGGCATGGCTCCTTATAAAGCTTTATATAGCAGAAAATGTAGGACTCCTTTGACTTTGACAGAGGTGGGAGATAAACAGGTTATTGGTTCAGCCTTTGTGGATGATACTACAACAAAGATCCTTTTGATTAGAGAAAGATTTAAATATGCATAGGATATACATAATATGTACTACAATCAGAAACACAGGTTGGTTGAGTTTCAAATTGGCAACCTGGTTTATGTCAAAGTTAGCCCTATGAAAGGTTTCAGTATATTTGCGAAACTTAGCAAGCTCAATCCAAAATATATTGGATGTTTTGAGGTTAATGAGTGGATTGGTACTTCTGTTTATAGATTATTATTACCTGAATATATGTCTGATATACACAGTATATTTCATGTATCTTCTTTGAGAAAATAGGTATCTGATTCTAGGAAGAGATTATCTGTTGATGATATTGAGGTTCATCCAAATATGTAGTACAGAGAAGAACCCAAAAGAATTTTGGCATATCACATGAGAAAACTGAGAAGCAAATAAATTCTTATGGTTAAGGTGTAATGGAAGCATCGGACTGCTAGAAAGGCTACTTGGGAGAAGGAATCTAACATGAGGCAGTTGTATTCAGGCTTACTTTGACTCATTCTGGTTTGGAAATGTCGATGACGATATTTTTCTTAAAGTGAGTAGATTGTGAAAGCCCTTAATTTTCTTTTAAGAATTTTTGACCTAGAGTAGTCAATATTTATTTTAGTAGTCATCTTAAGTCCAAATCACAAAATATCTTCTCCAGAACATTTATAATATTGTGTTTTAGCTTCCCTAATTTTATCCTAATTTTTGGGCACTGTCAAAATTTCTTAAGAAAAATGCACCTATCGGTACAAGTGGGGTTTTGTGGACCGTCAGGTATCCGTTTTGCAAATCGATTTCACCAAAATTTTCTAAATAAAATGAGTTAATTTATGAATATTTTTTATAATTTTTGGAGTCCCTACAATAATTTCTATGATTTTTATTGAAAATTAATTATAATAACATCATTATATATTATTTAATAATAAAAAATATATCTAAAAGCATTAAGGCATTATAAATATCATTCTTTCCCTAAGTGACTCACGCCTAATAGAGAGAGAAAAAAAGAATTTAAGAGAAAGAGAGGAGAGAGATAGAAATTTGATTTTTGGGCGACTTCGAGCCATTTTCATCTGTCAGCCTAGTTGGAAAACTTGTTTGTCTCGAGGTAAGGCACATTATGCCCATCTCAATTTTAAAAAATGCGCAGGTTTTGGCTAATTTTTTGATTAAAATTTTGTATCCACTAGTAAAAAATATGAATAACTTTGCATAGGTAAAACTTTCACCGCGTAACTTTTTGTATGTTGTAGAGATTACGATTATACACATTTTAAATATTTTCTAAAAATTTTACGGTGAGAGTTTTGAAATTTGTGGGATTTTTATTGAATAAAAATTATTCGAATGTTAAAAAATAGTAATGTAGTACAATAAAAGTCTTAAAATATTATTTTACACGATCCTTAATAATTTGGTAATTTTTTTTGAAAATGTGTATTTTGCCTAGTTGAATTTTCTATTGTCTACTGTTATACAATACTATGAAATTTTGATATAAGCACAATTACTTTTTAATTGTTATAATATGATGATATATGCACATATGTGATTAAATTATATCTGTTGGTAGTCAGGAGGGGTCAAAAGCCTCTAAGATTTTATATGTGTCAGAGAATTGCTGGGAGTTATAAGGGGCCAGAATCCTTTGAGATTTTGTGTGAGATAGGGATATGTGATATGTTCCGGTGTAATAAGCACAAATAAAAGTGGAGTCATAAGGGTTCAGAATCCTTTGAGGTTCTGTCTGGGTCCAGAAAATATGATATGAACTACTCTGTGATATGAATTTTAATTTATTTACTTATTCAGTATTGTTATTTACATCATGTAATAACTGTTATGAATTTATTACATCTCTCAGTATAGTAATTTATTTTTTAAAATTGCATTTAACTGCTTTTAAATATTCAGTAAAATATTTGATAAAAGAATATTTGAAAATTTAGATTGGTTTGTGTAGCTTGCTGAGCTGTTGTAGCTCATTGTGGTTTTGCTTCTAGTTTTTAGGATTTAGGAAGGGAAAGGAGATTGTAGACTAACAGTTCAGGATTAGATTTGAGGTCATAGGTATTTTACTATTTTGATTTTTGTACAATCATGACTAATTAAATTTTCAGTTTTGTAGCTTTTGCATATAGCCATGTACTGTAGTGTATATATTTATTTTGATGAAATGAAAAACCTGGTGGATGAGTTTATTTTCATTATTTGGACATTTAGTAGCTTTATAGTCTGTAGTTTATTTCAATGAATATTGACAGAAAATTTGAATTAATTTCAAAACTAGATCTTGGGATTTACCTGTCACAGTTCAACACAATAGGACCTGTCCTGATAGGGTTGGGTTGTGACATTCTATGTGTTAGGAGGAATAGGGTTAGATGTTGGGAGGTATGATGGTCAGAATTCAATGAATTTTGTTTGATATGAAGTGATTTTTTATTTATTTTTCTACTACTGTTACTTGAATTCCTAATAATTATAATTACTATTCTAGTCAACACAATGATTTATTATATTACTTTTAGCACTTAATTAAATGTTTAATAGTGGATTCATTTGAAATTTTAGATTAGTAAATTTGGCTTGCTGAGCTGTATTAGCTCATAGTTGTTTTTCCTTCTATTTTGAAGGTCTAAGAGGGGAAAAGGGCAAGTTGAGTAGCAATGGCATGATCTAATCTGAGTCTATAGAGGTATTTCTTTTTTTTTTTTTAATTTTTTTAGAGTCATGACAAGTTAACTTTATCATTCTGTTATGTAGCCCTGTATGTATCTATGTACTGTATTTGAATATTCATTTAGATGATGAAATGAAAAATAAAATTTTGTTGATGAGTTATTTTTAGCACATCGAATGTTATTAGTAGCTCTGTGATTATTGTTGTATATTTTAAAGCTAAAAAATTTGGACAAAATTTTTTTGAAAAGTTTCTAAAACTAAGATTCTCAGATTCGCCTTTTGCAAACCAACACGATAGGGCATATCCACTTTGTGGGTCTTATCGAATTGGATTGTAACACTACGGTCCTTCCAATCTCCATTACGTGTTGAATATAGTCCTTTCAACCTCTATCATTCACCAACTAAAATACTTTTGATCTTTGTTGCCTGTCAACCACTGTCCTCGGACAACCGTCGCCTGACTATGGTCCCTGGACCTTTGTCGCTCGGGCATAGTCCTTCGACCTTTTTCATTCAACTATGGTCCTTCGAAATATCGTCACCCAACTACGATTATCTGACTACTGTCACCGTCTGTAGTCCATCGATCAATAATCTTCTGATTATTATCACATGGCTACTACGACGCCTACCGACTCCGTCGCCTATCATCACTAATAATATCAACATATGTCATCACATATATAGTTGGTGCACCAACTTAATCACTAAGATTTATGCTTGATTTTTCTCCACAGGACTCTTCCAAGTTCAATAATGTAATATATTATGTATCAAAACATTTTCTCAAGGAGAGGCATCATATGTAATCAATGACAAGCAATAGTAGAATAATTTTAATTGGGTTAAACCCTATGGTTTTTTCTCTTTCTTCCGTAAAAACTCTCTTTCCACTTATGGTTCTTGCACAATAACCTTTATCTATACGTGTGTTGTATCTTCATATAAAATAGGATATTAAACTATTTATCTCTCTACCACCATAAATATTTCAACACGCAATAATTATAATATGCATTTATTTTACGTTCGTCCAAATAATTTAAAATATTTCAAATATATCAAATTTTTTTCACTATATTATATTTTATATTACTTTCTATTTCAAAGACAATTTTTCGCATGCGTCGCATGCGTGGTAGTGGTAAAAATTAGATAATGTTGTATGTAATACTAGATTTCAGAATTATCTTTTAGATTTTTTTTTTATTTAACGTTTATTCTACTTGTGCTTTGCGCTTTTGGTTGCAACTTGATATAATTTTGGTTTCTTTTACATCTGGGATGTAACTGCCTCTGTCATGTTATTATTTTTTAATAGTTAATCAAATGGGCTTTGTCTTTAATTTTTCCAAAAAAAAAAACTGTGCTAGTCTCCTGCTTCTTGCAAAGCTCTCTCTCTCTCTCTCTCTCTCTCTCTCTCTCTCTCTCTTTCTATTTTAAGTGTGCTTCTGGATTCATTTGAGAACTGATAGCATTCATTTCTCCACTCATCTTGCTCTCCACCTTCCGCTTCTTGGAGTACGGGTTGCTTTCACACTGTCTCCTCTGAATTAGGAGATGAGGTAAATTTGATTCCAATTACCATTGCAATTCGCTCATAACACTGTTCATTTCCTCTGCAAACCATTTATCTTCTCATCTCTTCTTCTCAAGGGCGCTCTCACGGTGTTCTTATCCTTTTTCCAAGACAGAAGTTTCCTTTTTGTGTGGATGTTCTTCATAAATGTTCTCAACTTTATGAACTGAGCTTACTGTTATGAGAACATCTATCAGAGAAATCTTGCAGTCAAAACTCTGTTTATATGCTCCTACACTGAAATTTTTTTCCTTTCAAATCTAGCAGTAAGAACTCTCCAAGATTTGAGTTTTCTTGAGGTTTTCCTCTGTATTTGATGCATATTCTCATATAGGAGAGATTTTTCGGTAAGCATGGCTCAAAATTATTTCAGTACTCTGTTAATATTTTTGATATGTATTGACAGTATATTTTAGTGTTAATCTAGTGTCAATAATAAGTAATACTGAGCAAAATGCTGATCAATGCAAGAGATTTTTTTTACTAAGCTCTCCTAAAATCTTTCTTCGCTCGCTTATGTAAATGTTCACAAGGAAATTTTGAGAATAAGCGAGTCAGCTGAATCATAAATTGAACCAAGCTTCTGTAACTTGTATTTCTTCATCATTAGAGTAGCTTGTGAAATTCCAAATATGCTATTCTAAGATTATTGCTTCACTTGTATTACTGAAGCAGACCCACTGCAAGTTGTATTAGAGTACTTGTGTATCAAACGCAACTGCATGATTCTCAGTTCAACTGTTAACATGGAGATATTGTTCACTTTGGCCTCACAAGGCACACAGTTTTCTCCTCTTGACTCAACTTCTCTGTTGTTCTCTAGCTTAAGAGTTTCTGATGAGATACTATCCGTTACACACAAAAAAAGCCTTGAAGTTTAGAAGAATATTTATTTAACAAATTTTCTAATATTTTTCCTCTCTGAACTGCAGAAAGAGCCTTCAATGACTAGATGGAATTCTTTCTTTCTCTAATTCTATAGGAAATCATTTGATTTGCTGACATCAAGTGGCCAAGCATAACAAAAATAAAACATCTTTGTGATCATGCAAGATAACAACAAGAATTCTAGTGCCAATTTAAGGAAATCTCCCGAGCAGCTTGCAGGTTCCAGTAGTGCTTCTCCTAGTATAATTTCTGAAATAGCTTTCAAACCAAAGGCTGTTAGGTTGAAACCTGTAGCTAATCTTTCATCTGAAATAGCGTTCAAAGTGAGTTCATGATTCTTCTTTTTCAAAAAATTTAGATGATTTTGTTGCTGTTTGCTTTATTGAAATTTTGTGATCAACCTCTTAAAATTTCAGTGTGATGCATCAGTTCAAGCAGCTTCATTGACATTGGATAAGGAATCAATTGATATCTCAAAAGAAAACTCGAAAACTATCATCTTGTACAGACCTATTGCTCAGGTTGTTCCAAGTTCAGTGTTGCTGAAAAAATTGGTCAGTTCATTCTAACCTGTAATCTTTTCAATTATTTATAATCAGATAAGCTCATATTCAGAAGAGTTTTCTCGTTTGAACTTTGAATTATATGACAGAGCCAAACAGAATAGCAAAAAAATTAGAATATTAAGAGAATGTAAAACATTTGGCCAAATCAGGAAGATAGATTCCTGATTCATAAAGCAGATTCCAAATAGTTGGGATAATTCTAATGATCATAATTTATTTTCTTCTCAGGAAAAGCATGAAGAGCATAAACATACATTACTAGATTTACACTTCCAAACTCAACAACTAAATCAAATAAACTGTAGCCAATCCACTATGAGTCTTCATCAAAGTCTGACATCATCGAGCAATGCAAATAAATTTCACTGCTCTTCAAATTCTGCTCATGAGAGTAAGAAAACTAAAGTGAAATCTCAACAGATAACAAAGAATGGAGACCGAAATTCTTTGGATGGATATAATTGGAGAAAGTATGGGCAGAAGCAAGTAAAAGGAAGTGAATATCCAAGAGGCTACTATAGATGTACACATCCATGTTGTCCTGTGAAGAAGATGGTTGAGAGATCAAAAGATGGAGAAATTTCTGAAATTGTCTATAGGGGAGATCATAATCACCCTAAGTCTCAAAAAATCGAGCAGACTTCATCTTCAAGATTAAGAGAACAAACAAGTGTTCTTGATGGAAATGGTGGAAACTTCATGGACGATCGAGGGGTTAATGATTTTCTTCTTGAAGAGAATTTGTTTGAGAATAACACAGAAAATTGTAATGTTGAAGGTTCCTTAGATACTGGCATTAATAGGAAGGCACTCTACTCTGATGATTCAGATATGGTTCTTCATGCTCTTTCTCTTAGTTTTGGTGCAGATCTCAACGGTGGAAAAGCTGCTGCATTTGCCACCAGGGATGGTTATGAAAAGAAGAGTCAGAAAAGGTATTTATTTTACTAATTGGTTTACTATGAGATGATGGAAAAACGCATTTCTATCAAAGGTGGCTTTTGAAAAAATAATTATGAAATAACATTCCCTTTAATTTCTTCAAACCATACTGACCCTAAAAGTTTTTTTTTTTTTTTTTTAACTGTTAAAGTCTGATAATGTTTGCCAGGTTAGTCATATAGTGATTGTTATCATGCTTTTGTTGGCTTTCTGAGAAAATATTAGATTGTTTTGTTAAAAGATGCTTGAGAAATTTGGAAAAGATTTCATGTTTCTCGTATGAATGATAAGCATTGCAATGATAGAAGAAGTGATGTAGTAGTATGCGGAAAAATCAATAACATTTTGGATTAATTTCATATTTTCTAAATTAGTCTAGTTTTTTTTAATATTTTCAATACTTTGTTTCTGTTTTACAGTATTCAATTTAAGAATTAGTATTAAATAAACAAGGGTTCTCACATTATGGACAGATGTGAGCAAAGAAATTAATCCATGAAACAATAATTAAAATAAAAACTTGGAATATATGTTCGCTTATAGACAAATTAATAGCACCTCAGTTCTATGGCGCCTGTTTCCCTGTGTGCTCTGCTAGGGTTTCTGCCCTAGCACCGTTTGTGCTCCCCATGGCTCCTCTAGATTTCATCTTCCGATATATTCTCTTTCTCTTCCTACTGGTTCTATTCTTTCGATTGTGCCACCTTCGGTCGTCTATCGACTAGAGTGGCGGCAAATCGATTGAGTGATCCTGGTTTTCTCAATGGGCAAAAGAACTGTCGTTCTTTTCTTGATGCCTTGTCTAGTGCTTCCCTTCCGAGCGAGTTTCCGGACCTTTGAACTTCTTCGCATCGGGGGCTTCCGTCATTATGGATCTCCGAGGTTGAAATCTTTGCTCTTGCAAAGCCTTTCGAGTTTGCATTGGCAGGCAAATTTCCCTCTCATAGACCCAACCTTGAGTCGATTCATAAGTTCTTCTTTAACCTTAAATTGATCGGTCAATGCTCTGTTACTATCTTGGATCCGAGGCATGTTCTTATAAAGCTGGTGAATGATTTGGATTATGGTCATGTGTTTTCTCATCGTTCCTATTTTGTTTCAAACTATTACATAAAATTAGTTAAGTGGGCTCCATTTTTGGATTTGAGTATCAAATCTTCAATCATTCATATTTGGATTTCATTTCCTAATCTTAGGCCACATATGTTCTCCCCACGCATTGTTCATGGTTTGGGTTCAATTTTTGGTCGCCCTTTGAAAATTGATAATGCCATTGTCGTTGGTTCACGGCCATCTGTTGCTAGGGTGCTTGTCAAACTGGATATATCAAAAAATTATCCTGAGGCTGTTTGGATAGGGCCGGATACTTTAGGCTATGTTCAACTGGCTGTTATGGAGAAATTTCCTCCCTTTTGTGATCACTGCAAGTCTTTGGGGCATAATAAATCTAATTGTCATGTTCTTCACCCACATTGAGATAGGGTTTCTCAAAAAGTTAATTTAGGAAGGAATGACACTACTGTTCAACCTGTTATTACTAGCAATACAGATAATACCACTTTGCTCTCTCCTATTACTGATGCTGGTTTAACTGTGAATAATTTGGATTCTGAGCCTTTGCATTCTATTGGGCCTGTTGTTTTTGCAATCCCTAACTCTTCTCCTGGTAAGGATGTTGGTGTTTATGATGCTGTGAATACTGACCGTATCAATGATGAGATGGTTGGCAATGATGTGCTGGTTCCTGTGGTTAACTTGACTCACTCTCATTGTGATTCCCCTCTGGGGAAAGGGGATTGTTCTGGTGGTAGCCCGATTTTACCTCTTGATTGTGATCACCAACTTGTTGTTCCCCCTAATGAAGTTGTGGATGATTTTAAGGATACTGTTCATTGTGTGGATAACTTAGACGTTGGCAATGTGGCTTTGTGTGATATTAACAGGGTTGATTTAAATGGTTTCTCTTGTGATTTGATAATGCTTTATGGTGAATCTTCCATGGGTATTCTAAGGGTGACGCCTAACACCTATGTGGTTAATCTAGAGGATGTTATTAATGTGCCTATCTCTATTATCTCTAAGGATGATCAGAATGCTCATTTAGCTTTAAAATTAAAGGAATCTGGTGTGGATCATTCAGAATGGCTGGATGATTAATTGTTCTTCTTTGGCTAGCCGTGGTGATGGAGAGGATATGGTTGAGCCAACGGATGATTTGTATAGTTTGAAGGTGATTCGTATTGATGATGATGCTTTCAGGCTTGGTGGTGGGAAACGTAGTAGGCGAAAAAACAAAAAAAAAAAGCTAAAAAGAAGTAATTCTTTGGTTGGTTTATGTCTTTTGTTGGGTCCTGCTATTGGTTACTGTTCTTGTGTGGCTGGTCTCTGTCTAGGTTTGGTTGTCCGGGCACTGGGGTTTTCCTTTTTGCCATGTTGGTTTGCTCCTGATTGGTTTCTTGTTGTGGATGGTTTGTTGTGGCGTTGGGCCCTTTCCTGAGCTGCTATTGAGTTTATTGTAGTGGCTTTGGATTTTTGGTTTTAGAATTATTTTTTTTCCTTCCCTGTCATGGGTTAGTCTCTTTCCTCCTGCAGGTGTTTTGCAGGTTGGTCGTGATGCTGCTGATCGGATTGATGCTTAGCCTGTGTCGGGCCGTGGTTCATTTCTCGGCCTATTCTGCTCAAGGTTTCTTTGCAGGTTGCTCATGCCTAGCCTTCTGTTGGACTTTGGTTTCTTCTGGGGCCTTTGCTGTTTGCTGGTTTATTTAGGTTTTTTGGTTGGTTTTTCATTTAATTTGTGTTGGTTTTGTAATTAAGTTGATTCTGAGGCTCTTAGGTTTTAATTCAAATGTTGTATTTTAGTGAGCTTTGGAGTCATTAAGGACTTGTAATATTGCTTTATAATTAACGCGTAGGCCTCTTTCGTGGGGTTTTATTTAAAAAAAATAGATAAACTAATATAATTAATAGATATTATTATTCATAGAAAGATAAATGTTCTGTGCATTTAGAAAACTAAATGGGTTGGAGAGAAGATGAAGAAGATTGATAGTTAAGGATTTAAACTTAGGTATTCAGGTAGGAGTCGTACTAGAAATGGTGTAGTTGTGATTATAGATAAAAATTTGAAGGATAATGTTGTAAAAATTAATCAAATTGGAGATAGAATTATAACTTTACAGATTGTTGTTGATGCCACGATTATTAATATTATAAATATTTATGCTTCTCAAGTAGATTTAGACATTTGTTCAAAATTAAATTTTTAAATGACTTAGAAGAATTAATATAAAGGATATCTCTTAAAGATAGAGCTTTTTTTGGAAGAGATTCAGGCTTCGTTTGGGATTGCTTTCTTACAGCTTCTTAAAGTAGCTTCTTAGTGCAAAAAATTTTTGCACTAAGAAGCTACTTTAAGAAGCTGTAAGAAAGCCATCCCAAATAAAGCCTTAAATGGACATGTTAGTAGAGTGGTAAAAGATTTTAAAAGCATTCATGGTGCCTATAAGTTTAGAGAGATTAATGAAGGTGGTAGTATCATATTAAATTTCGCTCCAGCTTATAATTTTGTAATTGCTATTACATTTGTTAAGAAAATAAAGGAGCATCTCATCACTTATAAAAATAGATATAATAAAACCCAGATTGATTATTTTCTTATAATAAAAATATATTGTTTAGATTGTAAATATTATAAAGTTATTTTGAGTGAAAGTTTATGGACCCAACATCGTTTATTAATTTTGAACTTTAAGATGAAGGAGCGAAATATGAAAAATAAAATAAATATTGTCCTAGGATTAGATAGGAGAATTTAAAGAATGTCAAAAAAATGAGTAAGATTCAAGATCTTAAGATTTTGATTGTGCAGTAGGAAGCTAATATTAAGTGAGAAAAAATAGCTAGTGATATTAAAAATGTTGCAATGCATGTGCTTGGAGTATCAAAAGAAAAATCTCTTAATAGTAAAAATAGTTAGTAGTGTAATAAAAATGTACAAGAAAAAATATAAAATAAGAAGTTTTATTATAAAAATTAGTTTATATGTAAAAACTCGAAAAATTAAAAAAAAAATATGGAGGGGCCCATAAAGAGTCTAAGAAAGCAATATGCGATGTAAGGAATTTAGCTTTTAATGAATTATATAATAAATTAGAAACTAAGAATGTCAAAAGTAAGCAAAGAGATATAAAAAGTAAGGATCTAGTTCAAGTGAAGTATAGTAAGGATGAATTAGATTAAAAAGTACTTTTATTAAAAGAAGATATTCAACATAGGTGGATAAGATAATTTTATAAGTTTTTCAATGAAGATTATGAGAATACGATTAATTTTAATGAACTTAGCACCCTAAATAAAAATAGAGATTTTTATTTTTATCATTGTATTAGTAAAATTGAAGTTAGAGAGACTTTAAAGAAAATAAAATGTAAAAAAAAAAATTTGGACCTAATGAGTGATGATATTCCAATAGAGGGGTGAAAATGCTTAGGAGATGCAATAATTTTTTGGCTTACTAATCTTTTTAATATTATTTTGAAGACTAAAAAGATGTTAGATAAGTAGAGAAGGAGTGTGTTGGTTCCTATTTTGAGAATAAAGGTGATGCACAAAAGCGTGCAACTTATAGAGGAATTCAATTAATGTATCATAAATTAAAATTATGGGAGAGAGTAATTGAGCATAGGTTATGATATAATACTAATGTTTCTCAAAATCAATTTGAATTCATGTCGGGTAGATCTACTATGAAAGTTATACATTTATTGAGAAATTTGATGAAAAGTATAGAGAGAATAAGGAGGATCTACATTTGATATTTATTGATATATTAAAAGCATATGATAAAATTCCAAGAGATGTGCTCTGGAGAGTTATAGAAAAAAAGGAATTAATAATTATTATATTTAAGTCATTAAAGATATGTATTGTGTTTAAACACAAGGTGGTTTGACCAAATATTTCTATTTCAGTTGGATTACATATCAAGGATCAGCTTCAAGCCCATATTTTTTTTGTTTTAGTCATGGATGTTCTTACAAGACATTTGCAAGAGGATGTGCCCTAATGTATGCTTTTTTTTATGATGTTCTTCTTGTTGATAAGAATATAGAGAGGGAGTTGATGAAAAACTTGAATTATGGAGGTCAATCTTAAAGTCTAAAAGTTTTTGTTTGAGTAGATCTAAAATCGAATATATTGATTGTGACTTTGGGCGATCAAGTGATTAAACAAAATACACATTTTAGATATCTCGGCTCTATTTTTCAAAATAATAGTTAAATAGATTGAGATGTTGTTAGTAGAATTTAATATGAATAGTTAAAGTGGAAGAATGCTTCGGGCCTATTATGTGATAGAAAAGTACCCCTTAAACTTAAGAAAAAATTGTATAAGATGATGGTCATATCTATAATATTTTATGGCGTAGAATATTGGCCATTAAAAAAAAGTACAAAATTAAGTAAAGTGTTGTAGAGATGAGGATGCTCAGGTGGATGAGTGTCTTTACTCTTAGAGACAATGCAAAATGAGTAAATATGTGAAAAGATTGAAGTAGCTCAGTGGTAGATAAGTTTAGAGAGAGTCGCCATCAATGGTTTGATCACATAAAACATCGGTCTTCCGATGACTCGATTAGATGTATTAGATCTGGTTTATGTTAAGAAAGGTATAAGTAGATCTAAAAAGACTTGGTTAGAAAGTATTAGAAATGAAAATTTTTTTATTAGTTTTAAATGAGAATATGACTCTTAATAGGACACGTTGGAGAAAAAAGATTCATGTAGCTGACCTCAAGTAGTGGGATAAAGTTGTTGTTGTTGTTGTTGTTGATAGAATTTTTAGGATTTATCTAAACTTAAATTTTATAATAGTTTTATTTTATCGTGTGACTTTGTGTCTATAAATAGAGATTTGAGTGTTTATAATTTGATTATATATTGTGAATTGAAATTCAAAGTTAAATCCTCATTCCCTCGTTAATTCCCCCAAACTTCTCTCTCTCTCTCTTTCTCCCCTCTCCCTCTCTCTTCACATGAATCTCTGTCTCCTCACCTATTCTTTTTCTCTCCCAATGTCCTCACAAGAACCATAAATCATGAGACCGCTTTAGGTGCAATTTCCAATTTTTGAGAAACCATCACATGAAAATCCTCTTTCTATTATAATTCCCAAGGTGTCACATGTCATGCCCCATCTCAATGCAAGCTCTTCACAACAATTGGTCATATTGACCTAGGGTGTAGCAGATAAGCAGAACTTTTATCCATTCATTCAGTACCAACGTATTCTTATCCTTCATAGCTCCCCTCAAGAGCTAGGATAAATTAGACTGTGAGCTTTTTACTTTTTCAAGCACACATAAATCGTTAAGGTATTATAATGGATAAGATAGCCATGATTACATTTGAGTCAGTACTGTACAATTCACCAAAACTATTGAAATTTGATTTATAACAGTTAAATAATTGGATATTATACAACATCAGCTGATGAAAGAGTAACTTCTAGAATGACATTGTAATAAAGATAAAAGTCTATAAGTAGCACCTCCATACATACACATCACACACTATGTCAACATACAAAGCATTACTGCCAATATAGGCCATTTTACCTCAGTCCATTAGCTCAAGCCTTGGAGCATGATCTCCCAGGCCACAGGCATCTTGGCATTGGACTAATAATGCATACAAGTGTAATAGGGTGGGCATAAAGCCCAATATCTTAGACAAAACCTGCTACATGATATATTGCACAATAAAATTAATAATATGCCCGTCAAATAAGGTAAGTAATCATGTCATGCTCATGTATCATGGATGAATGAGCCAAGTACAGTAAACTATCATGTTCATGTTCAAATGCATGAGTGTTGTTGCGGGCTAGAATATATACGGCGATAGAGTTATAATTCTACGTCTTAGCGTTGCACGAATATCCAGCTCACACACAGATAACACAATATTTTTTATGTGAAAAACCCGGGAAAGGGAAAAAATCATGAGGACTAGCCTAGTTGAAAATGATTCCACTAGAATTTGAGTAAAGTACAATGATCTGACTCGTCCTTGAAGACGACCAGATTACAAATGTCAACTGAAAGTTTCGCAAAAGTCCAGCGTCACTCCAACGATAGGTGGTGGTCCGGCAGCACTCCGGTGTCAGGCGGTGGTCCGGCGGTGGCACTTCAGCGTCAGGGGGCACTCCGGCTTCGGGTGGCACTTCGACTTCCTTTGATGGTCAGGTGGTGGTTCGACAGAACTCCGGCGTCCCTTAGTAGTCTGGCGGTGGTGCGGTAGAACTCCGGCGTCCCTTGGTGGTCTGGCGATGGTGCGGCAGAACTCCGGCGTCCCTTAGTGGTCCGAGAGTGGTGCAGCAGAACTCCGGCGTCCCTTGGTGGTCTGGCGGTGGTGCGGCAGAACTCCGGCGGTGGTCGAGGAGGAGCTAGGCGGCTAGAGCTTTCTTCCTTCTCTTCCTTCTTTTCTCTTGGCTTCCCTCCTCCTTTCAAGAGGAAATGAAGTTCTATTTAAAGAATTCTTGAGTGGCATGGCTTGTAAATAAGTGGAAGATCAAGGGTAAATTGGGAGTGGTTCAGATGGACGGCCGATCGTGATTCCTGCGATCATGCACCGTTCAATTGACCTTTAACTGTTTTAATGATATCAAAATTTGATGATCTTGGACTCGTTGGATTCGTCTCGTCGAGCCGCTCGATTCAAATATAAGCATGTTACGATTGGAGACCGTTTGGTAACCCAAATTGTGGTTTGATCCTTCCAAAAGTGCTTCGAGTCTTTGATTTGGACTCATTTGGGCTTCAATTGGGTCAATTTTGGTGTCGTTAGGTTCGTGTTTCCGAGACGCTCAGTTCAACTGTAAGTTTACAGAAATCAGAGTTTGGATGGTCTTAATTTTAATTTTTGAAGCTTCCAACTTGATTTTGCCTCAAGATTTGTGCCTGATTAAGATAATTTTTGATGATGTATCAAGTGTAGTTACAAGTTTGTAAAAAATAGTGTTGATTCATAGTCTACACATGAACATGCATGCCAATTCATTTACATAATTTAGGCTTCATTTGGGACGGCTTTCTTACTGCTTCTTAAAGCAACTTTTTAGTATAAAAAATTTATTTTTTGTACTAAAAAATTGTTTTAAGAAGCAGTATAAAAGCTATCTCAAACGAAGCCCTAATTAGCTAAATATGTCGATCTTAGATGTGGTCATGCTTGCTGAATCAAGAGCCTAGAGAAGAGATCAATGTTTTTCCATGAACATGCCTATCATTGAAGAATCATGGTTACATAACATGGTTTTGGTATTCTGTTTATTTTAAATTAATGCATAGATTATGTCAGATGAATCATGATACTCACAAAAGCATGTAAGTATATAAATGTTGATATGCCCATAAACACATTCACATGGAAAGAACATATACAAGTTTCTAATTCATGTGTATGCATCATACATCTTAGACAGTCAGTTTCATGCATTTGAAAATAGTCAGGCATATCACATCATGGATAGCAACATTCATCCTAACTTGTAACCTTACCAAGTAAATAATTATTTGAATTAATTATCATTTTAGTTTATTTTTCAGAATTGTATTGATGGATTTATCATATTCGTAGGAAAAATGGTGAAAACACAAAGGAATCTTCTGTGGCAGCACATAAAACTTCAACACCTAAAGTAATGGCTGCAATAAATCACAATCATACAGCTGATGATGGCTATCAATGGAGGAAATATGGACAGAAGATTGTTAAGGGTAACTCTTATCCAAGGTTAGACAAATCAACTTGATTTACTCATTTGTTTTTTAAAATCTTAGGCTGTGTTTACTGATTTCATAGGAAAAATTATGCAATGCTCAATGCAATTCTACCAATTTGTGTGGAGAATAATTTTCACTTTTATTCTACCAGTCCTTAAATTTTCAACTTTTCTAAAAAATTAGGAGAACTAAAACTCCTAATGATTTCCAATATCAAATCTACTAAGGTTTCACCAAACCTTGTAGTATTATCAAGGGTCCAGCAAAGCTTTCATAATTTTACTTTAATATGAACTTACAGACTAACTTTAATCAACTCAGTAGCATGCTTCTTCAAAAGAGTTTTCTAATCCCTGACCATATAGTTATAGATTTGTGGGCCAGATTTGCTAAGACTCTATCAGAATGTTGTTGAGACGTTATCAGAATGAAAAGAAATATCACTATTAGAAGCAGTAGCATCTCCTTCCTCTTCTACAATCTCATCTTCTTGGGAATCCATAGAGGTAAAATTGGGAAACCTTTAAACTCTTCAATATTGATAGGATTGTCAAAAACCTTAGCTTCATGAGCACCATCAGGCTTTTTAACTTTAGGACCTCGTACTTTAGCTAGATCCTTCCTCATTTTTGGAGTTGTTGATGTCACAATGATTTCTCCTTGACTGTCTGCAACTAACACATCATCAAGATTAGTTACCAGAGCTAAATTATTGGTGGTCTTTATTAATAGCTTCATTCCCATCTAAGCGGGGTTCCTTTTGATCCTCTTTGACAAATATGTCAGATGGATACCTTGATGGCTTCAATTTAAAAGAAAGTGAACAAGAGTTGTGTTTATAAGGAGTGATAAGACAGGACAACTCAAAGAGGTGAAAATAAACCTTTTGAAATCCTATACCATTTATAGAATTTTAAAATCTGGAGAGGGGGTGTAACAGTTGAATTTACCTAAGAATTAAGTAGCATATCAACTATACACAAGTCATAGTCTGAAAACTATCATTAGAAAATAATAAGAGTAGCCATTCACTTAAACTTTTATTGATAGTTATATATCTACTAATATACCAGTCTAAGGCTTCGTTTGGGACGGCTTTTTTACTGTTTCTTAAAGCTGCTTTCTAGTACAAAAGTTTTTACTAGAAAGCAGCTTTAAGAAGCAGTAAGAAAGCTGTCCTAGACTCTTGATGTTTCAGCCTCCTAATATAATTTTCCCCTATAAATGGGTCAAATGATAATATAATTGTTTCTTGCAGAAACTATTATAGATGTACCAATCAGAACTGTAGCGCTCGCAAGTATGTAGAGAGGGCATCAGATGGTCATGGTTCATTTATCACAACATATGAAGGGGATCACAAGCATTAATGGAACTGATGGAGATGACAAGAATGCTATTGGCATTAGACTCTTATGCTGCTGCTCGTGAAGGAAACTTTTGTGTTATACAAGGCTTGATTACTTGGTTCACTTCTTCTTTTTAGTTCTCTCTGATATAAAAAAAAAGGTATTTGTAATCAAAATGATCTATCTTTTAAGGAGGAGGATGAGAAGAACCCATATTATTAGGAGTGAGATTAATGATACAATTTTAGGCAATTCAATCCTTTGTGGAATATATATAGGTCGGCTTGAATTTGAATCGGATCGATTTAAATTTTTTTTTTTTATTATTCAATTCTAAAATATTGTCTTTCAAAAACAGTTTTTTTCTTACTAACTATTTTTCTTATTGTAAAAATAGTCAAAAGTTATTTCAAACAAAGCCTTAATCTTAGTTAAAAATTAATATGATCTTTATATAATTTTTAAATCTTATAATATGACATATTGACTTAATTTTTAAGATAATTTTTATATAATATATATGGCGCCTCAAGATCTAATTTAAAAGAATTATTTATTTTATCTCTTAATTAATTTATCAGAGTTATTAATTTTCATTTATTTAAATAAAAGCTAGCAAACATGACTATTGGCATTAAAACATTCATTATATTCATCATTCATCTAAAATTCATTTATAATAGTTAGAAGTTTAATTAATACAACAATGCATTAGTGTTTTTTTTATTTCTTATGACTATAAAAGAGTAAAACTCAAAATACAAAATGCAAAATAAACCTGAAACTGTTTAGCCTTACTCTATTGGGTTTTGATCCTTTCCTAAAAATATATATAAAAATAGCAGAGTGAGCTAATAGCGCAGTAGGTTACCATAAACTATACTATAATCAATTCAAGGTAATAGAAGCAATATACATGTAATCATTTAATCTAAGTTAGTATAAGCGTATATGAACAAGTAGCAATCTATATGAACAATATCATTTCATATGAGTAATGAAAATCAATGCAAGCAATATAACTTATAACTAGTAGTCATATATTTGATCAGTATATTCTGTCATCCATATATCCATGCCAAGAACAACATAGCATGTCCATCATGAATCTATGGATATCTATACATAATATTTTATTTAAATCTATATACCATTTCACACACACACACACACATATATATGTATATATATATATATATATATATATATATACACCTACATTTATCTCATGTATGACATATAGTATCAATGCACATATATCATACTCTCTATCAATTGCAATGCATAATGTATATCATTTATTTTATATGAATCATATGTCATTGTATCGATCTTATCAATCTTGTTATATGCTTATGATAGTCATGTCTTTTATCATATTATATCATATCATTTATGTAATTTATCATATGCATATATAAGCAATATAAGACATTTGATTATCTATGGTATTTTTCCTGTATCAAGTCCTGGAGACTGTTAAGACTAAATATGAATTAATATTAATCATATCAGTCATATTATCAGGAATCAGTCTTATATCACATATCACAAGGGTGATGACTTTCATATAAGAAGTTATCACTTCCTGCCAGTTTTAGTGGCATATTATATCGATCAATCTCTTTATACATGCATTTCATGTTATATAAATTATAATAACAAAATCATGTACACATCATATGCAATGATCATCATAGGTAGATCTATCCAGTGAGTTCATTAGTATGCATGTATTATACTAAAATGAATGTTAGGCCAGATAAATAGCAAATTAATGCATATCATATATTTCATATCTAAATGTGGCATACTAACGCCTAATCATTTTGTGTTTCATATTATTCTACCAATTTTAATTAAAATGACATATATGCAAAGATAATCAATGAAATTTTAATTTAAATCAGTTAAAATATTCAGGATAACAATATCCACCATATATTAAAAGTTACATGTTGAAAGTTCACTAAAATGTGAGATATTATATTTTAATCAATTTTAGGAGGGAGAAAATAAATAAAACTCAAAATCACTAGAAGTAGAAGTATGATTAATGTTACTTACCACGATCAGAGTGCCAATGCTGAAAAATGCTAGCCCGAAGCTTGCTTTCTTATTGAAACCTATGAGCCCAACATGTTGTTTTGGTGATTTTAAACATTATTAGTTAAATCATTTATTATTCTCTACAATATATATATATATATATATATATATATATGTTAATTTTGTTATACTAATACTTCAGGTACAACATATAAGAAGCTAAGTCAAAGAAGAGAACTCAAGAATTGCAAATTTGAGTCTAGTTAAAACTTGTAATAAGAGTCTGTATTTTCCTCTCTTTTTTTGAGTCTTTATGTATTTAGGTGTATGTTGGCAAGACACAATTGAACACTTAGTCTAAAGAAATCAAATCAAAAAGAAATCATAATTGCACTTTGTACAGTACGATCTAAATCGTACAGTACTACAAATGCATAGAATATTTGGTGGATGAATAATACATCTAGGATGATTCCTAATCTAATGCAACTAATCATATTGTACGATTCATATCATACATCGCGATCCTATAAAACTTAAAATCAAGTATTCTCCCATATGTTGTACTGTACGATTAGTATATTAAAATTAAAAATTAGGTTTCTCTTTAAAGAGGTAAATCTGATTCTTTTGACCATGTGTGTGCATAAATGAGTAATCATAGATGTTTTCTTCTTTAGAGAGAGTCCTTGGAGAAGGAGATTGGTGTTCTCTTTACTTGAGAGAACTTGTCCAAACCATTTGGTAGAGAGGGTGAGGTTGCGAGCTTGTTCCTTGAGGAGTCAAAAGTTTTGTGAGGGAGATCACATGGTTGTCCTTGTCGGCTTGCACCTTTGTTCTCTAGGTTGTGTGTTGGAGATTTTGGAGAGGAGCTCTAGGTAGAAAGTCTTTCGGTGAAAGACTTGTGACAAGTCGAGGAGGCTAAGGGAGCGGTGTCTCCACCGTTGCGAGGAGCATAAGGAGGGTGAAG
Organism: Dendrobium chrysotoxum; assembly: GCA_019925795.1. NCBI lineage: Eukaryota > Viridiplantae > Streptophyta > Magnoliopsida > Asparagales > Orchidaceae > Dendrobium > Dendrobium chrysotoxum. The sequence goes on from CM034302.1 coordinate 17,689,122, forward strand.
GCAACTCTGCCTTGCAAGAGGCAGAGGGAGTGAGGCATCTCGACCATGCTACGAAATATAAGGAGGGAGTTTAGGCTTTTCAGGAGCAAGAGCTTGTAAATATCATTATTCAACTAGAAACAGAGAATGACTCCGCCTTGCTAAGTACAAAATGAGTGTTTGATAGTAGAATTCCCATATAGGAGGAACTTAGGGAGTTTATGTTTGTCAAGTGACCGAACCACTATAAAATCTTAGTTTGCAATTCTTTTACTTTTCGCACTTTTATTTCATACAACTTCATTATCTAGATCTGTGATATTAAAATTGTTGTGTTTACATTCAAGTAAAATTTTCAAAAATATTTTTCATAAAATTTTCTATCAACCAAAAGTATTTGTTTTAATTAACTTTTAAATTAGCCTTAAGTAATATTTATTGCTCTGAAAAATAAAAAATAATTAAAAATAAAAAAATATTTTCAGCACTTTCTACATTGAAGTCTCGATAGTATTTTAAACAACTTTCGCTACAAATTGTACTATTTCTTAATAAAGTTTTTTTAAGTAACCAATTCATCCTCCTTTCGCTTGTGCCATGACACTTTCATTTCTCTCTCCTCTTTCCTCATTCTCTCTCTTTCTTTCTCTCCTCATTTCACCTTCTCTCACCCAACCATGCAAAAAAGCGCGAGGGGGAGGCTTAGAGCGATGGGCTTTCTAATAATGCTTTTTTATTTTATCATTTTATTAAAAAAATAATTTTTCTGACACAACACCGCGACGCTCATGACCCTAGCGTCGTCATTGAGCTTGCTCAAATTCCAGAAAACTCAAGAGCTTGGCATCACAACACCCAGCAGGCTCAACACCGCAGCGCTCCCTTAGTCATTTTTTAAGAATTTTAGTGAAATTAAACTTGAGACTATTACAATATATGCTTCCATTTTGTAAAGCTATGTTCAATGCATTGCTTTTTTTAACAAAGCCCTATAAGAATTTCTAACAGTGAGATAAATAATTGATTAAAAAAATATTATATATGCAAGATCTATACTATTTTACAATAATACCAAATAATTTTATTTTTGCAGGAATTTGAGTCATCAAACTTAAATTTAAAGGTCAAAATAATACAAATCAAATAAACAGCACACTAATAGATCAATTTATTCACATTTATAAAAACAATAACTATTTTTTATTCATAAAATACAATTGAATGCACAAAATCATGGTTGCCTTAAGGTCTAAAACATAGAGTGAACTATCTTCTTATGTGCTTTGCATTAGCTGTGATGATAAGTACATCTTACTCATTTCTGGTCATTGATGAACAATGAAATCGTCTTGATATAAATCATTAGAGATATTTCAAGCAATACTATTCTATAAAGCTTTTAGAATAGTTTCCTTTATGTCTTAGCTTTCATTAATGAAATGAAAGGAGTGTGCGAGAAGGATGATATTTAACTCCTAAAAGTTTCTTACTCTAATTTGATGAGAGAGGAGAGAGAGATGTCTCAATACGATGGTTAGGCCACAACCTTCAACATTATCCGATCAGTACAATAATATTTTTGTCTTGAGGCTACATATTGTTGATTCGAATTGACCTGGATAGCACAATCATCATCATCATCATCATCTGATTTTTATTATTTCTTATCATTTGACATCTAATGCTTATGAACGATTGTCACCTATCAGCCACCAAGGCTTGATGTTCATCTTCTCCGTCACATGATTGATAGATCCCCCCTCTTATCGTGATGAGAGAAGGCTTATTACCTGGCATTGCTTGAACTTGGATATTTATCTTCGATCGCCACTTAATGTCTTAAGTCAGACATTCAATGTCCGACTTAAATCAGACATTGGTTTGATTTTCGGCACACATCTTTCAAGTCATTTAGTCTCCCATCAAGACTTAAAAGACTCTTAGTTCAATGCTATGATAATAAACTCCTCTACCGTCCTAAATATTTCGCCATATAATAAACATTATATTGTATGCATTAATTTTTATAAATTATTATAATATTTAGATTATATATGATAATTACCTTTTCAATAATGAAGAAATTTTAAAAATAACAAATTATGAAATCAATTTATTTATTTATTTACAATGATACATTTTCAATAAGATCACATTTTAAGTCATACAACATAGAGTAGCTACTTTCCTTCAAATAAGAACACATTTTCATCCTAAATCATACTTTTTTTTTTGCAAATATAATATTTATAATTACAATTTATTGCTCATCATTTTAAAAAATTTACAGGCAACAAAAGTAAATTAAGAAAATTATGTTACCACCTGTCATAGTATATTTGGCTAGATGTTAAATGCAAAATTAAATTTTGCAGGAAAAAAAAAATTTTCACGCTTCATTTGGGACAAGAGAAGTTGCAGCATAATGCGAGACTTGGATGACGGAAGGTTGGAATGTCTAATTTTATTGAAGATTGAGTACGAAAGTGCAAAATCATTTCAGTTAAATTAATAAGAAGAATTAACAGCTCAGCAAAGAACAAACACAGCACTAACGGTAAATATTTTAAAGCAATTTTCTGAAAGTTGGGTTGGCAGGTCAAATTTGTAATAAATGATTTACAAACATTCGGCTTTAAAAAAAAAGTTATATTTTGAGTCAACTTAGAGCGAGTGAGGCCTTAGGCTTGGTTGAATTTAATCTTATTTAAATAAAAAAATAAAAAAATTGCATAATCGGACATGTATCCTTTTTATGCAAAATTAGAATTTAAACTCTATTATGCTTGCTGAAACATAATTACTTAATATAATATATGTATTTTGAGTGAGTTTTTTAAATAATAATAGTGACAAATAGGCAACAAAAATATAAATGAAAAAATATTTAGATTCACATGAAAAATTTTATGTGGGTAAAAATCATGAACATAAGAGAAGAGTTCACTGCATCGAAAATTTGATGCGAGCAAAGAATGGAGGCTCACAAATATCATATTGGAAATCCTAAGTAGGGATCAAATGATACTGCACATTAGTTGATGGACGGAAAATTCTCCCCGTTATTTGCGCTCGAATCTCATAACCTGAAAAAAAAACCTAATTATATTTATATATGTAAAAAATAACAAAAGTATATACTAGGGGTGTCAAAACCGGGTTTCGGGTCGAGTTCGGGTCGAACCCGGAATTGACCCGGGCTCAAACGGGTTGATCCTAACCCGACCCGTCGGGTTGTCGGGTTGACCCGACCCGACCCGGTTGTGGCGGCGGGACGACGGAACGACGGGCTCCGGGCGGCGGGCAGGACGGCGGACGGCGGCTGGTGCGGATGCAAGCAGGCGGGCGCGTGCGGGCAGGCGCGAGCAAGCAGGGCAGCAGCTGGCGCGCGTGGGCAGGTAGGGCAGCAGCGGGCATGGCGGGGCAGCAACGGGCGCGTCTGCGAGTGCGGGCAGGGCGGGGCAGCAGCGGGCAGCCTCGGGACCGCGCAGGTAGGCATGGGGCAGCGCGCAGGAAACCTGGGGCAGCGCGCGGGCAGCCTGGCGGGCAGCGCGGTCAGCTCTTTGTAAACGGGTTTTCGGGTTGACCCGGTAAGCCGACAGGTCAACCTGAACCCGACCCGTTTTGAAATCGGGTCAGGTCAAACCCGAAAATTCCGTGTCAGGTTTGAGTCGGGTTTTCCTGTCGTGTCAAATATTGACACCCCTAGCATATACTGCAAGGGTGTGGGCAGATCCTCAAAAATTCGCATAATTAAATTGCACTATATTTGTTGCATCGCGAACTTTTCGTCTCACAGCTAACATAATTTGGATCATAAACTCTAACAATTCGAGCCATATTTCTATTGAGTCATATTCAACTGAAATAAACTAAAAAAAAAAAGTTTCGATTGAGATACTAATCCAAAACTCGACTAAAAATTTTGAAAAAATTTGAATCGGGATATCCAAACTAAAATTTGGTCACCATAGATTTAAAATTTTAAAAAACTTCTTAACTTTTGCCCAGATTAAATTTTGATTAGATTATTCTCTCCTATTTTTTTTCCAAAATTTTATAATATTAATTTCAAAATAATTAAAAAATTATAGCAACTTTCAATGGTGCAAAACAATGGAGTGGCTTTTTTTGCATCATAGCTTAATTATCATTAGTTTTGGTTGCATCAAATTCTTTTATTTCATTAATCACCAAAATTAATGCTTTGAAGAGGCCTAATCACGTGCTTAAGAATCCGATTATATTGGGATTATGGAATGCTATAAGAAACAAAAGAAAAAGGGTATCTACTAATTTTCTTCCCTTCATTTATGCTGAAAGTGAGAGAAAATTCCTATATGGGATTCCTTACATAAATGAAGCGAGGTTAATTTTTTAAATATTTGGATTTTTGTATCAATAGGAACAATTTTTAATTAATTTAAAGTTTTTTAAATGAAAAAAATAATAATTTGACATTGGGCTAATTTAGCCCCATGGTATCACGTTGACCTAATTTTTTAGTCTTTCGACTGTATAAAATTGATTCAAATAATCCCTTTAGGTTTAAATTGTATCAATTTTATATAGTCGATGGACTAAATTATATTCAATTTTATATCACAATTATAACATGAGAGACTATTTTAGATCAATTTTGTATAGTCAAGAGATTAAGGCTTTATTTTGGATAGTTTTCTTAATGTTTTATGCATAAACTTTCTAGTATAAAATTTTTTTGAAAGCATCAAGAAAGCAATAGCTAAAAGCTATCCCAAACAAAGCCTAAATTGAAGCAACTTGATACATAGCAACCAAGGCTTCGTTTGGGACAGCTTTTTTGTTGTTTTCTAAAACAGCTTTTTAGTACAAAAATTTCTTGAATTAGAAAATTTTATACTTGATACGCATCAAAAAATTATCTTGATAGGGCGTGAATCTCGAGGCAAAATTAAGTTGGAAGCTTCCAAAATTAATTTTGGGACCATCCGAACTCCGATTCCAGCAAACTTATAGTCGAACTGAGCGTCTCGGAAATACGAACCCAACGACGTCAAATTCAACCCAATCCGAGCCCAAATGAGTCCAAACCAAGGGTCAGAAGCGCTATTATAAGGTTCAAACCATAATTTGGATTACCAAACGGTCTCCAAATGTGACATGCTTATAGTCGAATCGAGCGTCTTGACGAGATGAATCCAACGAGCCCAAGATCGCCAAATTTTGACATCATTAAGACCTTCAAATGTCCAGCGAGCGGTCTATGATCAAGGGATTCAAGATCGGTCATCCATTCAACCACTCCCTAACTACCATTGATCTTCCACCTATTTACGGGCCACGCCACTCACGAAAATCTATAAATAGAGACCCCATTTCTCATGAAAAGAGAGACCTAATCCTAAGGAGAAAAAGAAAGAGCTCTTGCCCCCTTGCTCCTCCTCGACCACCGCCGGACCACCGACGGACCACCGCCTTGATGCCGTTGCTCCGCCGGACCATCGCCGGACCACCACCTGAGGCCCTGCTCTTCACCGGACCACCACCTGAGGCCCTGCACCATTGCCGGTCCACCACCTGAGGCCCTGCTCTTCGCCGGACCACCACCTGAGGACATGCACTTCGTCGGACCACTACCTGAGGCCCTGCTCTTCGCCGGACCACTACCTGAGGCACTGCTCTTCGCCGGATCACACCTGAGGCCCTGCTCTTCGCCGGACCACCACCTGAGGCCCTGCACTTTGCCGGACCACCATCTGAGGCCCTGCTCTTCGCCGGACCACCACCTGAGGCCCTGCACTTTGCCGGACCACTACCTGAGGCCCTGCATTTCGTCGGACCACCACCTGAGGCCCTGCTCTTCGCCGAACCACCACCTGAGGCCCCGCACTTCGCCAAACCACCACCTGAGGCCCTACACTTCGCCCGACCACCATCGAGGCCCTGCTCTTTGCCAGACCACCATCTGACCTCCTCACCTCTGTCCGACAACTACCTAGGGACCAAAATTCTGCCAGACCACCGGGAGACCCCAAAGTTCTGCCAGCGCAACCTTAGGCCTTCAAAAGCCTCTAACTTCCATCCTACGGGGTAATACTTGTAATCTGATCGCCCTTGGAGGCGAGTCAGTCCCCTGTAATCTGCTCAAGTTATAGTGGAATCATTTCAACTGGGCCAGGCCCCGTGGTTTTTTCCATTTTCAGGGTTTTCCATGTAAAAATCTTGTGTTCTCTGTGCGTGAGCTGGATATTCGTGCAACACTAAGACGTGGAATTCTAACTCTATCGCCGCGTATTATCTTGCCCGCAACAGTACTAAAAAGTCGTTTTAGGAAGCAATACGAAAGCTGTCCCAAACGAAGCCTAAGTGCATATTTGGGATAACTGTAGCGTTTTATAAAGTTGATTATGAAGTTATTGTGGAGAAACTAACTTTGCTATTATGATTGCAGAAAGTAAATTACCAACACATAAAATTTTGAGAAACTGTAAGAAAATAATAAAAAATAGTAGTCAAAAGAAATTGTGGTTGCTGTGTAAAAAGCAAAGTAGCTAGAAGGCTGTCCCAAATAGACCCTGAATTGACCAAATGCGAATAATCTGACCACTATAATGAGATTTTTTTTTGAAATTTATATCCAATTTTGGTAGAGAGTAGACCTATTCCTACTAATTCATAAATCTCTGTCATTTTCACTTTTTAACATAAAATATAAGCCTAAGATATCATTTTATTCAACTTTTTTATTATTATGATTGGATGCAAGAAAATAGTTTTATTTTCTCATAATTTATTTTCTTAATGCTATTTTTATGAATAACAATATGAAAGAATAAGATCCATAAAAATATATTTATAAAATTCAAATTTCAATAATCAAATATGGCTTTCTTATTTATTTTTTTTTTTAATGGATGTTTGTCTTTGCAAATGCATTACTTTATTGTTTATTGACAAAATAAAAATCTTTGTTTTTTTTTTTTTGGAGATTTTTAAATAAAGATTGTGTGAGGAATTTCAGAAAGAGATTTTGTCTTATTCAAGAGCGATGAACTATTTTGACACGTTTGTTCAGTTTCTTAGCTAAAATGGATGTTTAGCTTTAAACAATAAATAAATCTTATGATTTCTCTTTATGTTTTATGAGGAGTCCTAAATTTTTTTTATTTTTGTTAGAATGCAAAGAAAATGACCAAATTTTATTTTTTAGAATACAACAAAAAACAGTTATGAAACATAATTTTTGTAAAGATGCCAAAGATGCTAGACTAAGGCTTCGTTTGGGAGTCTTACTGTTTTATAAATCAGCTTTTTTTATAAAATTTTATTTTCAAAAAAAAAAGTATTTTGTTGATATTCGCAGTGGTGGAGAAATATAAATTTTAACGTCTAAGCTTTGTACGAAGATCCATCATATAATCAAATAAAAGAGAGTGTAGCATTCATAAGAGATACCAGAGTTTTTTACATGGAAAACCCTAGAAAGGGGGAAAAACCACGGGGCTTGACCCAATTTGAATGAATCCGCTAGTGTTTGCAATCAATTACAAACGAGGCTCTTCCTTGGGGGGAAGGCCTTGGTTTGATGTAGCAAATATACATCATGCAGAGTGCATTACATGGTGAAAATTGAAAAAATCAGAATTGATATGTTTGTTTTGTCGGCAAGACCATAATTGGCTGGCAACGGAGGTTGAAAATACCGTCTTCCGGTGACGGTGGTCGGAAGTACTATAGTCAATGGGGGTCGAAAAGACCGTTGTCAGGCGACGAAGGTTGGAAGGACCGTAGTCAGCAAGCGATGAAGGTCAAAAAGATCATAGTTGAGTGACGGTGGTCGGAAGGACCGTTGTCGACAGGCGATGGAGGTCAGAAAGACTGTTGTCATGCGACAGAAGTTGGAAGGACTGAAGTTGGCGAATAATGGAGGTCGTAAAGACCTTTTGTGTGGCGACGGAGGTCGGAAGAACCATAATCGGCATTCAATAGGTTAGAAAGACTATTATCAGGCGACGAAAGTCGGAAGGACCATAATCGGTGGCTGGGTGGAAGTTTGGCGCCAATCGGTGGCCGGGAAGAAGTCTGGCGTCAATCATTGGCCGGGCAGAGGTTCGACGTCAGTTGGTGGCTTGGCAGAAGTCTAGCGATAGTGCGACGACGGTCGGTGGTCCGATAGTGGTCGAGAAGGAGTTTGGTGCCTATATAACTCTATTTTCTCTTCTTCCTTCTCTTCCTTTTCTTCCTTACTTGGGTCCCCTTTCCATGAGGAATGAGGGGTTTATTTATAATTTTTTTAGAGTGGCATTGCTAGTAAATAGGAGGAAGATAAATGATAAGTTCGGAATGGTTTGAATGGATGGCCGATGTTGATTCCCTTGATTTTGAACCGTTTATTGGGCCTTTGAATGTCTTAATGATATCAAAATTTTAAGATCTTGGGCTTGTTGGATTTGTCTTGTCGAGTCGCTCGATTCGACTATAAGCATGTCACGTTTGGAAGTCATTTGGTAATCCAAATTATGGTTTGAAACTTTCAAATATGCTTCAAGTCTTCGATTTGGACCCATTTGGGCTCAGATTGAGTCAAATTTGGTGTTGTTGGGTTCCTATTTCTGATACGTTCAGGTTGACTATAAGTTTGCTGAAATCGGAGTTCAAATGGTCATGAATTTAATTTTCGAAGTTTTCAACTTGATTTTACCTCGAGATTCGTGTCTGATCAAGATAGTTTTTTGATGATATATCATTACTAAAATACTGCTTTATAAAGCAATACGAAAACTGTCCAAAATGAAGCCTAAGAGATTAAAAATATTATCTTTTTAAAATCAAAAATTTAATTAACATATTTTATATATTAGGATATTTTATACACATAATGCATAACATTACCCCATTTCAGTAAAAAAATTGCTTTTCCTATCCTTATCATTAACTTTTCTATTATCGCTGCCCTTTATTGCTGCGACTTCCTCACACTCTTCATGGTCGATGAGGATTTCAGGCGCATTGCCCTAATCCCATTAATGGCTTCCCTTCTCCATATGACTTCCTATCATCTTTTTGTCTTCGAGAGTTTAAAAACTTCAGAAGTCTTCAGTTTCATTGATGGCTTTCTCCAGCGAGATCTCACTTAGATTTCTTCTCAGCAAATATCGTCGTCTTGTCGATAACTTTCACCGGCATCAATGCTCTTTGCAGTGAGATCTCATCGCAAATTTCTCTTAACACGAGTGCGTGAGAGATAGGAAGAAGTAAGTGATAAAGTATGAAAATAGTAAATTTTGGTATTAAATATTTAAATGAGATGATTTTGAATTTTATTTAAATAAATCTCTAATATTTAATAATTCATCACTCCTAACAAAAATAGCACATTAAAATTTTGTTAGTGATTCTTAATGCTTATTGTCTAAAATTTGGAAATCAATCTTATTATATTAATTTATGACGAAATACTATTTCTTAAACTACATTGAAAGTTATTTTGTAATTATCGGTAAGTTAAAGCTTAGTTTTAAAGCTTTTACTTATTTAGAAACAAACATCTTTAATTGATATAGAAATACACTTTAAAAAATATTAATTTGTCAATAATTTATCTATTTATGACTTGACAAGATTATGTACTAATCCATGAGATTTAATTACCCCTTCTCGTATGAGATTTTCGTTAATTACATAATTAATTAAAATTTACAGTATAATGACCAAAATTCTCCTATCAAACGTGTGGTATATTTTAGTTTAAATTTTGTTTCTAATCCATAAACGCCTAAAGAACTTCATAAATGGATCGGTCATAGGTCGGAGATCGGAGATCCCAAAGGCCAAAGGCTACCCCCACCCCCCTCTCTCTCTCTCTAACCTCTGCTGCCTCTTCTGTCCTTTGTTTCCTCCTCGCTATCTCTAGCTGTCTTCCACTGTCTTAACCTGTTCGTCTTCGCTGTAGAAGAAGAGAGGAGAGAGAGAGAGAGAGAGAGAGAGAGAGCGAAGTTTGGTTTGTGAGGGGATGGGTGGTTTATGCGCCAAAGAAAGCGGCAAGAAGACTAAGAAGAAGGATCAGATCGCAAACGCCTCACCCCCTGGTAGTAGAAATCTACTTCAACTTGTTCGGATTCCAGTCATTTTTCGATTGGGGGATTCTAGAAATGGGAATATTTGGGTTTTTTGGGATATTTTGGTTTTATTTAGACTGTATGGAGTGATTCTTTGATTAACCGGGAAGGGCTTTCGTTACAATTGTTTTTTGTTTTTTTTTTCTTTTTCAAAATTTTTTTACTTTAAAGTTGGGGTTTTGATAGATTGTAGAATTGTGATGGCTTTTTTAGCCTGTATTGCTATGGTTGTGTTGAAAAGAATGTACTGATTGCGTTGCATTGATGAAAATGATTGAATCGTGCCATTGCCTTTTTTTGTTGTTAACGTTGGGTTTCAATTTCCATTATATTTTTGCACTGTACTTTTTATCAGTGATTGAAATTTTTCATCAAACCCTAGAGGAACATGTTATGTGTAGGGGTTGAACCAGTCTCTTTTTTGAGAGTGGGCAAAATAGGATTGTGAAATGCATAATTTTATATATGAAAAAGAAAAAGAAACATTTTTCTTAGAATTTGGGCAACTGGATTTATTGAAGGTGGTCAAAATAGTTAAAATGCTTATTCTTCTAAAAGAAAAAAAAATTTCAAGGTGAGCAATTGCTCAAGTGGTTCCACCCTATTTATGTGTGTATTATATAGCTGATTCCTGCACATGGGAATGGTTATTCTGGGTCTAAAATAATCATTTGGTGCTTGAAAGAGTTTGATTTGGGTCTAAAATAAACATAAAATGGCGGCCTTCCAATGAGCCAGTTAGGGAACTAGATGTATTAGATTTGACTTATATTAAAGGTAGAGGTAGTCCTAAAAAGACTTGGTTAAAATATTAGAAATGACCTTTCTTTATTAGATTTAGATGAGAATTTGATCCTTAACAAGAAACAATGGAGAAAAAAAATTCATGTAGCCGACCCCACATAGTGGGATAAAAGCTTGTTGTTGTTGTTGCTTGAAAGAGTTTGATCTTGTTTGTCATCTAAGTCATTTCATCAGTGAATTACTATTATTGATTGCTTGAGGTTAGCAAATAGAGGAAATTAACCTTAGGTCCTATGATTGGACACTATTTATTTATTTTAGTCCTATTAAATTTATTTTTCAAAATTTTTAAATAATTATTTCTGATATCATATGCATTTTTTATCTACCTCACATGAGTAATTTAAGCTTTGAATTTACCTGTCATCTGCTCACCGCCTCTCTCTCTAAATTGAGTTATTGCTTGAAGATGTTTGGTTATTTCTTCATTGTATATGGTTATTACTGTATGCCTGTTAATAAACAATTTCAAATTTTCAATAGCCAGATTGAGGAAATTCAATAGAAATATTTAGTCTTTTGATGACCATATGCTAACAGAAAATAATCATATTGAAGGTGAAAAACAGAAGAAAGGATAGGATTAAAAAAATAAATTTTAACGACTAACAGGTTTTCCTTATTTTTTGCTTTTGAAAATGACAGGACTAAATATTAGCTGTAGTTAAATTCTAAAACCTTAAAGCGCTTGTTCCTAGAAAATAATTTTAAAAGCAATGTGTTCTACTCGATTCTATGATTTGATTGTTGGATTTAATTAAAAATCAATACATATTTTCATCTCTATTAACACAGTTAAAATCCTTCAAAAATGAGGATTTCAATGTACAGTCAAAATGAGAGAAAATAAAGTCATCATTTTCTAAAACATATTTTTAATCCAAATGCAAATGAATGAGCTCTTAAGGCAATTAATTTATTGGAATATTAATGTAATAAACAATCAAACAAGTCTATGGTTGGGTGGTGCAGGGGCCTTGGGTTAAGGGACAAGATGGTTGACCTAAATCAAAAAATTGTTGTTCTTTTCAATTCTTTGTTGAGAAATCATACTTATCTCCTTTGGGTATTCTGTTTCCTTATTTTTTGGATTAATGCAGATTTTTAATAAACTTATTCTGCTTGATGCTAGTATTACACTATTTTGATCATATGCTATTGTTAATTTCAACAGTAGAGAAGTTTGCTAAGACAAGTCAATCAGTGGATAACAAAAAGGAAGATTCTGCTGAATATAAGGAGTTATCAAATAGTGGGTCTCAACAGATTTCTGCTCAGACATTTACCTTTAGGGAACTGGCAGTTGCAACAAAGAATTTCAGAGCCGATTGCTTTCTTGGAGAAGGTGGATTTGGCAAAGTTTATAAGGGTAGGTTGGAGAGCTCTAACCAGGTTAGTGTGTAACTTCCGTTGATCTATTTGTTCTACAATGCTCTAGATTTTTTTTCCAAGGCAAACTCATTACTGCAAAAAATGACCATGTCATTCTATTTTTCTATCTTTTTTCTGTTTTATATTTTCTCCGATGCTTTTTATTATTCTTTAAAGCCATCATGGTTATAATAAAATGAATTCACGGTCTCGTTAAGATAATAGGCTTCTATACCAACTTATTTGAGACATGAAATTGTGTTGTAGTTCTTCTTGTTAATTATATTGAGGAATTTATTATGAAGGAATTTGACTTGTCCAAAGTAGAGTTAGTAGTTCATGTGCAACCAACAGGGATGAATGGAAAAAGAGAATCCATGAAGTTATCACACCCCAAATAGGTGTCATAAAGCTAATATGATTATGTATTAACTAAAAAGTATTTTGTTTTCATCACATTTTACTTAATGTTTTGTTTATTATATTCACCACTTATTGTTTATTATGACCTTTCACAAAATGCTTACTGTTGTTGAACACTAAGGTACAAGATAACTGTTCAGTTTTATTGCCTTTTTCATTCGATTTGTCTATAAATCTTATGCTACATGGACTATTTTTCCTCCAGATTGTGGCTATAAAGCAACTTGATCAAAATGGTTTGCAAGGAAATCGAGAATTCTTGGTAGAAGTATTGATGCTTAGTTTACTGCACCATCCTAATCTTGTTAATCTAATCGGTTATTGTGCCGACGGCGACCAAAGGCTTTTGGTCTATGAATACATGCCACTGGGATCATTAGAAGACCATCTTTATGGTACGCAATTTTTCATTGCCTTCTTCTTGCATAATTTGTATATGCCTTAGGAGCATTTTTGTAGCTTGATGTTAGAAATCATATTTTGAAAAGCAATGAAAGTTACTAGATTCTGTCATTTGGTTGAATGTACTTAAAAATTATTATTGATTTTAAACTCTACAAACACCTTCATAGCCCCACAAATGTGATGATTTTATTTTCATACAGAAAAGATGAAAAATGAAAGTTAGCATTGGTCTTACTAGATTCTGCCCGGTGCTTGATGCTAGAAATCACATTTTGAAAAACTGGAAGTTTCAAGCTTTTGTTATTTGGTTGAATGTATTTTGAAAATATTATTGATTTTAAACTCTACAAACACCATCAAAATCCCGATGCATTCTGATTTCTTACATAAAATGAGTGAAAACAGTGAGCTCATCATTTTCTAAAACATGCTTTCTACATACAACAGACTGAATTGAGCCGTAAGAAGATTGTTGTTTGTGTTCATTTGAATTTTGATTTGTATTTATCTCATTCATCTAATGTGACAGATCTTTCTCCACAAAGGAAGCGACTTGATTGGAATATGAGAATGAAAATAGCTGCTGGTGCTGCAAAGGGGCTAGAGTATTTACATGATAAAGCCACTCCTCCAGTAATATATCGAGATTTGAAATGCTCGAACATTTTACTTGGAGATGGCTATCATCCAAAGTTATCAGATTTTGGTTTGGCGAAGCTTGCTCCGGTTGGTGATAACACACATGTTTCTACTAGGGTGATGGGTACTTATGGATATTGTGCCCCTGAGTATGCAATGACTGGGCAATTGACAGTTAAATCAGATATTTACAGCTTTGGAGTTGTGTTGTTAGAGCTAATCACCGGAAGGAGAGCTATTGATAATTCTAGAACTGCAGGGGAGCAGAATCTAGTTGCATGGGTGAGTGTATAACACCCCTCGTAAATTTATGAAATCTGAGTTTCTTCTTTCTCTATAATATTGTTATGCTTCTTTCCTGAATTGGTTCATTTTATACCGTCATGAGTTTTAACAGACTTCATATATTGTTAAACATTTAGTTCACTGCTAATTCATTGACTATGCTCATCTGTTGCCTGATTTTCTTTTCTAATCAAACTGAACATTTTACTTGATTTTTGTTTCGGTATAAAATTTAGGCAATTTGTTCTGTTTTCTTGTTTCCTCAATTGAATTGAATGAAAAATCGAACAACATTCAATAATCCTAAATCCTCACTGCAATCCGGAAACTGGACTGTATTTCAGATTGTATACCCCTTCTGTTTCTGAACTGCTGCAGTTCGGAATCTAGATTCTATGAAGTTTGTTTTTAGCACTATTGAATGGCACCAACCGAATGTAATGATGTGGTTTGGCTATGGACTAACTTTAGTAGGTTTGGTTTCAAGATTGGTGAAGCTGAAATTGATCATTAGGCTTCGGTGAACTGAACTGATGGAACAATCTGAATACTTGCCCCTATTGGATGGCAAGAACAATTTGCCAATCAAATCTATGTCTAAACACAGTTTTATATTTCAAGGCATACTATTCAGTTCATATGATCACCTGCATGTATAAATATTATTACCGGCCTTTTTCTACTACCTAGATTAAGGGTAGAGAAGTTCGCAATTATACTATATGCTGCAACTTCGTACTGCAAATCCTTGAAGAGTTTGTCATGTAGATATAGAGGGAACCATCATGTGCGCTGGCAAAAGCATCATAGTAGTGCAAAATTTGTTTGGTTTGTATTATTTACTTAAGCTTCATTTTGGACGGCTTTCTTACTGCTTCTTAAAGCAGCTTTTTAGTAAAAACTAGAAAACTGCTTTAAGAAGCAGTAAGAAAGCCGTCCCAAATGAAACCTTAGTTCTATGACATCATTATTGTCATTGGTCTGAAAGGTCTTTCAGTTCAGCTTTATGAATTGCCCTTCTTTTTGTTTATTCATATTCAGTGCACATGAGATTAGAAGAAAAAGAGTAATGAACTCTGATATAAAGATTGTCAACAATGAGTAAATGTTAAAATGTTATCCGATTGTAGGCCCGCCCCCTGTTCAAAGACAGGAGGAAGTTCTCTCAGATGGCTGATCCAATGCTTCAGGGTCAGTATCCTGTAAGAGGCTTATACCAAGCTCTCGCCGTCGCCGCAATGTGCGTTCAAGAGCAACCCACGATGAGGCCTCTGATAGCTGACGTTGTAACTGCACTCAACTACCTTGCTTCCCAGCTCCATAACCCACAGATTCCGCCTGCTCAAAGCACTTCTCGATCTGTTTCATTTGGCACACCTCCCCGCATGCTTAAGGGAAAGCATGGTGAAAGTGATAGCCAGGAGAAATCACTCGAGAATTCCTCAGTAAATCAGTAGTGATTTCAATGTATATTCTTTGATCACCAATCTTTTTCGTAGTGTAAGCTGATAAGTCGAGTTTGAGCGCATTTCCTTTCTTACAGTTACAAACTCAACTGTTATCTAGATTTTAATTATTATTATTTTTATTTTTTTGAATCTTTGGCAGATAACGGTCATGTCCTTCGTTCAAATGAAAATATTCTTTAAGTGACGGTTCATTTGTTGCTGTACATGTGAGCTTCTGTAACGATATGTCCAATGTAATGAACAGCATTCATCTCCATTGGTATGATTTTGCTTAGTTAAATGAAGATATAGATCTGTGTAATTTCATCAAGCTGCCATTTCTTCCAGCTGCTCTTTCAGAACTTCTGCAATGCAAAACTATGGCAAGTAGGAGTATGTTGAAGAAGGCATGACTATGTAACTATAGTCGATAATGTGATGATGATGTGAAGATTTTTTTTTTTTGTTTTTCACATCTTTTACCCATTAATAACAAATTTAGATGCTTAAAATTTGAAGTAGTTAAAAGATAATATTTATTTACTTAACCAATGATTTTCAGATATTTTGAGTCTTATTTATTCAAATTGCTTTGTATAAATTTTATATTTATTTATATATTACTTTAATTAAAAAATGAATTTTTTTGATGTAATTTTATATGTTATACAAAATAAATATTAAAATTTTTGTGATAGATATATAAATATATGAAAATTATGGGGTATATATGTAAATCCTCCATTAATTAATTGCATGATGATAATTTTAAAATATTTTAATTAATCACTTACTTATGTTGAGTTGGAAGTACTATTATTTAAAATAAAAAAAGAGAGTGTAAGAGCCATTATATTTTAAATTTTGAAATGGGTTAGAGCCTTTTTAATTATTTTATTATTTAAAAAATATTGATTTTTAAATTATTTAATGTCTATGTTTATATGCATGTGACACAAATTTGCTAGCCTTACATCCTACACCCCACAATGCCAAGTTGCATAATATAATTTTAATATTTTAAATATTTGAAAATATAAATATGTAAATATTTTTTCATTATTTGTAATATTTGAAAAATAGAAAAAAAAAATTTTAAAGGAATTTAAGAAATATTAGCATACAATTAAATGCTCTTGAGAATTTTTAGTATGTTTACATTATTATGATATGAATGCCAATAAAAATATTTTAAAAGTAACATTATTTAATATAAATATATTATAATTATTAATTTAAAAAAATTATTTTGGATTTGGTCCTGCTTCCAGCTAAGCCAGCTAAGCTTATTGACAGGACCCAGCTATATCAGTCCAAAAATCAATGATAAACAAATGGTCAGGTCAGTTTAGGTCCTTCCAATGGGCCATCAGGTGCAATATCTAATATCCGGTGGGCCCTATCTGACTTCAGCTTGAATTTGGCTCAAGTCAAATCAAATCAGGTTGACCTTTTAAATCTTTCTTGCAATTAGGTGAGAAGGTTTAGGTTGCTGAATATATTTATATTTGTTGAGAGCTAGAAAAATTGTGGCGATAGAATGAGAAAGTTTTGCGTCTGAGTTTTGCACGAAGATTCAACACATAAATAGATAAATAAAAGAGCATGAATAATACTAGTGTTTTAATGTGGAAAACATAAAAAAAGGTAAAAACTGTCGGGCCTTGCACGACTGAAATGATCCAACTATGTGAATATTAGTCACAAAATTGGCTCATCCCTCAACTTAAAAGAACAAATTACTAGAATTTGAAGAATTGACATAAAATGTGGCAGAGTTTTTTTTTTGGACATTTGGGATTTAGTAACAACATGTTTGACGGTATTAGTTGGGTGGTGGTCATTTGATGATAACGGTTGCCGAGTATAGTCGGGTGATGAAGTTTCGGTGACGGCCGTCAATCGGGTTGCAAAGGTTTATGTGGTTGCCGTCGAAAGGTCCGATAGTATCGGTTGTCTCATGGAGGTTTGATGGTGGTAGTCAACCTTTGTCCAATGACGATGGTTGGTCAATTGAGGTCTAATAGTATTGACCAATGAAGATTCATTAACGGTAGTTGTCGGTTAGAGCTCTAGGATTCTTCAAATCTTTAAGCTCTCTTGAATCTTTAGCCTGGGGTCTCCTTCATGTAGTAACATGTCCTATAAATATTGGGTTATGAGGAAAACTGTATTTTCTCGGTTAATGATATTGATGTTGGAAATGTTGCTGGCAGCATTGATGGGGGTGATGCTCCGATCAGTGTTTGTCTGCCTTTGGCGTTGACGGGTGAAATTGGTGAGGATGTCAATTTGATTTTGGACCCAAACACTTGCTTGGTCTACTGTTTATCTAGTTCGGTTCCTATTTCTAATGATGGAGGTGATGAGGATGATGCTGTGGTTCTTGATTCTAATCCATTAGGATCTGATGTTGTTTGCCCTTTGGGTACTCCCTCTATAAGTGGTGATAAAAATGGTATGGATAATATTATTGCTAATCATATTAATACTTCGAATATTCTAGTGGATGTTAATTCTGGGGTCTGTGATGCATTGAGGCCTTTGGTGGGTGCGTTGTTTGAGGTGCCTATTGCAATCGGGGATGTTGTGAATTCCTCGGGTTTGACTGCTGGATGTATGGAATCTCCTGTGACTTTTTTTGGAACCGTTGAATAAACTTTTGGTCGATGTCCCTGTTTCATTAATATAAAATGAGGTTTTAAAAGTTCAATTAGTAGGTGTGGTGCAAAACGACTGGCTTGAGGAGTCTTTCTCCTCACCTTGCGGAGGTGTTGGGGAACATTTTCATGGGCATGAAGATGATGTTCAGGTTATGTTTATCTTGAAGGATAATCGGAGTAATGAAAAGCTTTTGCACTAGGGGGTGGCAAACGTGGTAGAAGAAATTCTAAAAGGAAATAATTCGTTTTATTGCTAGAACTTTGGCTGATTGGTCTCTTCTGCTGTGGCTGGTTGTTTGGTGGTTAGGCTTTTTGGAGGAGAGGCGTTGTTGTACTTTGGTTGTGGTTGTTGTACTGGGGTTTACTTAATTTTGGAAGTTGGATTGGGGGTCATTTGGCGTGGTTAATCTTTAATGTTTCTCTTAGCTTATTAGCTCTTTCCTTATTTATTCTGTTATGGGTAGTTGTGTGGAGTTGTTTTGCAAGTTGCCCTACTGTTCGTCTTCTACTGTTCGTCGATCGGTTGCTTTGTTTTCTTGGAGGTTTTGCTCGGGTGGTTTCTCCCTTTGCTGTCATCCACGGCTGCCTTTGGTGTTGGCTGGCAACTTTGGAATTTTGTTGCTTTGGTTTTCTTTTTTATGCATTCTTGTAATAGATTTGATCATCGACTCGTAGGCTTTGTTTCAAAGGATGTATTTTTAGGGGGCTAATGCTTCACTTAGGACTTGTAATCTCCTTTTAATTAACACGTAGGCCCCATTGTGTGGGTTTTTATTTAAAAAAAAAAAAAACATGTCCTATAAATATGAAGAAAATAAGAAATACTAAATCATACATTTTATATCGATTTCCTTAATCATAAATCATTCATTTAGAATTTAAGTATCTTAATGTCGTCGGAATTGAAAGATCTTGGACTCGTTGAATTCGTTTCATCAAGCCGCTCGATTTGACTATAAGCATGCCAAATTTAGAGGTCATTTGATTCTCCAATTAATATTCTAAAATTTCAAATCACGCCTCAAATGCTTGATCAGAGATCATTTGGACTCGAATCATACCACTTTTAATGTCTTTGGGTTCATTTGGTTTACTTCTAGAAGATTCCAATTTAGATATGCCTTGAAATTCGAGTTTGATTGAGCTGATTTTTGACGAAGTATCAATATTAAGCAAAAAAAAACCTATAATTATGTATAGAAATATTTAGTTGGTTGAGTATTTTGATCTTAATAATACAATTTAGGTATTGACACTCAATATGATCTATATATGTATATATTTGTATTTTGATATTAAAATTTTAAGAAAGTAGATAGCCAAAAATTGCAAGTGTTGTTTGGATGGACGGCAAATTTTTTATTTTTTTTTAAAGATTTGTTTATAAAAGCAAATTTTGACGTAGTAAAGTCCTAATAAAATTGGGGTTTGAAAGAATAAAAATTAATGTAATAGAAATTCAATCCAAAATCATGATTATGATTTTTTAAAGTTTCTCAATTAATTGATAGTTGATAGTAAACCGGAGTAAATAAATAAATTTTAAAAAATTTTATCAGAAAAAAAAAATATAAAGAATATTAAACAAAGAAATCATAGTTATTAAAGGTAAAAGTATGTTACATTTCCAGAAAATTCGCATGATCAACACAAACCTTGTGATAATATTTGAATTAAAATTTTTTGGAATTAAATTCATGATGACATGTTCCAATTTCAACAAACTTACAATATATCCAAATTGAATGTATCGATGAGACGAACCAATCGACACCACATGTGATCTGATCAGATTCAAAATGAGCTTAAATCAATCACATGAAATATATTTAAAAGCGTCTTAATATTAATTGAACGTGTCAAATCTTGGCGCCGTCGTTGTTAAATCGAGCGGCTCGATGAAATGAATCTAACAAGTCCGAGTTCACTCAATTCTAACATCAAATGCATTTAAATGTTTGATAAATGATTTATCATCAAGGTGATCACTATGGACTGTACGATGATTATTTTTATTTTGACCAAATTTATCAATATGCCCCTATCAAAAAGGCTTAAATAGAGCTCTATTCTCTACACGCAGGGAGGTTCAAGAGCTGAGATAACTTAAGAACTCTATTACAACTTTCAATGATCAACGTCAATGGCCTCCATTAGCAATACCCGCCACCATTATCAGACTACTGTCATCTAATTATTATTACTTGAATATTAACATAAAACCCTATTGTTTGGCTTTAACAGTCTGATTACGAACAACCAAATTTTTTATCCCTATAAGGTGAATCAGAAAATTATTCTTAACTATGTATAATCTCATTTTATTCAATTATGATGAAGAGATGATTACTGTATTTTCCATTATATAGTATATTATTGCAATTGGGCTTACTCTATGATTTTTTCTGTTTTTTTTTTTATATTCCACCTAATAAATTTTGATCTCTTATAACTTCATTTCTGCGTGCTAAATTTTATATAAGGCTATGACAACAAACTTATTGCTTAAAGAAAAATTTTCATTTTAACCCTTTTTTTGTGATTCTCAATATAGTTATTTCTCTTAACTCATAAAATCTATGTTGAGTATCACTTAGTTATTTCTTTATAATTTCTTAATCAAACACACTATTATATATATGATAAAATTCGACTCGAACCCGATTCAAAAATTTTGGGTTTGACCCGACCCGATTTCAAAACGGATCAGGTTCGGGTTGACCCGACGGGTTGTCGGGTCAACTAGGAAACCTGTTTGAAATGAGCTGCCCGTGCACCTGCCTCGACTGCCCGCTCACCTGCCCCGGCTGCCCATGCCCTGCTCGTGCCATGCCAGCGACTGCCCGCGTGCCCGCCGAAGCTGCCCGCGCCCGTGGATTCGCGGCCTCTGCCCTCGCCCGCGCATGCTCCGCCTGCCCGAGCCCCCGGATGCCCGCGCCAGTCCGCTTGCATCCACCCGCCGCCTGCTGCCCGCCGTCCAGCCTGCTCGCAACCCGCCGTTCTGCCTTCCCGCCGCCGCCAGACGCCTTTCCGTGTCAGGTCGGGTCAACCCGGCAACCCGACGGGTCGGGTTCGGGTCCGAATTTCAGACCCGTTTACATACCAGGGTCGAGTTAGGGTCGACCCGAACTGAAACCTGGGTCAATTCGGCTTCGACCCGAACCTGACCCGAAACCCGATTTTGACACCCCTAATATATGATCAGCATTACACATATTTGTTAACTAAAAAGGCTCTTAGTCTTTTTTAAGCTGACATAATTGTTTCATTCTTATTATAATTATTTTAGTTAATCATTACATGAGTGTTTCATATGTATGTTATTTATTTATAAATTTTTAATCAACCACATATTAGATCATAATCACACTTACATCTTACAAAAATGGGAATATCCAAATAAAAATTTAATTAGAATAGATTTAAAAAATTTTTAATTTATATTTTGATGAGTGCAATATAAGAATTAATTGATTATTCTTATATTATACATATCTAGGAAATTTAAATTTTATTTACATTAAATTTTGATTAAAAATATTTTTACATCGTTTTTTTTTTCACATACATCTTATTACTTAATATATTACATATTGGGAAATTTGAATTTTGATATCATATAATAGTTATAATTGATCAAATATGCCTAATATTTGTTTTTTGTAGAATTGACTCATTTGAGTTATTTTTTTAAGTGATTGGGACATTTGTGGCTAATGATCTCATTATTAAGGATATTCTCTTTAGTTATTAATTATTATTGAGGATTGTTGATAATAATCAAAATGAGAGATACTTCATTATGTTCAACAATGGATGAACGAACATAATATTTAGAGTTATTGAATTTGTTCTTATGGCAATTCTAATTTCAGGAGGAATTTAAGAAGATGATTAGAAGCAATAATCTATTAGTTAACTACTTAGATGATGATAAAACATCATGCAAATATGGAGAGAGTGTCATACCAGTGAAGCAATATGCATTTGTACATGTTCTGATTCGGTCTGGTAAGGGTAACTTACTAAAATTTTTGCATTTACACATCTTGCATGTTTATGTGAGTGTTCTAGATGCATGTGTGTCTGAATTTGTTTTGAAGCAGGTCCCAAGAGTTTGTGTGCTTGAATATAAAATTTGAAAATATTCTTTTGGGAGCGCTGCGACAGCTTGGTAAGCGATGCTACGACATTAAAATTTATGTCCTTTTAAGAAAAATAATTGAATGTTGCGACACAAGGGTAGGCACTAGGCGTCATGCTCTTTGATGGAGAGCGCCGCGAAGCTGCGAGGTAGAACGACGCAGTGTCAGGCCCAAATCTTATATTAATATCAAATTTCACTCTTTAATCAAAAACTATTTTCTCCACCTAAAAGCAGCTGGGGAGAGAGAGAGAGAGAGAGAGAGAGAGAGAGAGTTGGGTTTTGACAACTCCAACTCATTTTCTAGTCATTTTAGTTTTGAAAGTTGCCTGACCCGAGATAAGTTACATTCTGCCAGTCTCAGTTTTCAAAAATACAGAGATTTTGATATTTTTTATTTAAATTATAATTTTGTAGCCTAAAAATGGAGATAACTTTGCACCTGCTAAATTTTCACCATGTAATTTTTTGTATGTTTTATATACGACTATTATGCACATTTAAGCATTTTTCTAAAAAATTTTTGCTAGTGTGTGCCATTTTTATCCAGTTAAAAATCATTATGATCTCATAAAATAATATTATAGTACAATTAAAGCTCCAAAATAATATTTTGAATAATCCCAGGTAATATGATGAAACTCTGAAACTATAAAATTTTGCTCAATAGTTGAATTTATTGTCTATTGGTAAAACATTATGTGAATTTTTTTTATTGATTTATTTATATTTATTTAGTACAATGCACTGATATATGTGCTTATCTGCTTGAAATGTGTGATTTAAATTTGATGTTGGAGGAAATTCTATTGTGCTAAATACATAGGGAGTCATAAGAGCGTGAATTTTTGAATATCTGATATGTGTTTAGCATTGAGAGACATAAGAGTCTGTTTTCAGATATGCTAGCATATGGAGTCATAAGCACCTGAAATTTGATACCTATTTTTAATGTGAGATATAAGTGCCTGAGAAAAATATGTTATTTATGAGTTTTTATTCAATAGAAATGAACTAAAAAAATAATGAGATGAGCTAATCAATAATTTAATCTACAAAATGTGAACAAATCATTTACAAATAAAACTAAAATTGACTAATAACTTTTTTTATGAAATCGTAGTTATAATTTAAGATGAGATTATCACTTATCAAGATCAAAATTAATTTTTCATATTCATCACATCACAAGATACTATGGGAACATAGATAAATCATTTGAATGCTGAAAAATCTTAAAAAAAAAGGATAAATGTAAAAAAAAAAACTCTTTCTTCCCAAATCTCTCGAATTATTGCAACATCTCCTCTATGAAATCACGTTTTATGGTTATAAGAAAAGTATATATATATATACACTTTGATCCATAGATTGTACAATACTATATATATATATATATATCAAGACATGATCTTTTATTTTTAACTTTTTTGTGACAAATACGAAATGATCTTACAAAATTTTAAAAATATTATGCATATTGTATAGTACGACATGTCATCGTATCGTATAGTACGATTTATCATAGACCAAATTGTCTTAATTAACCATTTAAAGCATTTTTTTTTCAAATCATTTTTATCTTAATTTTGCTCTCGTAAGGATAGAGGCTTGATGTTGTTGTTGTTGTTTTGGTTAGAAAATATTAGAAATGGTCTTTTTTATTGACTCTTAACTAGACATAATGGACAAAAATGATTCATATAGCTGACCCCACCTAGGAGGATAAAGGCTTATTGTTGTTGTTATATCTGTGTACTTTGTTATTTCACATAAATCATATATCTGTCATTTACAAGAAGACATAACTTAAAAGTAAAATTATAAGTTCTTGACAGCTTTAGATTCTTCGTAGAGTTTTCCTAATAGAGCTTAGATTAACTGCACCTTTTACAGTTGTGATTGCCATCATATTTATATGTCCAGTCTTATATTAGCTTTGATGAAATTGTTAATATAAATAGAATACACAAAATCATTAGCTAAAAGTCAACACAATCAATAATATTTGTGATCATCAAAACTCATATAAGCTAGTGGGCTCATGGTGTTTAACAAGTATTTTCTTATCTTCAATGAAAAATCTTCTCGAAGTTAAGTGTGATCTTATATGGTTTTATAGAGATCGTTTGTGTATACATTTATTGAAAGACAATTCAAATTCATAGTTCCATTCAAAAAATATTGAATTATTTTGTAAATTTTTATATTTCTATTCATCAATTCATTAACTTATCAGATGCAGATTGTTTATCTATAAGACATATTAAATCAAATCTCCTACATATTTAAATTTTATAAAATATACGTGGCTCATTTCTTATTGGTTGGGAGCTTTGGCTATCAAAGAAGAGGTCTTGAATTTGAGTCTTATTTATGTGATGTGTGCATGATTTTGACGTAATTGATCTAAATGTCCAAAAAAAAAAAAATGTAAAATATCACCTATTGCTTTCTGCTTTGTGTTATCGTCCTTTAATTTTAGTATTTCTTGATTCGATCCTCTCTAACCAACAGTCAATTCACGACGAATTTTAAAATGAGCATGTTTAATGTATAATTAAGTAAAAAAAAAGTGATTATTAAATAATTTAAAAAGGAGATATGTCAAATAATTTGACGTTTTCTTGATTAATTATATTTTCTATAGAAAACGTAATATATAAGTTTTAATTTTAATTATAATTTTAAGTTATTAATTATAATTAGATTAAGTTATAAAGTTATTAATTTTAATTTATAATTAGCTTAAGTTATAAATTATAAAGTTAAATTAAGTTATAAAGTTTTAATTAAATTAAGTTATAAAGTTATCTAAAAAATTAATAAATTAAGTTATATTATTCTCTTTTCTCTCATCGAGCCTCTCTCTCTTCCCGTCCCACCATCTCTCTCTTCCTGCATCTCTCTCCCCCTCTGCTCTCTCTCTTTGCCCAAAATTAGTGCAAAACATCAAAATATGTAGGATTTTTTTATAGAGAACGTCAAATAATTTGATGTTTTCTATAGAGAATGTCAAATAATTTAATTTTTTCTTAATTGATTATTTTTTTTTATAAAAACTTCAAATTATTAATCATATTTTTTTATACATTAAACATGCTTCCTCATAAAATTCGTCCACCGACTCATTCTTCCACGTCAAAACCCTAACCCTCCTAATGACTACTCTAAACCCCGACGATAAGATCCTAAGCTATGGCGACGTCGTCCTCCGCCGTTCTGATCTCGGTATTCTCCGTTCTCCCTCCTTCATCAACGACCGCCTCATCGCTTTCTATTTCGCCCACCTCTCGTCCTCCCACTCCTCCGCCGGCGGCGGCGAAGGTCGTCTCCTTCTAGTCCCACCCTCCATATCATTCTGGCTCTCTCACTGCCCGAACACTCCCTCCCGAATTGAAGCTGCCACGCCTCTTGGCCTCCACGACCGCGACCTTGTCCTCTTCACCGTCAATAACAACGATGATGTAACCCTAGCCGAGGGCGGTACGCACTGGAGTCTCCTGGTATACGATAGGGGCAACAATATTTTTGTTCATCACGATAGTTGCAATGGAATGAACCATCAGCACGCTCGGCGTCTGTATGATGCCGTGAAGAACTTTTTTGGCGGAGACCCGAGATTTATGGTGGGGCAGACGCCACAGCAGAGGAATGGGTATGATTGTGGATTGTATGTGATGGCGGCGGCTAGGGTGATTTGTGATTGGTTTGAGAATGGGAAGGAGGGGGGTGAAAATTGGTTTAAAAAGTTGGACATGGAGGTTGGTGAGGAGGCGGTTGCGAGTTTGAGGCTAGAGTTGCTGGGTTTGATCGCCAGTTTGGGCGGGAGAGTGTAATTAGCAGAGCAAAGTGTGAGGTATGCTGTGAAAGAGAAGAAAATTCTTTTTTTTTACCTATGTTTCTTACGATCATATATGTGAATGTTAGTTATTTGCTTAAAGAATGCATAGTCCACGCTTTTTAGTCATCTTGGTAGCTTTTTTCGGTGTAATTTTGCGCGTATGCTTGTTATCTCTCTTAGCAGCTGTTTATTATCCTATATTAGGCAGAATTTAAGCAAGATTGGGTTAAATCCTGCGTAACAGATTTTATGAGACTATACATCCTGTTGTTTTAATAAAGCTCATTTCAACTCCAGCATTGCTTAATTCCATTATTTGTTAAATCTATCATTCACATGATTTAACAGATTTCTCCCTCATAAATCATAAATCCTGAAACAAATAGTCAAACAATTTATCACGATTTAACCAGATTTAACAATTGTCATTTCACATAATTTTCAAAATTTAATTCTCTTAAGTTTTACTAACTTGAATTTACAAGATTTATTAAATCCTACTTGTAGCCAAATAGCCCCCCTACAACTCTAGTGACTCTAGTCAATCTTTGATTTGAAGTTGCTAAGAACTTAAAGATAGATTTAGGTGTTTTAGATATGTACAATATATGACTAAAAATATACCCATTAGATTGATAAAATAGAAGGAAATGAAAAAAAAAATCTAAGATAACATGGATAGAAGATGTTCAAAATGATTTGTGAACAATTGGTTTAGTACTGTTGTCATAATGAATAATAGCTCCCTTGGGCCCCACAAGGGGGGCCGAACTTCCCCCTCCTCCTGCCCTTGGTTCTGCCCAGTCACATTGCTGGTTTGGCTTGGGTTTGGCCGGCCGGGAAGCGATGAGGCAGTCTTTGATGAAGCAGGGAGAGTGGAGAATATCGAGATCGGAGTGGCAGAGGACGATGTCGCCGTAGCTTAGGATCTTATCGTCGGGGTTTAGAGTAGTTATTAGGTGGGTTAGGGTTTTGATGTGAAACAATGAGCGGGGTTTGGTTAGAGGGGATCATATAGAGAAATAGTGAAATTAAAGGATGATAAGCAAGCAATAGGTGATATTTTACAATATTGAAATATCTAGGGGATTTGATTTGATATGTTTTAGGAATGAATGGAAAATGATGATACATAGAATATGTAAAAATTTTTGTGTATTATGCTGTCTTTTTGACTTAGCATCATTATTCCCAATCCTAATTGAAAATGAAATGGTTGTGTTTATTGTTAAATGGTCAAATTATTGAGTTTATTTTCTTGTTCAATTTATAAATGAAGGAATTGGAGTAGAAATAAAAACTTAGCATTTCTAGTTGAATATCTATAGAAAATAAGATCACCGATGGGCTTGATAGGGTGAGCTATAAAGTAAATTTTCTTATTGAAGTACTATCTTAAGGCTGTTAATATATCTTTGGGTTAACTATGAGTGTTTTATGTTGACCCATGGAAAAGTTTGTTTGATATTAAGTGGATCATACTTTTTTACTTCATTTCTGATTGTCTTTACTACCAAATTTCAGAAAAAAAAAAGAAAAGAAAAGAAGGCTCAATCTTTACTTTTTTGGAGGTACACTACAAATTTATAAACTATGAATCAGATGTTATGCTAGTTGAAAACGAAGAATTTTGGACGAGAAGAGGCTTGAGATTTGTAGAGTTCAAAAAAAGAGAAAAATCATACAAAATGGTACTTGATGCAAGTTTGCAGACAATGGATAAATAATATTCTTGGTAAGAGGTTTAATTATCTTAGTTCTATCATGCAAGTGAACTTATGTAAATGAGGACATGACAATACATGTTATACTTGAGCTGCTGAAATTGAGATATGTATTTTGGACGCTTTGCAGTTGACAAATTCCCTTTGTGGCTCTCCTTAATAACTGGTTATGTTGTGCATATTTAACATGCTTAATGCTTTACGGGTGAGAAGATAAGTTACTATGGTTTTGAAATTTGTTGATCCTTTGAGTTGTACTTGATCCTTCTTGTTTCTTATAGTTTTGGTAATTAGTTGCATGTTTGGTTCTTTGCCTAGAGTATACCACATGGATGTGATTTTTGTATTTACACAATAATGAAAAAAATCTGAAGATAAAAGAATGAATCTTTGTATGCTTTTAATGGATCTTGAAAAGGCATGTTATCGAGTTAGATGAGAATTGAGTTGGTGCTTGTTAAGGAAAAAACTGCATGTCAAAGGCATAGTGACATTATTAAAAATATGCATGATAGACTATGATGCACCGACACTTCTCCTCAAAGAGGCGTGCAGTGTCCGACACGTATCCGACACGACACGCATCCGACACTCCTCCGACACGTGTCGGACACGCCGAAAATGTGTCCGATTAAAAAAATATTAAATACAAATTGGACACACGTGTCCAACACGTGCATCTTAAATATTTTATGATTTTTTTCAAAATATAATTTCTTGTATTTAAAATTTTTACTTAAAATATAAAAACTAAATTTCTTATTTCCTATCCATAACACCAAATCAATCGTCCGCACTTAATACCCCATTCATCGAATATTCTCATTTTCATTTCTCTTTGACAGTGAAGGTATTTTCATCTCCTCTCTCGATGACTGATAAATGTCATCGAAGCCCGACTCTCGACATCCTAATATTAATAATTTTAAGCATAAATTTTAGTTAAATGACTTATTATTTCTAAATTATTTTTAAAATTATACTTATTTAATTTTTATATACTATTTTTAAAATATAAAACTATAATACCGTGTCCAACCCATATCCGTGCCCTATATTTTCGATAATTGACGTGTCCCGTGTCTGTGTCGTGTCGTATCCGTGTCACCGTGTCCGTGTCTGTGCATCATAGATGATAGATCATTGACTAGTATTAAAAGTAGTTGAGTAATACAAAAATTTGTATTGACATTTGGATGATATATAAAGTGTTAGCATTGAATTTATGTTTATATTTTTTGTATTAGTTATGTTTATAAGAATTATTCAAAAATATCTTAGCATATATTTTTTTGTAGATGGCCAATTCAAATCAACAAGACCTTTGTTGGCATCATTGAAAAATCAGAACTATGGAGAAACATGTTTTAAAAATTAATGATTTTATTTTCAATCATTTTGTGTGTGAAATTTTCATGAAATTTGTTTGTATCAGAATATTTTGATTAAAAATTGATCAGGATAGATGTCATAGTTTTTGAATTTATTTTGAGATTAATATAATATATGTGTATCAAATAAAAATTTGTATTGCAATTATCTCGGAAAGATTCAAAAATTTTGAAACTTATCCAGCGAAATTTTTTATTGGAACATCATGTTCCAATTTTTTATAACTTCTATTTGTGCTTTGGGTGACACATGAAAGTGGTGTGGGATGGGTGCTATAGATTTAGAAACCTAAATGTTTTTTAAGAATGACTGTATTTTCTTCTGAGTTCATTCCCATCTAAAATCCTTTCATAGTGAGTCTCCTTGTAAAGTTTAGCCTTGTTATACCTAAGGCATTTCTTCTTTTGTAAATTAGATTATACCAGCTTAAAGTGTAATGGTGTTACTCTTTCCTGATCTAGTCTAAATTTCTGTTTAGATTGCCATCTTTAGAATAACCTGATGTTTTTTAGCCTTATGCGTTCGTCACTGATAGCACAGACACAAGAAAATATCTTCTTAAATGCAGGTTACCAGGGTCAGAATTGTTACGAAGTTAAACCTATGCATTATTTCTTTTGATGCAGACTGGTTGATTGAATTTCTCAAGTTTAGCATTGAACCAAGTAATTATAATACTTTACATGTTAGAAAATTTGTGGCGGTTGAAAAATAAAGTATTTACCGTAGAGAATGAATTTAATGGTGAATATTGGAGGAGCTCTGCGGTATAATAGATTTGCCTTGAAAAGATCATTTGTGGTTTGTTCGGTCATTCTCCTTTAAACAGAGAAGGCTATAAGCCAGGAAGTTCAGTCTAAATATTGATCTTTAAGTTGAGAGTTGGAGTTGATGTCGATGACATATATTAGCCTTGTATGCAATAATATGCGTTGATGTTGGTGGCGATGGGTGGTGATGAAGTTGGCATGCGTTGATGTTGGTGGCGATGGGTGGTGATCAAGTTGGCATGCGTCGATGTTGGTGTCAATGGTGTGCATTGGTCTTACGGGTAATGAAGTCAACATACACTAGTGTTAGTGTTGATGACATGCATCAGCCTTATAGATGATGACGTGCATCAATATTGGTGGTGATGATGGGCGACAGGTGTCAATGTTGGTGTTGATGGTGTGTATTGGCTTTATAGGCTATCATTCATCAACTTTAGTGGATGGCTAACAAAAAAGTTGACGAACGTCAGTGTTGGTTGGTGTTGATGATATGCATCGATTTTAGATGTGATGACATTCGTCGATGTTAAGTGGTGATGGTGGGCAATAAAGTTTATGGGCATTGGTGTTGTTGTTGATTGTGTGAGCCGATATTGGTGGTGATTGTGGGTGATGAAGTCAACTGTCCTTTGTGTAAGTATTAACAACATGCATCGTCTTGTAGGTGATGGTGGACGCCGGGCTTTAATGTTGATGATGGTGGATAAAATCGACACGTGTCGACATATTTGGGTGGTAGAGGTTTGTAGACTGTGGTCATTGTTGAGCTATGATGGTTAGAATATTGTAATTAGGCGATGGTCCTCAAGAGATCAAAGTCGATTAAAGATGTTCGGGTGAGACATGTGAAAATGACCGGAAGATTGTAGTTGGGAGACAATAGTTATGAGACCTAAGTCGAGCGATATTGGTTTGAATATCATAGTCAGTAGATCGAAGTCTAGCGATGGTGGTCAGGGACTATACTTGGGTAATGGTAGTTAGGATACTATATTCGGGAGACAGTGATTGTATAATAGCTATTGTTTGGCGGTGGTGGTCTGGCGACGGTGGTTTGATGGTGACGATAGTGGTTGGATGGTGATGGTTGGACAATAATTGTTTGATGATGGTTGTTGGATGGTAGTGGTTTGATGACTATGGTTAGATGATGGTGTTCTGATGATGGTAGTTTAATGGTTGTGGTCGGATAACGATGGTCGAGCGGTGGCGATTTGAGTCTCATTATTTGAAAATTTACCTAAGTGTTGTTGTCAATAGTGTGCATCGATATTATAAGTGAGGGTGTGTGTTGATGTTGGTAGTGATGGTGGGCAACGAAGTTAGTGATCGTTGGTGTTAGTTTTGACGATGTGCTTAGGCTTTTTAGGTGATGGAGGGCAACAAAGTTGGCAAGAATCAACATAGTTAGGCGATATTGGTCAAGAGACCGTAGTCGCGTGACGGTGGTCAGGAGGTTGTCATCGAGCGATAGTAGTCAGGAGATTGTAGTTGGATGACAATGGACAAGATTCGAAGTCAGGTGACAGTGGTTGAGGGACGGTACTCGAGCGATGGTGGTCGGGTGATCTTAGTTGAGCAATGACGGTTAGGGGATTATACTCGGGCAATGGTGGTTGAGTGATTGAAGTTGGGTAATGGTGGATGGGGGATGTAATCGAACAATGGTGGACGGGGGCTGTAGTTGGGCGATGATGGTTGGGAAATTATAGGCAGACGATGATGGCGATTCGGTGGCAGTGATCCGACGATGGCATCCCACGATGTTGGTTGGGCGACAATGGTTAGATCATGTTGATTTGATGTTAATGGTTAATTGATGGTGATCGGTCTGGTGGTTGGATGGTGGCAATGATGGTAGTTGGATGATGTTGGTCAGACAATGGTGGTCATATAACGATGGTTTGATGGAGGTGGTCAGATAGTGGAGCTTGGGCGAATGATCTAATGATGATAGTCGAATGACGATGGTTGAGTGTTGGTGATCATCAGGCAGCATTTTTTTTATGGTTGAGATCACTCTAATTTCATGTCAGCATTCAAGCTCTAAGTTTTTCTCAGGTAGAGAATAAGACTTTATTTCGGCCATTTTAGCTTTTTTGGCTTTGCTTTTAAAGCTTCTTTCTCAATCATAATTTCAAAAATGATTTTCTAAAAATAGTTTCTTAAAGGCAAAAGTTTAAAATAGTAGTGAAAAAAACTCTTTTTTAAACACATTCTATTTTGTTAACTATTTTTCTTACCACGAAGCAGTTAAAAAAGCTATTCCTAACAAAATCTAAGTATCTATTTATAAATTTTTAGAGAATGAGAGTATCATTCTCTATAAATGTACTCAAGATCCAAAAGACTCTATCGTATGATCCTTATTAATTTTCTTGATCATGTGATATATTTTTTTAATGTTTTAGTGCCTTAATGATGTCAGAATTAAGAGACCTTAGGCTCCTTAGATTTGTGTCGTCAATATGCTTGATTTAATTACAAGATTATTAGATTTGAAGATCATATAGTTCTTTAATCAATGTTCTAAAAATTTCAACTATATTTTTAAGTGCTTGATTTGACTCATTGAGACTTGGATTAGATTATTATTTTTGGTGTTAATGGGTTAATGGATTTGTTTCATTGAGACATTCAGTTTGATGATAAAATTGTTGAAATCACTGTTCAGATGATCCCAAATGTGATCTTGGAATTTTTTTCATTCAAATATTTCGAGAATTGTCGATCGAGTGGATTTTCTGATGACATTGATATTATTATTGTTTTTGTTGATTTTTTATTGACTAATAACCATTGGCAACTATTTGTGTTTTGGACTATTAAATTGGCAACTTCTTGTTTTGTTATATAGGACTATTGTAATAAGTGTTTAGTTCAAGTTAGAATCTATTTGAGATAGCTTTCTTATTTTTTTTTTTTTTCGGTCTACCACACATCCATTTGACTATTGTCAGAGGGGCTATCAATGAGCAAATTTCTTGTCATGACTACTTCAATTGCACAAAGCCTAAAATTAAAAAAAAAATCAGATAATTTGAATAAAGGATTTTATTGCTCTTAAATATTAGAAATTTACATTCAGATAGTTTTATTGTTCTTGAATTTATATTAAGATTAATACTACATAATATTTAAGAGTCTTCTAAATCTCAATTTCAACATAAATTCAAGAATAATAAAGCTCATCTTGACATAATTTTCTTTTCATGTATAATGGTGTGGAGATTGAAGCATATGGCCTCATAATGATATTGGGATTTCTTTTCTTTTGATTAGGGAAGTAATGGCTTGAATATTGTGGATGGTTCCGATTTAGTCTTCGTTTGGGATAGTTTTTTTGCTACTTTATAAAACTGTTTTTTAGTATAAAAATTTTTAGTTCAAGAAATTTTTGTACTTAAAAGCTGTTTTAGAAAGCAGCAAATAAGCTGTCCCAAACGAAGCCTTTGTTTGGGATTTTTTTGTTTATAAAAATTTCTTGAAAATAATGGTCAAAAGTTATTCCAAACGAAACCAAACCTTAGTAAATTATTTTTCTTAAATTTATATGTTGAACAGATTGTTTAACTTGCACAGTCATTTGCAGAGTTTAACCGGCAAATTCATGTATTAGATTTCATAATAAAATTTATTTGTAAAGTACGTTAGGGTTCACTTAGCTCAGCCATTGTAATTTTTTTAATTTCAAATAAAAAATAAAATAAATAAGGAAGATAATTTCATCTCTCTCTCTAGGATTTAGAAAATATAAAAAAAGATAAATTGGAGGGAGGAAGGGAGAGAGGGCGAGGGAGATTTTTGTGGTGTTCATTAGGGGTGTCAAAATAGAGCAATAGATTGGATTTGGGTTCTTACCCGAAATTCATCCAATCTGAATCTGCTTAACCTATTTAATAAATAGGTAAAAAATTAAACTTGAATTTGACCCACTAGCAACCCAAATCTGACTCGTTAACTTGTTTTAATTAAAAAAAATTATTAACTTATAAATCATAAATTTTAGGTTAGTTGGTAAAAATAAGAAAATTATACTAATAAATAAAAGAAATTAAAAAAAAATTAAATGGGTCAAACTCGTGTTAGAGGGTTAACTCGAACTTGACCAGTTTAATAAATGAGTAGAAATGTATGACTCAAATCCGACTTGTGTATTAAATGGGTCATTTTGAACTTGAGTTTTTCAAGTTGGGTTTAGATCATTTTTGGACACCCTTAGTGTTCATTTCCTATGTATGTAAATCTTTTTTGTTTGATGTATATCACATTTATGTACATTACACTTATCATTTACATTCTTCTTTTGATTTTCCTGTAATTATTCTCAGAAGCATGATGATTGTGAGAATTGTTTTTAGAAATAAGGGGTTTGTTTGGAACAACTATAGCTTTTTATAAAATTAGTTGTGAAGAAAGCAAATTTATTATTATTTTTATAGAAAGCAGCTTTCTCTGATAGAAATTTCTAAAAAGCATTGAGAAAGCAGCAAGAAGATATTAGCCAAATAAAATTGTGATTACTGTCTAAAAAAATAAAACAGCCAAAATATTGTCCCAAATAAACCCTAAATTTGAAACCTTTATTGTTAAGGCCATAATTTTAGAAGGTAAGGTCCATGCATTTTAATATGGTGGTTTCCCTTTCATTAAGTAACACATTATACTTTGGTGCTTTCACTAGATGGAGAAAAAAAAAATTGCTTCATATTAAATAAACTATTTAAAATAGAAGCTGATAAAAAAAAATTAATCTTTGAAGGAAAATCACAAGGTGAAGTTACTAAATCTTACTTAAAGCCTCTTATTGTTGTCATACCCTCCTTGGAAGTGAAAAATAAACAATCACCATAAAAATAGTAAAGATTTATAATGAACATAAAACATATCATCTTAACTTTATACATCTCACATTATTAATGTCCTAAGTTGTTTCATAGGCATAGAATCAAGTGTGTTGAGATTACTTCTATTTTCCTCAATTTTTCTCACATCCCACACCATCCTCCCATGGGATCATGCAAGCAGGGGCGGAACCAGCCATAATTTTCAGGGGGGGCAAACTTATAAGTAACTGTTGACGGATATGTTAGGGGTCCAAGGGGGCAGCGCCCTTGCGAGGGTTTTCGGGGGCAGCGCCCCCGGAACAAATTTTGATTTACTATTTTTCTTTGTATTTGGTTCATCATTTCCTAACAATAACACCTATACACAATGTATTTTATTATACTGGGAGCAATTGTCTAAAGACGATAATATTTTAAAACTTTTAGGGGGGGGGGGGGGGGGGGAATTATATAAAAACCCTCGTAATAAAGACTAAAAAATAGATTGAAGGGGATAAATTACCTAAATAATCGTATAATGAAAAAAAAAAGAGAAGGGGTGGTGGGACCAAAGTGTTCCGCCCTTGCATGCAAGAAACCATCCTCAAGCAAGTTCTTTAATTAAAGAAGTAACCACATTCATATCTAACAAAAAATAATATTTTCTAATTGTGTGAATCATAAGTTTTTATATTTTCTTTGAGTGGAAGCCGACATTAATAGGTTAGATGAATGCGGAGCGCTTGTGTTTCGATCTCAGATTTATCAGTATTTTGATTTGCAGTCACATAAAAGCTGAAGCATGCATATTTTTCATGTCAAAGAAATAAGCTTTACGGTTAATCGGTCTTTTTTAACACACTCATGGCTATCAAGATTAAGATTTTTTTACACCAAGCACAGAATCAACATTCATCAACATAAAAAAACATTTTCTTTAGAAAAGAAATTAAACATGAACTAATTAATATAAATAAGCAAGATGTGCAAATAAATGTAATAGAAGGGACTTGGGAGAAACAAACATATACATAATTAATGGAGATTAATGAACCCTACAAAATATTGATGTTGGATGATGGGACACAAATTGTTATATGTTGTGTTATATTCATACAAGTGGAGGTCGAACTTTATGATTGATATAGCTCTAAAAATTATAAATTTTAACTATTCTTTGTTTTTGGATGTAAATTTTAGAGTTTTTGATATAGATCTCATTGCTCAATCTCTAGGTGTCATTCTCAAAGCTATATAGGATCCCTATCAATATATTCATCATCATTAGGTGGGGAAATTATAAAATAATATGAATCTCATAGATGACATGGCACGACATAAAAATAATTATATGAGTTAATATAAAAAATTACATATTATATATATAAATATATAAAAATATATGTATATAAATCCCTTAATTATTAATGATTTTTACCCATATTTTCACCTTCTAAAATGAGTCATAGAACATTAAGGAATGTATTGGAGCCTACAATATTTATGAAATCATATTGCATAATTTATATTCCAAATGAATTCAATTTGCTTAACCAAGTCATAGGTGTTTCTCCATATTTATGAAATCTTTTATTTTTATTCTTAATAAATTATCATGAAAATATTAAAATATTATATATATATAATATTGCTGGCCTTACAACATTTTTAAATAAATTTAAATTATTATTAATATATTTTGTATTGTCATTATTGTCCCGATCAATATGATGAAGGAGATTGATTGCCATCATCGATGTTGTCAAAAATATAAAAATAATTAAATTGTTGTCTTCATCATGAATAAGTAAAAAGATACTATTTTCATCTGAAAAGAAAGAAAGTTTTACTATTTTATTTTTTATTTTTTAATTGTGAAGCAATCAATGAAAACTTCAAGCATCATGAACAAATGAAGATGAAATTACTCAATTTTCTTATTGCTTTGGTTGATATTTGAATTTAGAGCGGATACATTATAAGAAATCGGCTGAATTCGAGCACAATTGTTTATGCATATTTGTATTAAGAACCTATGAAATTAAATTCAAGATCATCTTAACTTTGATTTTAATAGACTTATAGTCAAAATAAAGACCTGGACTAAATGAACCCAATGACAACAAAGTGGTTCGATTTGAGCCTGAATGAGCCCAGATCAAGTACTTGAGAAATAACGGGAAACTTTAAGGGAATTAATTGGTATAACAAGTAATCTCCAATCTCACATGCTTATAATCAAATCAAACATATCGACAAGATGAATCCAATGAACCCAAAATCTTCTAATTCTCAAATTATTAAGGTAGTTAGATGCTGAAAGAATGACACATAATTAAGAGATCTAATATGAGTCGTTTGATGGAATATTTCAAAATTTGGCTATATTTATATGACATGATAATAAAAATCTATAAATAGGTCCACACATTCTACTTAAAGGGGCTTATACATTAGCTTGAGATTCAAGCGAGTTCAAATGTTTGAAGAATCCTGAACCTCCGCCCAAGCACCACCGCTCGACTGCTGCTATCAGACCATCAACTAGCTCCTATTATTGGAGCACTACGAGACCAATTTCATTGGACCACCTTTGCTCAACTAGGGTCCTCCAATCAATGTTGCTTGACTATTGCCTTCTGATCGTCATCAACTGACTAGAGTCATCCGACCACTGTTCTTCAATCATATTTACCCAACTTCAATCCTCTCGCCATTATTGCCTAATTATTGTCCTCTAATCACTATCACTGGACTATGATCCTCTAACTATTGTTTCCCATATGTAGTCCTCTAACCGTCATCAATTGAGTTCTTTTCCCAGACCTACATTGACCAACTGTGATCCTTTGGCAATTATTGTCTGAATATGATCCTTCAATAACCATCATTTTATTATAATCATCCGAACACCTTTGCTCAATTATGGTGCTTAGATTATTGTCACCCAACAACGATCTTTCAACCACCGTCACTTGACATGAATCTTTTGACAATTATTTTCGGACTACGATCCTCCAACAAATGTCACCTAATTATGATCATTCAACTACTATTGCATGACTATGATCTTCTAGCCACAGTCATCCGACTACGATTCTTCGACCATTGTCATCTAGCTAAAGTCATCTAACAACCTTCACCCAACTATGGTGCTCTAACCACCATTACCTAATAATGATTCTCCGACCACTGTTGTCAAAGTATGGTCCTTCAATCACAATTTCCTGGCTATGGTCCTTTGATCTCCGTTATCCAACAAAAGTCCATCGGGTACCATCACCAGACTATACTCCTCTATCCATTATCACTTGACTATAATATTTTAACTTTCATAGTATGATTATAATCCTCCGACCACCATCACCTGACTAAGATTCTCCAAGTATTGTTGTCTGACTTCGATCTTCCAACAAGCAATCATTCAACTACGATCCTTTGACGACTATTGCCCCACTTTTGTCACCTAACCACCATTGCCCAGCAAAGTAGGGGTGTCAAAACTGGTCGATGGGTCGGGTTCCCAGCTAAAAATTGACCCAACCCAAATTTAGTAGACCAAAACCCGATCCGTTTAACAAATGGGTCAAAAACACCAACTCAAACCTGGCCCACAAGCAACCCGAATGACTAGAGCCTGACCCGTTAATCCATTTTGCTTAAATTTTTTTAATAACATATTAATTATAAAATTTAGCATATTTGATTAAAAAATTAAGAAGATTATACCTATATTTTAATTAAGAAAAAAATATTAAACATGCCAAAATGTGTCCGCGGTCAACCCAAACCTGACCCGTTTAATAAATGCATCGGAAAAGCCTAATTCGAATCTGACCAGTTTATTAAATGAGTTAACCCAAACTGAGATTTTTTTGGTCAGGTTTGGGTCTGGTTAGCAGTCGGATCATTTGTTGACACTGCTACACTATGGTCCTCCAACCATCATTTCCAAGCAATGGTCTCTAACCAACATAGCCCAACTACGATCCGGATCCATCCTTGCCAGGCTTCAGCCCTCCGATCACCATTGACCAAATACTATCCTCTGATTACTATTACTAGACTATGATTGTCTCACCTCGATCTCCTGACTATAGTCCGTTGACCAACAACGCCCGAATATGTTCCTCTAACCATTGTTGCCTAGCCACACTATCATCTGCCAACTTCATCACCTGCAATTTCCATCAATGTCAATGTATGTCATTTCTCATATGGCTAATGCTTGCCATCAACACTAACTTTGACTCTTGTTGTTAGCACTAAGATTTATGTTTGGCTTATGGCCTTTGATCTTCTCTACTCAAAAGAGAATAACCAAACAAATTGTAAAAAATCAATTGAAGAAACTCTCATACAACAGGGGCTCTTCTATCTTCAACCAAGGAATCTGATATGTTCAATTTATATCTTCTATATTGTATATATATACTATATTGTATTAACACATTTTACAAAAAATGAGAATGAGCATCATTTGTAGCCACTGACAAACACTAGTATAATTGTTATAAGTAGGCCAAAACTTTTATTTTTCCCCCTTTTTTTGAGTTTTCCATGTTCTAGTATTCCTTACTACTCTCTTTTATTTGTGTGTATGGATCTTAGTACAATGCTAGATGATAAACTCTCTAACTTTATCGCTATGAATCTTTAGACATGCAACAAGAACAAATGTAAAATCCATTATATTGTCTCTCTCCTCTTTGCTTTATGACACCTTGTGGAAGGAGAAAATGTTTTGAATGCTTTATTCAATCAAGTTCAATTCAAATCATGGAGATTTTGACTA
This sequence comes from Dendrobium chrysotoxum, assembly GCA_019925795.1. Lineage (NCBI taxonomy): Eukaryota > Viridiplantae > Streptophyta > Magnoliopsida > Asparagales > Orchidaceae > Dendrobium > Dendrobium chrysotoxum. The sequence continues at coordinate 17,728,737 of CM034302.1, forward strand.
AGGGATTATCATCAATCAACTAATTCCTATTATGGTGGAGAAAATTAAGCATTGCAAATAAGTTTGTATGACCAAATTGTGCAAGGAAAAAGAACTTTCCAAAATAAAGCCTCTAGATGGAGTTTCAAATTCTAATCAAGAGTTCAACTCCTCCATCTACAAATAATTCATGAATTTCAACTTCTATAATGACTTTTGCGGCTTTTATTTAGGTTTTCATGCTGATTTTAACTATCACAAAAAGCTAGCAACAATTATAAAATCGCTGTAAGACCGTCGTTATCATATGCTTTGCAAGGTGACTATTTTTGATAGGATCATAAGTACTCATACGATTATGGGCATATCGTTTAAAATATTTCGAATAGAAATTTATAACGATTTTTCATTTGTTACATTTAATTTTTAGAAAAAAAAAATAAGGTCTATGTGTTGCTTATGATTAAACAAAAATCCTCTTTGAAGTAGCTTAATGAGACAAAGATAATTTTGATCGATAAAATTAAAAGTTTGAATGAGCTTAAGGAAAAAAAAAAAAAACTGACTCCAATATGTATATCATGTATAAACAAATAGGGATAACATAAAACTATATAAATTTTTTTATTAATGTGACAAATTATCTGTTAAAAATTCAATCAATTTCGTTTGCCAAAATAGAATTTATTTATGTTAAAATTAGCTTAGCCAGGCTAATGCAAACCAATACTTTGAAGTTTTCTTTGTATTTTAAGGGGTTATTTAGTTGGCTAAAAAAAGAAATATAGTGTAAAATAAATACTTTGGAGTTGTATGAATGAGTGTAAAGTAAATTGATGTGAATTTTTTTTATTTGATTTGAAATAAAATGAATTTAGTGTAAAGTCTAAAGATGATGGCGATAGTGACAGTAGTGGTGGCCAGCGGCGATGACAGTGATGGTGGCCGGCGGCGGCGACGGTGATGGTGGCAAACAATGGGTAGCGGCGGCGATGGAGGTGGCCAAAGGTCGTTGTCAGCGGCGGCGGCGGTGGTGGTTGGAGGTTGGTGGAGGCGGCCGGCAAGGATCAGCAAAGCTTGCCTGTAGTGTAAACATTTCTCGCACAAAATTGGACAAGTTTGGCTTATAGCAAAGTTAGACTTTATTAGCTTGAAATTCATTATAAATTATATTAGTAACAATTTATTAACGAACTCTCGTGGTCTTTCTAAGATTATGATCTTCATGAATTTATAATTTTGGTCAAAATTCAAACTCTTTGACCTTAATTTTGTCTTAAGTCATCAAATAAAGAGTTGAAATCAATTGGAAAAAATATTTCCGATGGATTTTGATGGAGATTAATGTGCCTATAAAAACCCTATCGAAAATACTATTTGACCGTCTAAAAAGCAATCCAAACTCTAAAATTGAAAAAAAAGAAAAATTTAAAGTTTCAGAAGGGATATAACTCGGGCTTTGTTTGAGACGACTTTCTTACTGTTTCTTAAAGCAGCTTTTTAGTAAAAAATTTTAATTTTTAAACTAAAAAGTTGCTTTAAGAAGTGGTAAAAAAGTTGTCCCAAATAAAAGCTCAGTGTTGGTGATTATTGATAAATTTACAAAATCGGCCCCTTTGTGAAAAATTAGTCTTATATATGTAAATTAGGTAGTGTGATAATACAATATTACCTAAGAGATTATGGCTTCATTTGGGACAACTCTTTTATTAATTTTTGAAACAGTTTTTTAGTAGAAAAATATTTTGAACTAAAATTTTTATACTAGAAAACTGCTTTAAAAAAACAATTGAATCTTAAATAAAGCCTATATTGAATAGAGATGGCCAATGTTATGACTAGTTAATTTTTGAAAAGAAATTCAAATGTTCGAAATGCATTAGTTCAAACAATACTTGAATTATGAAAATCGAACCCACGTCCCACTCTAGTGCTCCCGCCCTCGTCCGAACCGCCGTCTCGCTCCTGCTCCCACCCTGTCGCGCTTGACTCATGCTCTGCGCTCGCCCGAGTCTGCGTGTCGGGTTGGATTGACTCGAATTTGGGGTGGGTCGAGTCCAGGTTCAAATTTCTGGCCCGTTTTTGTAAACGAGTCGGGTTCGAGTTTGAGGAGTTGAGGGTGGGTCCGTTTTGGGTTGGACTCCAATCCAACTTGAAAACCCATTTTGACACCCCTACCGTTGATTATAGTTCCTCTGACCATTGTCGCCATACTATGATTCTATCGACCAAACAAATAGGCCAACACTCACTTAATAATAACTCTCATATCACTATATTCTTCCAACTCCCGTCATGCAATGTGTTCTATATGATGTATATTTGCTACATCAAGCTAAGACCTTCCCACTAAAGAAGGGCCTCATTTGTAATTAACAAAAAACTAATAGACTCATTTTAACTCGGTTAGACCTCGTGATTTTTCTTCTTTTGAGGATTTTTTCACTTAAAAATCTTGGTGTCTCTTATGACTCTTGCACTCATCTCTCTTTCTGCATGTGTGCTGGATTTTCCTACAAAGCTTAGACACTAAACTCCATATCTCTCTACCGCCGCGAATGTTCCAGACAGGCCGCAAAAACTATTTTTCTTATATGAGGACCAATTACCAATTATAAAAATACCCTCAACTTTTTTCGTATTGATTTTGGGCTTCTATTAGTAATTTGATGAAAACATTTTTACGAGAGTTGATAATATAAAAAGATTAAATATATGATGAAAAAGACTTACAATTGAGAGCGTACGGCTCTCTTCATATCTAATTTAAATAAAAACTAGTTATAACAACCATATTCTATAATAAGCTATAAATAAATAAGCAAACTGTTCTTATAAGCTTTCATCTATTAAATACAGATTTTGATTATAAGCTAATATAAATAAACTAAACGTTATAACTATTTTCAAATACCATTTCTTTTACATGATGTTAAATATGCAGCAAGGAGAGATGAAAAATGAGAGGAAAAGAAAAATTTCTATACAAGTTAGAGAAATGCTGTAGCATTAGACGTTTTCGAGCGGCAGACAAAACTAGGGGTGTCAAAATCGGGTTTCGGGTCTGATTCGGGTCGAACCCGCAATGACCCGCAGCCTAAACGGGTTGACCCTAACCCGACCCGGGTAGGGAAACGGGTTAGAAAACCGGACCCGGACCCAACCCGTCGGGTTGGCGGGTCGACCCAACCCGACCCGGGTCGCGAAGGCGTACGCGATGGCTGGCGCGCGCGGGCGAGCGCGGGCACGGGCGGGTGAGCGCGCGGGTGCGGGTGCGGGCGAGCGCGCGGGTGCGGGAGAGCGCGGGCGCGGGCGAGCACGGGCGAGGGCGCAGGCGCGCGGGCGAGCACTGCTAGCGCGCGCGCGGGCGCGCTGGCGTTCGTGGATGCGCGCGGGCAGGGCGGGCAGAGCGCGCGGGCAGAGCTCTAAACAGGTTTTCGGGTTGACCCGGCAACCCGTCGGGTCAACCCGAACCCGACCCGTTTTTCAAACGGGTAGAATTCCTGAACCCGAACCCGACCTGTTTTGAACTCGGGTCGGGTTCGAGTTGGGTTTTCCGGGTTGGGTTCGAGTCGGGTTTTCGTGTCGTGTCAAATATTGACACCCCTAGACAAAACAAAAACGTTGAAATCAACGTGGTTTATCTTTTTATGGTTGAGCAAATATATGTATGATGAAAAGAATTTTAAAGCAATATATTTTAGTACACATTATATTATGATGGACAGATTTTTATTAGTTGCTTTTGATTTCTTAGGTCATAAATGTACTATATCTCAATTAGAGGTGTAAGTGAGTCTAGCTGACTCGTGAGCCTGCTCGAGCTCAGCTCAATAACGAGCTCACGAGCAGAGTTTATCGAGTTTCGAGCTTGAACTCGAGCAGATTTATGAGCTTGTTGGGTAATCGAGGTCAAGTTCGATTGAGACGCTGTTGAATGTGGAACCATGAAGGCGTAAGGTGGAAGGCGAAAGGTGGAACTGCGGGTGTGGAAGCAGAAGCAGAAGGAGGATGGCAGAAGGAGGAACCCCGGGTGCAAAATTGAGGAAGGTGGAATTGCGGATGCGGAAGTGAAAGCAGAAGCTCGGACGCGAAATCACTGAAGGTGGAATTTACATCTCTCGAGCCTGCTTCCTTTCCACGCGCTGAGCTCAAGCATGCCATTTCAACTCGAGTTGAGCTCGAGTTAAACATGACTCGAGCTCGACTCGTATAAAATTTTGAAAAGGTATAAATTTAATATTTTTATAAAAAATTACATTTATATAATAAAAAGAATAAAATCCCCCTTAAAAAGATAAAGAACTTGGGACTTAATGAACAGATACTTTTTTTTTCCTTTTAGGAGAAAGGGATGGAGTGGCGGCAGCCATTAAGAGGGAAATGAGCGATGTGTTTGTTGTTCACATGGCGGGAGGGCGTGGAAGCCTCTACGTGGCGGAGAGAGAAATTAATGGGTGGCAGAGCGACTGCCCTGCATTGCAGGCTAGAATGTGGAAGTGCGTTGGGAAACACTAGAAGAATATAGAAGCTGTTGTGCTGGCAGTGAAGAAGGGAAGGGAATTAAGCTGGTGAAGATTTTTTTTTCCTTTTTTTCTTTTGGGAATGAAGTGGCGTAAATGGGTGAGGTGGAGGGAGAAGTCGGCATTCACGTGATAGCTTTCGTGGCAGAGTAAGGTAGACGGCTTTCTTATTAATTTTTAAAGTAACTTTTTAATATAAAAATTAAAATTTTTGTACTAAAAAACTGCTTTAAGAAACAGTAAGAAAGTTGTCCCAAATAAAGTCTAAATATGTTTGGTACAGCTTCTAACTATTTTATTTTTTCAGCATTTTTAAAAATTTTTATAGTGGAATGTGTTTTTTACAACCATAATAAGAAAGTTAATAGCATCTTTACAATCATAGCGTTTATTTGGGATAATTTTTAGTCACTTTATTTTTTAGATAGTAATCATAATTTTATTTCATTATTTATTTTTTATTATTTTTTTAAGATCGTAAAAATCGGATCGGACAACGAATCGGAAGGAGAGATTCATTGTTCGATCGGGGTCGAATTGGATGATGTAATAAATAATAATATTATTAAAAATTAGTAAAATTAACATAACATAATATAAATATATTAGCATTTAATAATATTTATAAAATTTTAAAAATATATAATAAAAACTTATAAATATAAATATCATTTAAGAATAATATATTTATATGTATATAATTAAATATATTTATAAGAATAATATTTAATATAATATATAAATTTAAAATATTAAAAAGTAATGATCATTAATATAATATAAATATATCAGTATTTAATAATATTTATAAAATTTTAAAAAATATAATATAAATTTATAAATATAAATATCATTAATAATTTATTTATATATTTATAAGAATAATATTTAATATAATAGTCACCCGACCAGTTCGCGGTTGAACCGATAGGTCCAGTCTAATTTTCAAAACATTAATTTTTTTACTACTTCTCAAAAATTTATAATCAAGATAAATAAGTTACTTTCCACATAATAATTTCACAATCAGCTTTATAAAATATTGTAGCTATCTCAAATAGACTCTAAATATATTTTTTTTATTTTCTAAATTTTCTTATCCAAATATTAGCATTTGCGTATTAATTTTCCCTCATAAATTTCATTCGCTATGTATGTTTAATGTTCATTATCATTAGATGATTTTGGTGTTTGATTTCTGACCCTATTGGCATGGATAAATTATTACGTGCAGAATCCGGACACAAGATGTGTCCGGATTTTGCGAGGGTACATAGCAGTTATATAGTGAATACATAATGTTTGTAAATACTGTGTATTTACTATATACTCATTATGTATTTTCACAAATGTGAACGATCTGTACTCCGCACATAATAATTTTTTATTGCCATGATGCATTCAATGAGAGAGGTGATTGTCAAATATTTTTTATTATTATAAGTGTGACGTCTTGAATTAGTCTTTTTTGATGCTCTATTTGTTGTCCTCTTCTAAGTTATATTATATGAAATTGAGTTGTGGAATAGATATAAATATATAATGGTCAATATCAAGGGTGAAATCTGTCTTTTTCTTATTTATAATGGATAAAATAAGATTGAGACATACATAATCTAAAAAATTAAATAATAATAATAATAATAATAATAATATTTTAAGTAAATTCATTTATTAAAAGAGAATAAAATAGTTAAAATGCTTGTTATGGATGTATTTTAAATTTTTGGGTTTGAGAAATGGTTTAAAGTCTAATTAGATTAAAAAAATAGAAATAAAGAATAAACAATACAAAAAATAAGTAAAATAAATTTTATATTTTTTTCTAATTTTAAGATATAATTTAATCCTATTTTTAGATCATATAAATAGAATTATTCTTATTTTAAATTATATGCAATTAAATTAAATTAAATTATCAAAAACATTCCAACAATTATAAAAAAGTTAGGGATGATACAAAGCATTAAAATACATTTAGGTTTCGTTTGGGACGACTTTCTTATTGCTTTCTGAAGCAGTTTTTTAATATAAAAAGTTTTGGAATTACAAATTTTTATACTAAAAAATTGTTTAAGAAAATAATAAGAAAACCATCGCAAACGAAGCCTTAATGATCAAGTTGGTTTAAAAAAAATCAAATAAAGGCACAAATGATTGCATCATGAAAGCCCACTTTTGAAACTAAAATATCCTAATGACCAATTCAAATAAAAATTTAAATTAAAGAAAACTTAAATCAAATAAAAATAAAAGTAAAGCTTTCTTACTACTTTCTAAATCAACTTAGTAGAAAATCACTTTAGAAAGAAATAAAAAAGCTGCCCCAAATGAAACATAATACTAAAATCTAGCGAATTCAAATGCCCAATTTTGGCTTATTAACTCCCACACCCTAAGAAAATTGTTTATTCTATATCCCATACTTAGGTCAAGTAGAACCCCATGATATTAAAATTTTTCTGTTGATTCATATAACCACATTTTAAGAAGCAATAAAAAAGCTGTCCCAAACGAAGCCTAAAAGTGATTATAATCACTTATACCATTTTGCTACAATTAAACCGCTATAACTTATGGTTGCAATTTAAATCATTAACAGTTGCAGTAACTTAGGCTTCGTCTGGGATAACTTTTTTACTGCTTTCTAAAACAGTTTTTTAATGCAAAAATTTTTTGGATTAGAAATTTTTTAAAAATTGTCCCAAACGAAACCTTAAATTGCCATTAAAAAGCTAAAATTAGTAGCAGTTCTTAAACCTCTACTAAGAATTGTTGCATGTTGATTTTTATAATGTCTTAAGTCTTAACCATCTAGCTGAGAATGTGGCAAACTCCTTTGTAAATATCACAACTTGAGCATAATTGATGCCCTCTTCTTATTTCTTTGACTCAGCTTGTGAATTTATGTGTTATTATTTGTTTTTTATTGTCTTTTTTATTTATTTATCAAGCACTACAATTATTTTAGATTGCCTTTCATCCAATTGTTTGTAATCCATTTTTTTAAATATAATTAATCTCATATGATCTCATCAATTAAATAAAAAAAAAATCCTCTTTAATACCTAATGGTATTCATACTTAAAAAAGCAAACCTTTCAACGAAAATCAAAAATCTCTCTGACTGCAGGGGCGGAACCGACCTCTTTTTTTAGGGTGGGCAAAATAAAATTGTGAAATATATAATTTTATATATGAAATATAAAATAATTTTTTTCTTAGAATTTGGACAACTGTATTTATTGAAGGTGAGCAAAATAATTAGAATGTTTATTTTTATAAGGGAAAAAAAATTTCGGAGTGGGCAATTGCCTATATGATGTTTAATGTGCACAGAAGGACTCGAAAACATTAGATTTATAGCTCTGCCCGTCACTATTGTGATTTAGCAAAGTTAAATTGTTAAATTACATTTCTATCTAAAATTTAATATTTAATATTAATGCTTTAAAAAATATATATATCATATTATCATGACATAAACTTTATTAGGATGTCCTTAAAAATTATTAAATTTGTTTTGAAATAAATGTAATATGTAAAGAATTTATATTACGCTTTTCTCAAAATAAATTTATTTTGATATATGATAAAAAAAATAATCAAACATTTTTCAAGTGAGCTAAAAACCTCTGCCACTTAAATTGGAGATTGGCACCCTAATGGGCTTGCTCTGAATAGATTAGAAGATTATGACTTTCTTTGGGACGTCTTTTGTACTAAAAAGTCGTTTTAAGAAGCAGTAAGAAAACTGTCCCAAACGAAGCTTATATTTAGGCAAGCACTAATCTCTAATTCATACATTCTGGTTAGTGAGTCAGGTATATATCTGATTCGAAGTTGATCAGATCTGAATATGATTGATTGGATCAATTATTTAAATTCATCCAATTAAAATTGTTTAGTTTATTTCATTATAAAATTTTATTAATTAATAATGATATTTGATTAAGAAACTCTAAAAGGGTATTTGTAGAATCTCCAACATAAATTTTTGATAAAAAATAATAGCAACAAGATATAGGTTTCCTTTGGAGGATACTTTCATAATGTTTTCTAATGCAGTTTTTTAGTACAAAAATTTATTGAACTTGATACATCATCAAAAAATTATCTTGATCAGGCACAAATCTTGAGGCAAAATCAAGTTGGAAGCTTCAAAAATTAAAATTGAGCATCCGAACTCTGATTTCTGTAAACTTATAGTCGAACTTAGCGTCTCAGAAACACGAACCCAACAAAACCAAAATCAACCCAATCTGAGCCCAAATGAGTCCAAATCAAAGACTCGAAGCACTTTTGGAAGTGTCAAACCACAATATGGGTTACTAAACGGTTTCCAATCGTGACGTGCTTATAGTCGAATCGAGCGGCTTGACGATCCAACGAGCCAAAGATCATCAAATTATGATATCATCAAGATAGTCAAAGGTCCATTGAAAAGAGCATGATCGTAGGAATCAAGATCAGCCGTCCATCCGAACAACTCCCAATTTACCCTTAATATTTCACTTATTTACAAGCCATACCACTCAAGAATTCTATAAATAGAACCTCATTTCCTCTTGAAAAGGGGGATCGAAGCCAAGAGAAGGAAGAAAGCTCCAACCGCTTAGCTCCTCTTCGACCACCGCCGGAGTTCCACCGCACCACCATCGGAGTTCTGCCGCACCATCGCTGGGTTCTACCGCACCACCGCCGGACCATCAAGGGACGACGGAGTTCTATCCAACCACCACCAGACCATCAAAGGACGTCGAAGTGCCACCCGAAGCCAGAGTGCCCCCTTAACACTGAAGTGCCACTGCCGGACCACCGCCTGACACCAAAGTGCTGCAGGACCACCACCTGACGTTGAAGTGATACTGGACTTTTGTGAAACTTTTAGTCGACATTTGTAATCTGGTCATCTTCAAGGATGAGTTAGACCATTGTACTTTACTCAAATTCTAGTAGAATCATTTTCAACTGGGCTAGGCCCAGTGGTTTTTTTCCCTTTCCCGGGTTTTCCACATAAAAAATAGTTTGTTCTCTATGTGTGAGCTAGATATCCGTGTAATGCTAAGACGTAGAATTATAACTCTATCACCGTGTATATTCTAGCCCACAACAGTTTGGCATTATCTGTGGGAAACCAATCCCACAATTCTAAGTGTTTTTTTAATGGCCAACAGGCGTAGCAATCGCATCTTGGGAGCCTCCCGCTCCAACACCTACCAATCTAGGAATCTGTCTATGAATCATGGATGCCAAGTATCTGCCTCTTTTTATCCTAGGGGGAAACATGCTGCTGGAGAAGTAACTTTAAGTCCTTTCTTAGAAGAACGTATCCAAAAGATGGAAGAATCTCAAAATGAGATCCTTCAACTCCTGCGAGAGACTTGGAAATCGGCGCTAGCACCACAAGAGGACGTTCTTTTCCCTCAAGATCCACCATAGGCTGAGGGTGTTCAACTTGAACATCTTCACGTAGAGATTCCTCTTCCTCCGCCAAGGAGGCATCCATAATTACATCAAGACAATGAGCTTGCTGACATGCAAGTTCTACCCATCCTTCACGTACAGATCGACAACCTCGCATTTCTCCGGACATCCCCGAGGACTTAGCCCGACCTCACATTACTGAGATCCCTCGCAACGCCCTACATTATGAACTATTATGATTGGTCCGAGAAGAGTTCCCCATGGCAGGTGTAAGCAACCTCTTCGTTAGTGGGACTTCGAGGAGTCATCACCCATGACTGAAGCCATTCTTAAACACCCCATTCTGGCGGGATTCAAACTACAAAGTATCAATTCTTATGACAGGACATTTGACCCGTATGAGTATATCAATCACTATAGAATCATTACACATATCCAGTGAGCCTCAGATGCGCTCCTTAGCCAAGTTTTTTCTGCTACCCTCAAAGGATAAGCTTGAATGTGGTTCTACTCACTTCATGCCGGAACGATCCCTATATTTATCAAATTGACCAAGTGTTCGTCAAATAATTTATTGCTAATTAAAGAATTATTAAGGATTCTTCTCACATGTCTAGGATCCGTTAAAATGAAAGAGAATCACTTAAGGAGTATCTTAAATAATTTTTCATTGAAGCTCGACAAATTCCAGGAGTAGATGCTGAATTGTTGAGAGGAGTTTTCCTTAGAGGCCTCCGCCCTTGTCCCTTTTACCCAGCACTTATGCGAGACACGGTTCTCTCATATGCTGACTTGATACATCATGTGGAGGCACAAATATTAGCAGATGAAGCTATCAATGCTCATAGGAAGCAATTTAAGCAAACTCTTGGAAAATGCAAGAATGCTTCTATAATGGATGACTCATTCTTACAAAAAAAAACCTGCCTCCTAGACCCCCAGTACCACGATGCGAGTTTCAGCAAGAAGAGGAGTATACATCTCTCAATATCTCTTGAGTAAATGTATTGATGGCCATTTGAGATCAAAAAAATATTAAGCGGCCTAACACTTTGAAGCTGAATACGAGAAATCATGATCAATATTATCATTTTCACCATAATCATGGACACACCACTGAAGCTTATAAGCTGCTTAAGAATGAAATTGAGAGACTTATCCAACAAGGCTACCTTCGACAGTTCATTCAAAATTCACTTGCTTGAGATGAGGCTTGTCCCACAGGGGGCAAAATCAACAACATCAAAAATAACTATTAAATAATATTCAAATGGTTGGTGAGATTAAATGACCGCATAGTTTGGGCTTTTGTGTTAGTAATATTATTTATTTTGTGTCATCATGCAGCTCTTTAAAATAGGGTGTCGCTCTTATATCCTTAGTATTTTTCTTCCAAGTTAAATATCGTGTTGTCACGTATGTATGTCTTATGTGATATAATTCTTATATCCCTAAATCATACTAAGGACTTGTTGTATTACATAATATAGTAATGCGTTGTTCTCTCCATTTTGATGTTGTCTCTTTTGTTAAAAAAATAAAAAATGACAATAAAAAACTACCGATTAACCTAATCTCTCAATCCATGATTTCAGAAATATGTAATCTTTATTGTGTCTCAATCACTGGATGATCGATCCCAGGAGGATTTGGTCCGACCTCTTCCATATAGGCTAACATCATCGAGCAAGGCTCTAACATACAACCTCAGATATGTTACACATCCTTGGTGGATTCTTTCGACCTTATCCATATAGGTTAACATCATCGAGCAGGGCTCTGACATATAATCTCGGATAGGTCACACATCCTTGGTGGATTCTCTTGACCTCTTCTATATAGGTTAACATCATCGTGCAGGGCTCTGACATACAATCTCGAATAGGTCACACATCCTTGGTGGATTTTCTCGACCTATTCTATATAGGTTAATATCATCGAGCAGTGCTCTGACATACAACCTTGATAGGTCACACATCCTTGGTGGATTCTCTCGACCTCTTTCACATATGTTAATGTCATCAAGCAGTGCTCTGACATACAACCTCAGATAGGTCACATATCCTTGGTGGATTCTCTCGACCTCTTCTATATAGGCTAACATCATTAAGAAGCCTTTGACACTGAACTTCTGCCCATCGTGAGACTTTTATAGGACTTCTACCAGACATTAAACTTCTTACCGTTGCTGGACTTCTGCCTATTACAGGACTTTCATCAGAATTCTATCCAACGCTGAGCTTTCTCCCGTAGCTGGACTTCTGCTCGTCGCGGGACTTTCGTCGGACTTCTACCTGACACCGAACTTCCTCCCGTTCATGGCCTTCTGCCAATTGCGGGACTTTCGTCAAAATTCTACCCGACATCGAGCTTCCTCTCATCGCTAGACTTCTGCTCGTTGTAGGACTTTCATCAGACTTCTACCCGACGCTGAACGTCCTCCTGTTGCTGGACTTCTGCCCATCGCGGGAGTTTCGTTAGACTTCTACCCGACGCTAAAACTCCCTCCCTTCATCGAACTTCTGCCCATTGAGGGACTCTCGTCGGACTTCATCCCGACGCCAAATTTTCACCTGTTGACGGACTTCTGCCCTTCGCTGGACTTTTGTCGGGCTTTTACCCGACGTTGAATTTCTACCCAGCGTCGGACTACTACCCATCATCAGGCTCTCATTGGACTTCTACCCGACGCCAAATTTCCACCCATCATCAAACTTCTTCCCGATGTCGGACTTCCGTCTGTTTCCAGACTTCCACCGACTAACGTTGGACCTCTGCAGGATCTCTCGAAGAAGGAGGAGAAGACTCCCACTCAATGAGGGGCCCTAGACCTGAATAGGACTAGGGGAATGCCTCAGCGTGAGGTAGAGAAGAATAAATAGGAGAAAACTCCTACTCATTGAGGGGCCCTAAGGCTAAACAGGGGATACCCATCTGAACAGAGCTAGGGGAAGGACTCAGCTTGAGAAAGAGGAGAAGAAAGAGGAGAAAATTCCTACTCAGTGAGGGGCCCTAGGGCTGAACAGGGGATATCCATTTGAATAGAGCTAGAGAAAGACCTCAGCTTGAGAAAGAAGAGAAGAGAGGGAGTGGTGTAAATTTTCATACCCCAAAGAGGGGTAGTTATAGCTTTTCAAGGGAGTTTTAGAGAATTTTTTTTGAATGTTTAAATAATTTTCAAAATTTTTTACATTAATAAATAAAAATATTATAAATAGTTATAAATTCTGTAATTAATCTTAAGTTATAGTTATAAATTCTGTTATTAATATTAAATTATATAATAGTCATAATTATATAAATATTATTATAACATTATTATAATAATTATATATTATAGTTAACATTATACATAAAGTTTTATGTAAAGTTAACATTATACATATAAAGTTATATATTAATATATATAACGTTTAATATATCAGTTATATATTAATGTATCATTAACTATTATATAAAGTTATATAATAAGTTATATATTAATATATATAATGTTTAATATATTAGTTATATATTAATATATCATTAACTGTTATATAAGTTATATAATAAAGTTAATATTTTAGGTTATTAATATATTATTAATGTCATATATAACTTATTATATATGATGACATATTTTTTAGAAAATATGTTATTAAAGCTAAAGAGTAGTCTGAAACTTTGTTCTCATATGATGTGGGTGTTATTGATTCAAATCAACTTAGTATTAATATTAATTAATTAGTTAATTAAGTTAGTAATCATGTATGTATATATTTATACATATATGTAATTTTATCATGTAAAAATATGATTTCTAGATATTTTAAATACTAAAATTACACAAGTATTTTTGGACTTTGCAAGATTCGACATCCAAAAATAAGGGGGCAACTGATACATCATCAAAAAATTATCTTGATCAAGCACAAATCTTGAGGCAAAATCAAGTTGAAAGTTTCAAAAATTAAAATTAAGATCATCCGAACTCTGATTTCTGCAAACTTACAGTCGAACTGAGCGTCTCGAAAACACAAACCCAACAACACCAAAATTGACCCAATCTGAGCCCAAATCAGTCCAAATGAAAGACTCGAAGCACTTTTGGAAGGGCCAAACCATAATTTGGGTTACCAAACGGTTTCCAATCGTGACGTGCTTATAGTCGAATCAAGCGGCTCAATGATCCAACGAGCCCAAGATCATCAAATTTTGATATCATTAAGATAGTCAAAGGTCCATTGAACGGTCTATAATCTTAGGAATCAAGATCGGCCGTCCATCTGAACCACTCCAAATTTACCATTAATCTTCCACTTATTTACAAGCCATGCCACTCAATAATTTTATAAATAGAACCTTATTTTCTTTTGAAAGGGGGATCAAAGTCAAGAGAGAAGAAGGAAGAAAGCTCCAGCCGCCTAGCTCCTCTTCGACCACCGTTGGAGTTCTGCTACACCACCGTTGGAGTTCTGCCGCATCACCACTGGGTTCTTCCGCACCATCAAGTGACGCCGGAGTTCTGTCAAACCACCACTAGACCATCAAAGGACGTTGAAGTTCCACCCAAAGCCAGAGTGCTCCCTTGACACTGAAGTGCCACTGCCAGACCACCGCCTGACACCAGAGTGCTATCGGAACATCACCTAACATTGGAGTGACACTGGACTTTTGTGAAACTTTCAATCGACATTTATAATCTTGTCGTCTTCAAGGATGAGTCAGACTATTGTATTGTACTCAAATTCTAGTGGAATCATTTTCAACTGGGCTAGGCCCCACAGTTTTTTCCCTTTCCCGGGTTTTCCACATAAAATATATTTTATTCTCTGTGTGTGAGTTAGATATTCGTGCAATACTAAGATGTAGAATTATAACTCTATCACCGCATATATTCTAGCCCGCAACAGAACTTAAAATTTGTCTACTAAAAAGCTACTTTAGAAAGCAATAAGAAAGCCATCTCAAATGAAATCATAATCATCAAAAGTTATCTGTTTAAATTTCTAAATCGTAGATTTGATTTTCATTTTTTTTTTCAAAATTTTGTTCCAAAAAATCATTATTTAATGTATTAGCTCATCAAACTTCCATTGTCGTTAAAAAATTCAATAAAAAATTTTGTAGCAAAGTATTTTATCTAAATTTTATAAAATGAAATTTAAAATGAATAAATTTATTTAAAAATAAATATTAATTATCATTATTGAATTTAAAATTCTATTATGCTCATCTTGAAATAATTTTATTTAAAAAAAAAAAAGGATTTCCACACCCACTCAATTTCATTGATGAAAAGTTCATTACAAATGTTGCAAAAATAGTGAGGTTTGCTTGCAAAGTATTACAAGATCTAATAAGTTTTGGTCAATGCCAATAAGCTAAAATGTTTTCAACAGAGATAACAAAAGCATATAAAATATCAGTGTTAGAGCCCAAAAAATCAAACCGACTGGAAAAATAGTATGGACTCCATCCAATTCAATAACAAAAATTCAAAAAAACCAATAGTGATTGTATAAAAAGCAGTAGCTGAAAGGTATTCAAATGGAGATTTGTACAACAAATGAAGCACTTAAATATCATCATAGCCCTAAAAAATGTATATTCATGTCAAAAAAATTATGACATCTCAAACTCTTAACTATTGAGATGTTATCTGTTTTGACATAATAGTCTCACGATTGTCTTATTAAGGTGTAATTTCCCAATAAGTCCATTCAACCTAGGAGTGCTCAGATACAAGCATGCTTAACTTTGAAGTTTTTAATAAAATTCTATTCATTACATAAAAAATGCCTCGATATTTAAAAGTTTAGCTTTATTTTTTCTAAAGGGTTTAAAAAGTAGACTATACAAATATATTTTGCCAGAGTCCAAAAATAAAAAGAGGCAATTACAGTAATATAGAGCCAAGCTTGTAATATAACACTAATATGTCACCAAAAATTGCCTTGATCGGACACATATCTCGAGACATATTTGAATTGGAAAATTTTCATATTCAATACGAGACCCTTTGAACTCCAATTTTAGTAAACTTATAGTTAAACTGAGCGTGTCGACGAGACGAACCCAACGACACAAATATTGATCCAATCCGAGCTCAGATGGGCTCAAATCAAGTGCTTAAAGCATATTTGGAAGCTCCAAAGCATTAATTGGATGATTAAATGATATCCAAATATAGCATGCTTATAATTAAATTGGGTGGCTTGACAAGACCAATCCAATGAGCTTAAGATCGCTTTATTCTGACATCATTAAGGCACTTAAATGTTGAACAAATGCTCAATAATTGAGGGAATCAATATGGGTCGTCCGATGGAGCATTCCAAAATTATCATGGATTTTCTTTATATTTACAGGGCATTTCACTCTCAAAATCTATAAATAGACCCGCACTTCCCACATCAAGGGGGCTTATACTGGAGGTATCACAATCTTAAATCTATATTGGAAGAATTATATATGTATTTCATTTTAACCATTTAACTAGTGCTCAGCGGAAAGAAACATGATTGTATTTTTGCCTTGTTAGGAGCCTTATATCATAGGATCGTTACCCTTTCCTGAAAATATGCAAAACCATATAATGAGCACATATCCCAATAAATAACTAAAATCTTATGATTGAAATCAATGCAAGATAAACTAGAATAATATGCTATAAATCATATAAAAATATATATGCATCAATGTTTGTACTAATTATTTGTATTAATTTATCATTCTATAATTCATTACATCTCAATCTATTACATCATCAGTCACAGTAACAATCAACAATATTAATGCCGGTAACAATATTAGTATTATGATCAATAAAGTTAAATAGTGATAATGATCAAATTTATATCATTTAATACTTCATTTAAACTATAATAAAATCATATCAAATCATTCATAATGATCAAATTTATAACATATCCAAACTTGCATGATGAAAGTTTATTAAATCAGGAGATAATATATTTTTGGCAAATTTATGAGAGAGAAAATTCACATAAATCAAAATTATTAAAAATAGAAGTAAGAGATTAGTCACTTATAATGAATAGACAAAATTTGCAACAAGAATGACTGACAAATATGATCCAAAGATCTTTCTCTATCCTCTCGCTTCTTCCCCTCTTTCAATTTCTTCTTGATCAAGCAATATATATATATATATATATATATATATCTCCCCCTCACGCACTGCCAGCTTGCCTCAGAAGGAGACGTGAGAGTGGAAGGAAAAAGAGGGGAGAGAGAGAAGAAGAAATTTGATTTTTCGCTATTGGATCGCTTTGCTGTTTTTACAAAAATTATTCTAATTGAGGTATAAACTCTAATCCTATCTCTATTTTTAAAGATTTTGATTTTTACCACTAGATTCTTCCAAAAATTTATTTTATTATATTTTTTCTAGTTTTATTGAACTTTTACCGCGTAATTTTTTATATGTTATTGTATTGAATATTCTAAATTTTTTTATTGTAATACTTCTGAATTTTACTGAGTAGAATGAAAAATATTATATTTTGTATAAATTTTCCTAAATAAAAATTGATAGTTTATTTTATACATTTTGCTAAAATGAGCATTGGAAATGAATTCTGGTATGTGACTGATTCATAGTTGATCATAATTACGCTTGAAATATTATGATAATAATAAGTGTGAAGACTGTAAAAGATGGTTTCACTAATATTGGTAGAAAATTAACTGACCTGTACAGGATGGTGGGCCAACAGACTTTTATTTAAATATTATAAATATTATAATTTAGTGTTATCCTCTACTAATTCACATGCTTCACTAATTGGGAGTTATAATGAGTTATTACTGTACTGACAGATAAGTAGTGATAACTCTATTGACTGAGCCAACGATTATTAACAAGGACCTTATTATTGAAAAAATACCACTTTACTAAGTTTATTTACTTATTTAGTATAATTACTAAAATACATATTACTGATTCATTATTACTGTACAACTTTACTATTCCTACACCGTTTTATTATCACTATATATATTTACTGTTACTATACTACTTCATTGTTACTTTTACCAATGATATTATTAATGAATTACTGACTATGATATGGATTCACTGATACTATTATTAGTTACTGATCCACTCTCACCAATTATGGGACATACTGACCTTATGATTATGACTTCGAGTCTTTTAATGGTTTTCTTTGAGGCATTGGTTTTGTTGATTTAAATGATTTCTTTACTTAATAAATAATATTATTATGATGACAATTTTATGGATTTGACACGTACTGATTTACTGGTTACCACACTATACTACTTTTCTAGCTTTCATATCACATCATTTTACTATATACAAACTTTATTGCTACTACACGTGAGTTTTACTGTTTCTACACTGATTCATGGTCATTAATTTATCACTGCTATGAATTTACTGATAACATGCATATTATTTCTTTACCGTACTGTAAAATTTGTTGTATGAGTTAGAGACCTGCTGAGTTATTAAGCTTATTACTGTTGAAATCCAGGATCCCGAGCACTTTATTTTGATGGTGACAACTAATACTTACTGAATCTATATAGACTTCCTTAAGATTACAAATGTTTATCCTTGTATATGAGCACTAACATTTCAGGTCAGATACATACTGCTGAAGATTGATGGAGACTCAAACTGGGTAGAATAGGATGTTAAAAATTTTATAATTTTTAATTTCTTTATTTTTATTTTTTTGAGTCTGCCACAAAAGCATGTGAAAGGAGTAACCATGCACACACACAGGGGAAGATTTGTTTTCATGTTTAAATTTTTTTTAAAATTATCGTACTGTACGATTTTTAATCGTACTGTACGATTAATCATCAATACTTAGGCTAACGGCTATTTTCCAGAAGATTAGTTTTGTAACCTAATCGTACTATACGATGGTAATCGTACTGTACGATGAGGTTCAATTGAAAAACCCTAATTGCCAGAATAACTTTGGTAAGTTTATAATTTTGATTTTTTGAACTATGCGTACTGTACGATCCAGATCCTACGGTATGATTAATTGAATACTTACCAAAATTATCTCCCGTAATCAGGAAATAAACTTTGATTTCTTAATTAAAGTAGATCGTACTGTACGATACTCTATCGTACCGTACGATAGTCAGAGACGATTTCATTCGTCCCTTTGATCGTACCAGACAAAACTAAGGTTTTTTGTTCTATTCGTTCTGAACGATATTCATATCATACTGGACGATAGCCTGAAATGAACTAATCATACTGTACGAACAGTGCAGTGCCGGACGATAGTTAGAGATGAATTTGCTCGTCCCAGGGATCGTCCCACAGAATTTCCTTTACGAACAATTGAAAATAATATGATCATCCTGTACGATATACATATCGTACAGTACGATATGTATAGAATTTAAAAACTGTTCATCTGTGCTCGTACTGGACGAAGCTGTATTTGAACTGATCGTACTGTATGATTATATATTGTACTGTATAAACAGAGACGAAAAAGTTGAATTTTTTAGGGTTTTCTGATGCCTGATTTAAAAACAACTTTAATTTTTCAACTGAGGGTTGTTGGTCTGTCTACTTGCTGTGAGAGGCATTGAGAGAGGAAGGGACTCTTAAGGGAGAAGTTTTCTTTGGAGAGATCCAGGGCTTGTGAGAGGAAGGTGAAGGTGAGCTTGAGCGTGAGGGAGAAGGAGTGTGAGGGGATAACACGGTTGCTCCAAGCTAGCTGCATGCTTTGCTCCTCTTGTGGCTTTGGGGAGTCTTGGAAAAGTTCTCTAGGGAAGAGAGGCTTCAAGATCAATATCGTCAAGGTACTCTACCGTCTCCAGGAGGGAGAAAAAGGAGAAGGTTCGCTGCCGTCACCAGGAGGGTGACATAGCATTTGGTATTCCGCCACACCGGGGAAGGTGAAAGTGAGTCTTGTAAAGGCTTCTCCACCTTGCTGTGGGAGCAAAAGGAGAGTCAACTTTTAGTAGTGCAAATCCCAGAGTGGAGGACTCCGGGGAGTGGACGTAGGTCAAGTGATCGAACCACTATAAAAATCTATGGTGTGCTTTTTCCATTTTTACCGCACTTTATTTTTCACGTATTTTTACTGCTTTTAATTATTTGGTGAAAAGTTTGATTTAGATCTTATATTGTGAAATTTACAATTGTGTCACCAATATCATTGTTGTGAACGAACTACTAGCTTCTGCATTCTACTTATTAAATTGTTATTTTCAAAACAAAAAAAATTAAAATTAGAACTCCTGTTTAGGTTTAAATTTTTTAAAATACCAATTCACCCCCCTCTTGGCGAATCTCTGACTTTCAATTACATGTGGTTTAACTGATTTCAGGTCAGAGAAGGGGATCATGAGGGAGAGATTGACTAGGATTCCTCAAGTTCATTTTCTTTTTATTTTAATTATTCTTTTGTACTTAGGATTTTGATAGATATGATGTGATTGTATGATTCATGAGTAGTATATATAATTTTTGATGTAATAAATATAGATGTATATATTAATATTTTGATCAATAGAATTTGCTTTCGCTGATGTTTATTTTGATAAAAGAATAGATATCTCTAGTGGTTCTTATATTAAAAGAAAAAATAATAATTCTTTTAAATTGGATTCTATGGCGTGACACCTCTGACCATTGCGCTCATCGACTATGGTCCATCCAACCTTCGTCGCCCCCTAACTATGGTCCCTCCGACCATCGTCGCCTGTTGATTACAGTCCCTTCGACCATTGTCACATGCAAACAATGGTCCCCTCTACCTAAGTCACCCGACTACGCCCCCCTGACCTCCATCGTCCGACTACGATCTTAACGACCAAATGAACAAGCCAATGTTCTTTTAAGAACAACTCTCATATCACTAGATTCTTCCAACTCCCACCATGTACTATGCTACATATAATGTTTATTTGCTACATTGAGTCAAAGCCTTCCTCGAGGAAGAGCATCATTTGTAATCGACTACAAATATTAGTGGAATAACTTTAACTAAGTTAGGCCTAAGGGTTTTTTTTTGATGAATTGCAAAATGAATCTTTGCAATCAGATTATTTGCATTAGTGACTTCACCTTTAAAGATAGAGTTATTTCTTTCCAATTAAATGTGGTGTACAGATGTGGGTGGCAACTATGAAATGTTTTTTTTTTTTTTGGTGATTTTATATGTGAGAATGTGTACATGGACCAAAATTTGAGATATATTGGCTCATATATGAAAGAAAATTTTGTCATAAATTTAGGTTTTTACTATATTGAAGAAGAATGGACATTCAAAGAAAAGATGAGAGGTGGTATTTAGAGGTGTCAAAATGAATTAGGTTTGGGTTCGACTCGAAATTGATCCAACCTAAATCAGGTTAACCCGAACTCGACCTGTTAATAAACGGGTCAAAAAGGTGAACCCAAACCACAAACCCACTAGCAACCCAAACCTTACTTGATAACCCATTTTAATTAAAAAAATATTTGTATTGACATGTTAACCATAAATTCTAAGTCCATGGATGAAAAACATGAAGATCATATCGAAAAATAAAAGAATTTAAGAAAAAATATTAAAAGGGTCTTTTTTTGGGTCAAAATCAGGTTTACGGCTCTACCTGAACCAAATATGT
Source organism: Dendrobium chrysotoxum (assembly GCA_019925795.1). NCBI lineage: Eukaryota > Viridiplantae > Streptophyta > Magnoliopsida > Asparagales > Orchidaceae > Dendrobium > Dendrobium chrysotoxum. The sequence continues at coordinate 17,750,288 of CM034302.1, forward strand.
TTTATAAACATGTCAGAATGTATGACATGAACTTGACCTATTTATTAAACGGCTACACCCGAACCCAAATTGTTCGAGTATAGTCTGGGTTGGGTTGACGGGTCGAGCCATTTATGATACCCGTAGTGGTATTATTTAGGTTTTTGCAATGAACACAAAGGTGAAAAAATCTAATGCTTATGGATTGGAGAGCATTTTTATTTTAAGATATCTAATAAGAACTTTTCAAGTCATGATAATATTTATAAGAATAACCCTTATAACAAACATATTTACACCAGCCAACTTTTTTTTATATTTACATGCAAAAGAATATAGACCAATTTAAAAGAGAAGTAATTCTTTTCCAACCCCAAACTAGTGTTAGCAGAATCCAGAATAGAGGTATTTATGATGTGTTGAAAGTAAAAGACATAATTATAATTAAGATTATGAGATTTGATAGATTCTAAATTCTATTAGTAATAACATTTTGGGGTGGAATAAGGAAGAGCTCAGTGTGGGCAATTACATACATTGAAATCATTTTTTTTAGAAAAATTTTTTTTAACTATTTCGCCCACCTTCAATAAATGTAGTTTCCCATATTCTAAGAAAAAAATTTATTTTCTATTTTATATATAAAATTATGTATTTCACAATTCTATTTTACCCACCCTTTAAAGAGAGACTAATTCCGCCCCTGTAACATTTGTGACTTGAGATAAAGGTCACAATTAAGTTGTAAGAAGGCAATAATATCAATCTTTCTAATTAGAGATTGATAAGGAGGTCTGATATGTTATTTAGCATATGCATAAGTTGGCTCAGCTATTTGGTTGCTGCTCAATTACCTCTGCAATATTCTTGTACTAGCTTTACTCACACTATTTGATCACTGTTGTTTGATCAAGGCCGTTAGTCTTCTAACTAACTGCTCTATACATTATCCCTATAATGGCTAGGTGAAATCAATGAAGATGAACTAAAACTGGTGATACTCTTCCTTCTTCTAGCTATAGTATTTCTTTGTTTCTCTATTTTTGAGTTAATGCAGGTTGTAGCAACTGCTCATGGTAGCTTCACAATGGTATTAGAGTGCTAGGTCAAGTTTCTTTTCTCTTTTCTTGCAATGGCAGCTTCGTCAACCTCCTCTCTGGCTGTTGTTTCTGACACTGTCATATTCTCCCTGACTATCTCAATCCCTCCTCAGCTTAAATTTTTCATGGCTAATGTCAAGACTATGGTGACAGTCCAGTTGACCACCAAAAGTCATTTAATATGGAAATCTTAACTTCTAAAGTTGTTTGCTGCTAACAACTTTGACAGCTATCTCACAGGCTCTACTACTAAACCCCCCAAAGAGGTTCTCTCCACAAACGACACTGTTATTTCAAATACTCTTTTCCAAACATGGATGCTAATTGATCAACATCTTGCGTCGGCTATCTATTATATTGTCTCTTCTTCTCTTCTACCTTACATCCTCAATCTGCAATCCACTCATGAGATTTGGACAACACTGGAACTCTATCTACAATTGAGGAATTGCTCCAGACTTCTTCAACTTAAGAACAAACTACATCAGCTGCAGCTTGGAGATAAAATAATGTTTCAGTACTTTGTAGATATAAAATCAAAGGTTAATGCAATTACAGCCACTGGATCTTCCATTTATGTTGAAGATATTATACTTTACACTTTAAACGGTTTGCCATCCACATACAAGTCATTTCAAGCTGTTATCTGCAATCAGCTGAAATCGATCACGCTGGATGACTTCTATGTGTTGCTCTATAGTGAAGAACTCCATATCACGACAGAAACAAGTTGAGAAGCAATTGCAACTCTTCCAGTTGACCCCAACTTTGCTTTATCAGCTACTCGAGGTTCCTTTTGTGGAAGGTCTTCTTTCCCTTACCATTATCATTGATGTCAATCTCCTAGTCATTTGTCTCCAGGTCGCGGCTCTGCCTGTTCTTCGTTTGGCCACTCTCCTTCATCAGCTCGTGGAGGACGTCGCTCTCACCCATATACTGACTGTCATATTTGTGGGAAATCTGGACATTCAGTAATTAATTGCTGGCATCGCCATGATATGGCTTACAACACAGTACCGCAAGCCTACATTACTACTGATACCTCACAAACAGCTGATTGTTTCTTGGATTCATGTGCAACAGAGCATCTCACTTCTAATCCATCTCAAATGCACAATGTTCAATCCTATAATGGCTCCTCTCATGTCCAAGTAGGAAATGGTCAAAACCTACCTATAGCCAATACAGGTCAAGGTTTGCTTCCCATTCCCTACCATAAGCTTCACTTACGTAAAGTTCTACATGTTCCCAATCTCTCCCATAATTTACTTTTTATACACAAGCTTACTAATGACAATTCCTGTTTTGTTATTCTTTATGCCCATGGTTTTGCCATCAAGGAATCCCAGACCAACAAGATACTTCTCCGAGGACCCAATTATCATGGTCTTTACCCAATTAAGCTTCATCCTCACTCACGGTCCATACCTCCTTCCACCACAGCATTGGTTGCTTCAACATCGTCAAAGTCTTTATGGCATCGGCAGCTTGGGCATCCCTCCTCTTCAACTCAACACCTTCTATCTCTCGTTTTATCTACTAGTCCTAGTTTAGTTTATTTCCATTATAATGCTTGTGTTAAGCAAAGCGTACTCAGTTGTCTTTTCCTTTATCTACTACTACTCAATAGTGCTTAGAACTTATCCATAGCGATGTATGGGGTCCCTCCCCAATTTTATCAAAGCAATCTTATCATTATTATATTATCTTTATTGATGACTATAGCCGCTATTCCTGGATAACCCTTTGCATCACAAATCTGAAGTTTGCTCTAAATTTTTACATGTCAAAAATCTTGTGGGAAAACAATTTCAAAAACCTATAAAAATTCTAAGAATGGATGGTAGAGGAAAATATGTAAATAAAATTTTTCAAACTCACCTACTTAATTTTGGTATTATTCATCAACAATCTTGTCCTTATACTCCCCAAAAAAATGTGGTCACTGAACAGAAGCATAGACACTTGCTTGAAACCGTGCGTGCATTGCTCTTCAATGCCAATTTACCATCAAAATTTTGGTTAGATACTCTTTTCATTGTGGTTTATCTAATTAATCTTCTTCCTTCTCAAACAACTCACACTCTTTCACCATATGAACTTCTATATAATAAACCACCCAACTACTCTCATCTTTGCATCTTTGGATGCTTATGTTACCCTTAGTTTACTCCCCATCTTTCCCACAAATTAGCTCCACGTTCCACTCCTTGCATTTTTCTCGGCTATGCTTCTCATGCCAAAGGTTATAAATGCCTTAATGTCATCTCATGCAAAGTTTATATCTCCAGACATGTCCACTTTCATGAGACAATTTTTCCTTTCCGGTCTAGTTCACCTACAGTCACTTCTCCACCTACAGAATCTTCTAATACCTTTACACCATTCACATTAGTCTATGTTTCATCTATCATGCATCATCATGATCCTACTATACCAAAAGCTCCACATATTCCCCCTTTCCTACACCTCAGCAGCCTGACACTACCTCCTCCACTTCCTAGCCGAATGCTCCCCTATCACCTGCTAATACTTCCACCACTAGATTACCCTCTCAACCTCTCCTACCAAGGCATACCATGGTCACAAGGGCACAAACATGAAATCTAAAACCAAGACAAATACTTGACATGCACCACACTGTTATTCCTACCAATCCTACTAGATTTACTCAAGCCATTCAGCATTCGGCTTGGAGAGATGCCATGAGTCACGAATTTGAAGCTCTTCAAAAACAAGGGACTTGGGTACTGGTTCCACCCACTTTAGCCACTAATGCTTTGGGATGTAAAAGGCTCTTCAAGACAAAATACCATTTGAATGATTCTCTAGCACGCTACAAGGCTCATCTTGTTGCCCAAGGTTTTAAACAATAGCATGGTTTGAACTACAATGAAACCTTTAGCCCAATAGCTAAATTTCCTACCATTCAAATTATTTTAATTGTTGCCATGACAAATCAATGGCCAATTCTATAATTAAATGTCTCTAATGCCTTCCTACATGGACCACTCCAAGAAACGGTCTATATGAAGCAACCACCTGGCTTCATAGACAAATAGTTTCCACATCATGTTTGTCTATTAAAAAAGGCTATATATGGTCTCAAGCAATCGCCTCTTCAGTGGTTTTCAACTTTTTCATCTTATCTCATTCAGTATGGCTTCCGGTCTAGCACTGTCGATTCTTCCCTGTTTTTATTTCAGCAAAATTCTGTTCAACTCTACATCCTAGTCTACATTGATGACATTTTACTCACGGATAACTCTTCATATGAGATTGATAAACTACTAGCTGTCTTGCACTCCAAATTCTCTATGAGAAATTTAGGCTGGTTACATCACTTCCTTGGCCTGCAGGTTACATACACTATTGACAACATTCATCTTACTCAATCAACATATGCATCTGATATTCTAATAAAGTAGCTATGACTGATTGCAAGCCAGTTTATACTCCTCTTCCCATAAAATTTGCTACAACATCTTCGATAGACTCTCCATATGATCGTCCCGAACACTAAGGGCAGATTATCGGTGCTCCCTAATACCTGATGATTATAAGACCTGATCTTTTATATACAGTTAAGTTTATCTGTCAACACATGAACCATCCTCTTCAGTCCCACTACCAGCTTCTCAAACATGTTTTACGTTATGTCAAAGGCACACTCTCTCTCAGGTTACCCATCACCTCTTCAAGTCTAGTCTTAACAGGCTTCGTAGACTCCGACTGGGCAATCGTTCCCATTGACTATCGCTCTGTCACAGGCTACTGTGCCTTCCTTGGCACCACACTCATATCTTGGACAGTTAATAAGCAAACTTCTGTTGCTCGATCATCCACAGGAGTTGAGTATAGAGCGCTTTCTACTACTGCCTGTGATATCATTTGGCTTAGATGGCTTTTATCTGGATTTCAAATTCCTTTAAATGAACAAACTAAACTTTATTGTGACAATGTTTCTGCTCTTGCCTTGGCCAATAACCTAATCTTTCATGCAAGAACTAAGCATATATAAATTGATTTTCACTTCATACGAGACTGTATTCGATCACAACATATAACTGTGTATAACATTTGTTCTCAAGATCAACCGGCTGACCTCTTCACCAAAGCTCTAAGTGCCACTCGTCATTCTCAACTCCGTGACAAGATAACAATACAATCACCTATTGTTACCTTGAGGGGGGCTGATAAGGAGACCTGATGTGTTATTTAGCATATGCATAAGTCGGCTCAGTTATTTGGTTGCTGCTCCATTACCTCTGTAATATTTCTATACTAGCTTTACTCACACTGTTTGATCACTGCTGTTTGATCAAGGTCATTGGTCTTCTAACTAACTACTCTATACATTATCCCTGTAATGGCTCGGTGAAATCAATGAAGATGAACTGTAACTGGTGATACTCATCCTTCTTCTAGCTATAACATTTCTCTGTTTCTCTATTTTTGAGTTAATGCAGGTTGTAGCAGTTGCTCGTGGTAGCTTCATCAGAGATCTTCCATTCAACTAAGGATCAAAAAGCTAAAATAAATTAAATTTTAAGTATGTTTATTTTGATTTAGGTTCTGTTTGAGGTGGCTATGCCTATAATATTTTGTAAAGATAATCATAAAATTATTGTGGAAAAAATAATTTACAAATATTATAAATATGTTAAATATAACAATTCGATCAATCACTTTCTTAAAGTTACTTTTAATTAATAGCTCTGATAGTAAAAAAAATAGCTTTCCATCCAAGATTGTGAAAATCGGACCGGACAACGAACTGGAAGAAGGAGAGGTTCATGGTTCGACCAGTTCCACCGGAACTGGGGTTGAATCGGGGTCGAACTGGATGAGGTAATAAATAATAATATTATTAAAATTAACATAATAATATCATAATCTAACCTTAAAAAACTTCATATTTATTTTTAATCTAAATTTAATTTACATATTAGTAAAATTTAATATAAATTATTACTAATTTATGTTAAATATTTTGATATAATTTATACATATAAATTATATAACTAAATTATACATATAAATCATATCCCTAGAGTTCTAAGGTGCATAAAGCATTGATAAAAATGATAAAGAAAAATAAGCCACCAAATCACATAAGAGGGACAAATGAGGGCTTACAGGATGCATTTAGTCTACCATAAAATCATTAAAAACTAATTACAAGAATTACAAGATCAAAACTATATGCATTTGCATCTAATCTACCATACATACAATCATTAAAAAAAACACAACAAAAAGCAAATGAGGGCTTACTGGAGGTGTGCCAAGCGAAGAGGAAGGAAAGGGAGAGGAATAGTACCTGTGCTCGGAGGAGCTTCGTCAGTCGCAGGGCCTTGTAGCTAGCCATTGAGCTTGCCAACGAAGTCTGAATGGCGAACAACGAGGAAGAAACATGAGTAGTCAAACAAAATGATGGTTTAAGGGTTCGAATAGGAATTTAGGTTTTCTTTTATTTTGATCTAGACCGATTGATCAAAATCAAACAACTCAAATTTTCTTTTGTTTAAATCGTGCGGTTTCGAAAAACCGAACCTGGTTCTCTGGTTCGCAGGTTCAACCGCCGGTTTTAACTATTCTTAGGTGGTTCTTTGCAAATCCGATTTCATATTCAAATCAAACCGATCGGTCGGCCGGTTCACAGTTCAACCAGTTAAATCAGCTGGTTCGATCCGATTTTTACTGTTTCTAAAGTCATCGAAAATTTTTTTTCCGATTTCTTCAAACCGGAATCGTTTTAAAGTTTAAAACCGCAATTTATTTTTATAATTTTGCTCCATCTTAATTTTAATATTTATTAAACTTCTTTAACTAAATGAAAAGAGTAATATGCTCCTTCTAAACATTCGGCCTCAATCTTATAACAAATGTGCAAATATTTTTGTAAACAATCGCTGTTGAAGTGGTAATAGGGTTATTTACCCTTCCACTGTTCTTTTTTTTTGTTTTTTTTGTTTTGTTTTTGGAGATACCCTTCCACTGTTAAGAAAGCGACGAAACGGGCAGGTTTATAAGAACCGGCAGCGCTTGGCAGCTAACAGTAAAACAGGAGACCGGCGGGGGAAGAAAGAGAGAGGGAGATCGAGATCTTCTTTACCAGCGATCCCTCTTCGATGGTCCTTTCGACAATTTGCAATCAATTGACAGCTTTAGCAGTTTGCTTTCGTCCGATCCTACGATCGTTGATGATTTGTTGGCACACGCCGCGATCTCGATCATCTCCTGCCGCCGGATACCTTCTCTCCGTACGTTTCAGATAGGGGAGGAACAGATGGCTCGTCCTCTAATGAAGATCGTCGGTACTTTCTGTGGCAGAAGCTTAGATACTTACTTCGATTGCGGCGGCGGGAGAGATGAGCTCATGTGGTGTCGGGACCTAAGCCGTCACGCCGCGGGGGAGTTTTCGATGGCGGTGGTGCAGGCTAATAGCCTCGTCGAAGATGCCAGTCAGATCGAGTCCGGGACTCACGGAACATTCGTGGGGGTATATGACGGCCATGGTGGGCCGGAGGCGGCGCGTTATGTCGCTGACACTCTTTTTCAATGGATTCGAAGTAAGTTCTTCTGAATCTTTATGTTCATGTGAATTGGGAACTTTTGGTGATATATTTGATTTGTTTGTCTGTTTTGTGTAAGATGTTGAACTTCGGGTGTTCTCAGGGTTAGAAGCAGCCGGTGGATGAAAAGTTTCCCCGTGTAGATAGTTTGATGTTGCAGGACATGTTGAAATAAATATTTCTGATTCATTCAGATATAATAGCCCTGTTGCCACAACTTACCCCATATGCTGTAGATGATTTAGTTTTTTATGATGATAATTTGACATAGGATGATGTGTAACCTCAAGAGTTCTAGAAACAAGAATGTATATTTTGAAATAATTTGATCAAATGTAGATGCAAGAACTTATGTTCTACAATACTAAATGCTGCTGCTGCTGCTGATGATTCCAAAAAAAATAAAAGATATAGAGGGCTGCAAGCTTAGTGATAGAAAATAATGCATTGATGCTGATGAAAATAGAATAGATAGTAGTGAATCTTAGACTATCCCTAGATTCTACATGCTTCAAATCATTTTTTGTTGTACTTGTTCAAAGTAATCGTTTTTGCCAGACTTTCAAACTTGTAATGCACTGAAACTTTCAATTTTATAATTTTACTCAACATGATTTAATGTGATGATTATCATTTTCTGCTCTTTAAAATCACTCTTCATTGTAATTGTTCAAAGCAATCTGTTTTGCTAGACTTCCGAACAATGGAACATGCAATTCTATGATTTTTTTTCTGATAATATGATGTGATGATTTTTATTTTGTATTCTTCAAAATCTCACATAATTAATTTATATTTATAAATGATGTAGCAGACCCCACATAGTGGGATAAAGGCTTGATGTTGTTTGTCTCCACTTTGCTAGGGCGAGTGCCTATAGTGTATGATGTCTTGAGTTTTAAGCAATTAGGTTGCCTTGAGTGTACTTGGTGCTCTTTAAGACACTGGGTATAAATGGGAAAATCATAGCATAAGAAAACTTTTAAGAGATAGAATGGTCGGAGTGAGGGTTAACTTATGCTGTACAAGATGAGCATCAAAATTATTCTAGTATTTTCAAGATGTTTGTAATATTTTAGGATTACTTTTACAATTTTATATCAATTTTAATTTTATGATTTCTTTATTTTAAATTTGCTAATAGGATTTTAAGTGCTTATCTAGACTTGAGTTTAAAATTAGGAAAATTTACATACATGCCACTTTATAACAACCTATTTACATATCTAATACCTAAAACTTTAATATTACATGCATACCACCCTATATTATTTTAATATCAAATATACCACTTATATTTCTTTCCTACCACTCATATATTTTATTTCTATCACTCATATTTGATATGAAAATGAACTAAGAGTGGTATGTATGTAAATCTCCCTTAAAATTATTTACATTTTTTTTTAAAGGGACTTAAGTGTTTGTATTTTATAAATCCAATCATGAATAAAGTTTGAAAATATTCTCTCTCCTACTGCTTTCTTCATATATTTCTCTCTGTATATTTAATATTTTATAAATCTTGAGAAGCTCGTCTTGCCTCTTCTAAAGAATTTTTCTCCCAACTCGGTAACACACAATTATGGAGCCCAAGTAAATGGTGAACTAATTTGGAATCAGTATGGTTAATTAGTTTAGAGTTTTCGACAAAATGAGACTTGACGATGATGCCCCACCCCAGATAGGTGGGATGAAGGTCGTAGTGATATTTTTGGTTTCATGTCTTCTTTATTTGCATTTTTGCATTTTTATGTTTTTTTACTTTTACCTTTTAGCTTGGTTAGGTTTATTCGGCTTAATATTCTTGGTCAGAATCTTCACTATTGTTCAATATTTTGGTACCCAGTCTTTGCTTCTTGAAATTTCTTCATTGTTATGATTCATGGCACAGAGTACTTATTACATTTATCCTTGTGACATGAAGGGTTTATAGATGAAGAGGAGGGCATGTCAGCGGATGTTTTACACAAAGCACTCTTGGCAACAGAGGATGGCTTCCTATCAATTGTCAAGAAGAACTGGTCAAACATGCCTCTATTAGCAACGGTTGGATCATGCTGTTTAACTGGGTTTATATGTGGTGGCATGCTTTATGCAGCAAATATTGGAGATTCTCGTGCAGTGTTGGGAAGATTCAACCTGCATGAAAGGGGTGTTATGGCTGTACAACTGACACCTGAGCACAATGCATGCCATGAATCTGTTAGACAAGAACTTCGGTTATTGCATCCTGCAGATCCAAAAATTGTCGTTTTAAAAAATAGGGCTTGGCGTGTTAAGGGGATCATACAGGTCAGGACTCATTTCTTTTACTATTTCTTTCATGTTTCAGCTAATCTAGTTTTCTGTAGTTTCATAGTAATGCTACGTAATAAGTTTCTGCGGGCTAACAAAACTTCAGTGTTTGCAATATGCCTTTTGTTGAGATCACAAATTCAAGCGATATTTTTATCCTTGAATCTAGCAAAGCACATATTTTTGGTATTTAACCAAGGTTGTGAAACCTGGACCGTACAAAGAACCAGATATATGAGAGGTTCGAGGTTCAATGGTTTGACCGGGATTTGGACCAGGGGTTAAACTAGATGACGTAATAAATATTATAATTATTTAAGCAAAAATAAATGATATAATAATTATATAATGATATAAATTTGTAACTAAAAATAAATTTAGTTTATAAACTTATAAATTTAATATAAATTATTTACTAATTTATGTTAAATTTAATATAAATTATTATAAACTAGTGTAAATTTATGTTATATAGTAAGATAAATTTTACAACCATAAATTATATATTAAATTCACATTAAAATTTTACATCTATAAATCATTCATATTAGATCATTTAAAATTAATAAATAGATAAAAAGTAATTTTTAATAATGTATATTTTAAAAATAAAAAATAAAATAGATAAATAATTAAATATAATTAACCAATAAAATAAATATTATTCTTATTATTTAAAAAAAATTGCTTAAAAATATATAATGTATATATTTTAAAGTAAAAATTTCAACTAGTTGTTTAGACCCACATCACTTGGGAGTTTTGCCTTGTGTTGTTTATATAGCTTTTTTTGTTTACATAAGTTAAGAGCTCATATGGGATAGTGGGACCATATGGGTATGAATTGTTAGTTCTTAATTGATACATAATTATTATAAAATTTTTTGCTAGTATTAAATAAAATGTGTAATATTTAAGTTAATTTAATATTTTATAAAATGTTTTATATTAAATTTTATTATTTAAATAGATTATTAATTGAACCGGCCTGTTCTTAAAAATTGGGACCGATTCACCAGTTGAATCAACGGTTCAAACCGGTTCTCGCCAGTTTGATGATGGGCTGGTTTTCATGAGGACCGAACTGACTATATGATTGGTTCAGAGTTGAAACGGTCAAACCGGCTAGTCCGATCCGATTTTCAAAACCATGTATTTAACTCAAACATTCACGACGATGATGATGTAAATTTGCTCATAAATATTTGCAAATTAGCTTTACCCCTTCAATCATCAAATGATTTACTGATATTTTCCATGACATGACTTGCTCTAAAATAGCAAATCCTTTGACATTCTGAATTTGACTTGTCATGAATTATGACATAACATGAACGAAAACTAGGCATGCATCCAAATTGACTTCAAATTTTCATCACTCCTGACGTTGCTTTACGGTTATTTTTTTTGCCCCTGTGATGTTTATTTATTTTTCTGTTGGAACATTGTTCACTCATGATGTTGTAACTTTCTTTAGTATTGTAATGTGTTATTTTGCAGGTTTCCCGATCAATAGGAGATGCATACTTGAAGAAAGCAGAATTCAATAAAGAACCTCTTATTGGAAAATTTCGTCTGTCTGAATCATTTTCTAAGCCAATCCTACTAGCCGAGCCATCAGTAGTGACGCATAAGATATGCCCACAAGATCAGTTTGTGATATTTGCCTCTGATGGCCTGTGGGAGCACATAAGCAACCAAGAGGCTGTGGATATGGTTCAAAACTCCCCCCGTAATGTAAGATGCTTACTTTTGTAATACTTGATCTTTTGTGGAATGAACACGTTTACTTTTGAGGTAGGTTTTAGGCACCGATAATTTTCTTATAAACTTACACTCTTCAGCAATATTTCAATATTAACACGACTGTTAGGTTGACTGAGAAAATCATATTGTATCAATTTAATCTTCCTCAATAGTGTAGGTTAGAGAGACATCCTTTTTTTTCCTCAAATTCTTTATTGAAATGCATAAAGCATACGTATTCTCCATTTTAATTCATACCCTGCTTTGCTTAGAAAGGTATGCTGCCCAAAGGTGCATCGTTTATCTCGTTAAGTGAAGAATATTGCTGCAAGCCAAATCTGTTGAATTTTCCATAAAGATTATGAAGAGCACATCATTATCACCAGTAAAATGAATCTAATAGACTGATACAGATCTAATTCTATGTTAGATCCTCATACCTTGTTTTGCTTACCAAGTTATGAAGGGTACAAAGATCAGGGGCAAACCCCTTTGAGCCGGGGGGGGGGGGCAATTGTCCCCCCTAAAATTTTTTTTATTTATTATTATACAATTCTTTAGGTAATTTGTCCGCCTCAATTAATTTTTTAGTCTTTATTATTATACAATTCTTTAAGTCATTTGTTCACCTCAATTAATTTTTTAGTCTTTATTATAAGGATTTTTAGGCAATTGCCCCCCCTTCCCCTAAAAAAATTTAAAATACTATGATCTTTAGGCAATTGCTCATAGTATAATTAAACACATTGTGTATAGGTGTTATTGTTAAGGAGCGATGAACCAAATACAAAGAAAAATAGTAAATCAAAATTTGTCCGGGGGCGTTGCCCTAGGAAACCCCCATAGGGCAGGTCAAATTCCGTCAGGGGGCACTGTCCCCTTGGACCCCCGACATATCTGCCAACAGTTACTTATAAGTTTGCCCATTAAAAATTATGGCTGGTTCCGCCCCGGACAAAGATGCATAATTTTGCTGCAATTTTGCTGCAAAACAAAGCTGTTGATTTTTCATATGGATTATGAAGAGCAAAAGACATTATTTTCAGTTTCACTGTCCTATTCGACATTCATAATGTTTCAGTGTTGTTTTTGTCCGAATTTCACGTTATGGTCATCTTTTTTAATTTTTTATCATCTTATGACTTGTTGTAGGCTTCTCATTCTTTCCAATAGTAACCAATTACCAAGTTTAATATAAGAAATTTCTTCCTGTTGTTTCATTAAAAGCTGCAAAGTTTTCAAATTATATATTTTTTAAAATTTTCATCCAGTATTATTGCGAGCTTATGAAAATTCCAGGCATTAGCAAAAATATCGATCTCGAATCTGATAATGTGCAGGGAATTGCAAGGAGGCTTATTGAAGCTGCATTGCAAGTGGCGGCCAGGAAAAGAGAGATAAGGTACTCTGACCTTAAAAAAATAGATCGTGGCATCCGGAGACACTTTCATGATGACATAACTGTTATAGTTTTGTTCCTGGACCACTCTCTTGCGAGCAAAAGTTCTTTTACTGGTCCTGTGCTTTCACTAAGAGCGGGCAAATAAGCAGTTAATAACTGACGATATTGATGCAAACTAATGACTATCACTTTCCGTTATTCCAGCTCTTCAGAATTCGTAATGTGAATTCCTCTCGCTGTTTTTTATGGCATTCTTCGAGCAATTGTCCTTCTGGATGGCAAGTAACCTGTCATCGAATGCTACAGGTAATGATTATGTCAGCGCAGCACTCAGATATAGCCTTTTATTTCACCAGAGTTAACTTTGTGATTCTAAATTGCATCTTTTATTCAAGTTATAAAAAGTAGCTTCACCCTATGATTGCCATGGAGCGGAAGCTATTTTGACTGAAAACTTGCCTGAACAATAAACCTTTGTAACTGCAAAAAAAAAAAAAAACACCTTTACATGCATTGATGTTGGTAATATCCTGTAAATAGAGGTTTGGAATATTTCAAAATGTAATTTGTTATGAAGAGGTATTCTCTGTGTTCTAGTTTTGCAGTTTCTTCCTGGCTAATAATAGATCAACAGAAATTTTTAGAACCGTAGGTATTCATTTTCATGAAGACATGGGAACTTTGTATGTTATTATAAAGACTTCGTTTGAGACAGCTTTCTTTCTATTAAACAATTACTTCATAAAACAGTAAGAAAACTGTCTCAAATGAAACCTAAGTATCATTTCTGTAAGTGGGACGGCGGATGGAATAAGGACACCAATTGAGTGAGTTATCAGTAGGTTCATTTCACTATCATCTTTAGTTTTATATCTTTCCCCAAAATGGATTTGATAGTCTATGAGCTATTTTGAAGCTGGCCAAATAAAGAAAAAGAGTTGGTTAAGCGCATCTCCAACCGAAAATCTCATTTTTCACTCCAAAATGCAGTGAAACTCAAAAATACTGTGATTCATCTCCAATCGAACTCCATTTTGCGCGCTTCTGCGAAGGTAACCGTCTTTCTCCTCTTTCGCGCTTTTCTTCGACAAATCCGGTTGAGACAGAAAAATCGCGTAGGTGAACAGTGCAACGCCAATATGGACGTGGCACTGCTCACCCTCCACCGATTAGCGATTTTTTTGTCGTTCGAATGGAGCAAACCAGTTACGCCTTACAGTCATTTGGAGTTCGGCTGGAGACGCCCTAAGCAAGTGGGGAAACTAACAATTCCTGAAGCAGTTAAGAACTTTGCTATAGTTTCCTTGAACATCAAGCAATAATTTTGCTGCAAGTAGATTAGACCAAACATGCCTGTCAAGGAAAAAGACTGATGTCATGTGGATGCCAATCTAATCAAATACTAATCTTCTAACATTGACAATAGCTACCAAAAACATTAATTAATTTGAGAATCAGTCGTTAGAAAAAGTCTAGCAGATAACTAATATTATTAATGCTATCCCAACAGGAGCTAGTCATAGGGACAATGGATCTAAAGTTGATTTCTGTGTTATTTTTCATAAAGAACACTGTTGATAATCATCATTAATTATGCTTTTTTTTCTTTTTGCTCCTTTCTTTTAGCTATCATGATTGACTCAATCAGGATAGCAATTCAAATTGACACATATTTAGATTATATATGAAACAACATAATGAGTCTGAAATAGGAGAAATTATTCTATGCGGACACCGGACTGTCCGGAGATGAATCAGAGCACACCACATCACCCGGTACACAGCGGGTACATAGCCATGGTATACGGCAAAAAGTGACGTGGCGTGCTCTGATTCGCCTCCAGATGACGTCCGGTGTCCGCACAGAATAATTTTTCCTGAAACAGCCCTATCTTCTCTTCTCTTTTTAACTAATTCATATATTATCTCACCTTATCTAATCACTAAAAACCCCATGTCAACATAATGAGTCTGATGCTTCTTTTGGGACAGTTTTTTTACTGTTTTTTAAAATAGGTTTTTAGTACAATTTTTTTTAACTAAAAATTTTTCTACTAGAAAGTTGTTTTAAAAAACAGTAAGAAAGCCGTCCCAAGCGAAACCTGAGGCATCCAAAATCAGGTGAAGCCTGGTGATAGTTGTTTTAGTAAACTACAAGAGGTTTGTAAAGTGAGAGAATGAGCTTGTTTAATTAGCTTTTTTTTTTATTGTGATATGGAGTTTGTAGATTTGAGTCGTAGAAATAACCTTTTGAATACTGAGAGATAATTAGATAAAACTGTACATCAATCTCTCCCTATATGTCATTGACGACAGAAGCTTCACATTAGGTACATCTTTTGTTTTGTAAAGCACAAAATGATAAAAAAGGTGGGAAGAATTTATTATTTTTAGATCCACTCTCTTCAAGGCAAGTTTTATGTCCAATTTATGTCCGATTTATGCTAATAACAATTGCCAGCAACTGTTCTAGCCTGATCACTATCGATTCGACCATTGTTAATTGACTTCCATTACTTCACTGTCGTCATCTGACTATAATTACGTGACCAATGTCACATAATTATTGTCGTTCAATCATTGTTGTTTAACTTCTATCACTGTCCACCGTTTCTGCTGCAACCATTGCTGCAATCATAGAAGGCCAAATTAGTATTCCCCGATTGTGTAATCCCACTTTGTCCAATTAAGAGGAGTGGACTTCCGTAATTTTGCTTACATGGTAGATCATTTCAATCCGACTAAATCTTATGATTTTTTTTCTTTTCTAATCTTTTACGTAAAAAATTTAATTTTTGTTGCTATTATGGCTTAACAAACTTGCTCGAACGATACTGTTCTGTTATATGATAAAAGATGTTATATTTAATGTTAACTCATGTAACTAAAGAAAAGCATGGGCTCAAAGGGTCATAAATTACCTATGGGTTTTAAACTTCTTATTTACTGCCTTTCATTAGAAGACTTCTTCAAAATGGTGATCTTTTTTATTGGGAAAGTGAATGAATTCAAATTCGTGTCACCATTAAGGAGTCCCAAGTCCTCAATCATCAGAACACTCAGATTTCGTTTGGGACAGCTTATGCTTTTAAAAGCTAATTTTTCCAGCCATAGTTTTAAAAATGTTTTTTTTTAAACAGTCAATATTACATCTAAGAGGTTTTAATTTAATGGGAAGTCATTTGTTTATTTTTTTAAAATTGCAAAGTTAAGCTAATATTATATTCATTGAAGCATGAATTTAGCTATAAGAAGAAGTTTTCGATGAAAACTACTAATACCAAATATATTGTAGTACAAATTTCAAATGCTCTACTAGCTTACAAATAAGTGCGTTAGCATGAATGAGTAACACCAATGATTCAATTGACTCTTATAATATGCCTAAACAACCATGCAACTACTTCTAATTCATAAGGATGATAATAAGTAAGAAGGAAATGGGATGCTAGCTCTAGCTATTTAAGTAGATAATAACATCTTTAAAATTATCTAACCCATGAAAGGTGTAAGGCTTCGTTTGGGGCGGCTTTCTTAATGCTTTATAAAGCAGCTTTTTAGTTCGATAAATTTTTGTGCTAAAAAATTGTTTTAAAAAGCAGTAAAAAAGTTGTCCTAAATGAAGCTTAAATGAGCTAATGATGAAGTAGGAAGATAATTGAGGTTTTCCTCTATGGACAGTCCTTCATTATAGCAATCTCGTCCCTTCCTTGAAAGTCTTTCTCCAAGAGTTATGAACTCTACTCACAAGAACTACTATTGTGAAACGGAAAAGCAAGAAAGAAAGAGTGTAAGAAATGGAAGAGCTGTTGACCCATACATTGAAATACGTACGAAAAAGAAACAAAATCAGGGATTTTAGCGATGTGCGCATCGGCGCGGTGCGTCCCGTCAAGGATTAAACATCCTCCAATTGCCAAACGAACTAATATCATTCCAAGCAAACCCCTTCTTCATGATTGCTGAAGAAATACTTGCACTGTCATACTATTACTACTTCCACACCTTCATCATGTTGTTTAAGTATATCATTCCAAGCAGGCAATCTTTTGCTTTCTTTTATATTTTGTGAGGTAAGGCAAACTTTGGCTTTAATAGAGAGACATTAATTGAATCTGTATGGCCACACAAGCCTTTTGACTCCCTTTGTAGAACACCTGATTTTTACCAAAAGCTAAGGTTCAGTGAGTGTGAGATCGATGTAGTATTGTCTCGTTTCCATAGAAACAAATGGCAGAGCTATATAAACAAATGGTATGACAAGTTGTGAGAAAATCTACTTGATCAAACACAAACTTTGATGCATAATTGAAATTAAATTGGGGACCGTCACTAACAATCGCTATCATCTGACTGATGTTTCCCAACCGCCATATGACTATTATCACCTAACTACCGTTGTCCAACTATCATCTTCTATTTATCTTCATTTGATCGTCATCGTCTAACCACCAGCACCTGATCATCATAGTCCATTCACTATCATCCAATTATTATCATCCTACTGTCATCGCCCAATCACCTTCAAATGTTTGTCTTCGCCCTACCACGATAATTCAACTTTCATTATCTGATTGTCATACTTCGACCAAATCGCTCTAACATTAATGCCCGATTGACATTATTAACTGTTGTCAACAACCTCCAAACTTCGCCAATAAAATCTACTATAGTTACAAAAGACCAAACTTACCTTCTCAAATTGAGAGGAAGAGCACTATTATGATCATGTATTCTCTAAATTAGTTCACATACTTATGAAATAGTATTAAATATGCACTAAGAATGTTGTATTTTTTATGATATATTTTCTTATACATATTATATGAAAACAAAATCATAAACTTCTATATGGGGTTAAGCATGTATGTTTAGGACTATCAAGTAAGCCCATAGGCCTGACCATCTAAAAATCTTAATGGTTAACTTAATGGATATGAGCTTAGTTGAGCTAACCCTAATTAGTTGAGGGGTTAGCTCATGAACTCATTTATTATTTATAAAACTCAATATATCCTCCACCTATCAAGCTAAAAAATTGAAGCATAGTTTTGGACCCATAATATCTTAAATAAATAAATAAATAAACTCTTGCTCAATAAGTCACATTCTTATATCATGAATTAATTATATAATAACTCTTTAATTGAGACATCATAAATTAAAAAATAATTTAAAATGATTTTCAATCTTAATACTCTCTCTCTCTCTCTCTCTCTCTCTCTCTCTCTCTCTCTCTCTCTCTCTAAATTGGACTCAACATGCTCAAATTGATCTTGATTAGACTAAACAAGTCTATATTAAGATTTATTGGATAAGTAATATATAGTAAGCAAACTTAAATGGCTTAATGGGTAACCAGTCAATATCCATCATAAATCTTGAGGATTATAAATTTACGCTCGTATAAGTCTTAAATGAAATTCAAAGAGCTTAAATGAATTGGCTAATACTGACTTAAACAAACTATTTAACACACATATTTTATATCTCCGCGTATAAATATAGTGTAAAATAAATATCATGCATTTGAAATGTTTGGAGTTATTTAGATGAGTGTAAAATAAATGTATATGATTATGTTTTTTTATTTGGCTTGAAGTAAAATGAATGTTGTATAAAGTTTAAAGATGGTGGTGGTTACTGGACAGCGGAAGGTGATGAGCAGTGGCAGGCGATGGTGGGCAGTGGCAGGTGGCGGTCGAGGATGGTGCAGCGGCAGCAAATGGAGGGGGCAACCGGTGGTGGCTAACTACAATGACGGTGGGCAGTGGCGGCCGATGACGCTTGGTGGTGATAAAAAAATTAACGATGGATTTGAAGATCACCCAAATCTAATGATTTTTATATACAACAAAATTTTACTCTCTATTCTCTTACTTCAAGTCAGCCACTAATATTTTTAAAACCCCTACATTTGGAATACTTTACACCTTTTTTACTTGGCAAAATTATTACGTGCGGTCATCGGACACCGTCTGAAGGCCAATCAAGATGTGCCACATCACCAATACGTTGTGTACCACTATGTATCGGATGATGCGGCATATCCTCATTGGCCTCCAGGCAGTCCAATGACCACTCGTAATAATCTTGGGACCCAATAGTCTATATATTCCACATACAGTAAATTTATGCTTTTGTACTCGCCATTCATATATATAAAAAAAGACTAGGTGGGTCAAACAACAATCATTCTAATGCGAATCTTGATGTTGCTCAAATATTCATTATCTGTCCAAATGATCCTTTCTTATTTTCTGAAACTTGATTATGCTTCTAATTAATCTTTAATCATAAGTTATTAGCCTAATCCTAGTTCCCTATATGCACACTAATCTCCTGTAATGGAGTGTTTTATTTTTGGTCCCTTTCTGCTAACAAATGTTACCATTAGATCAGAATTAATCTTAAAAAATAAATTTAATCTCATCATAAATAAATATTTATATCAACTAATGTCAATTCCTATTGAGCTTTGTGCTGAATTTCCCCACTAATTCATACAATGTGAAAGTTGGTGAACTTTTTAAATGTTATTGTAGTCTAAGATAACTATGATGTAAATTAAGCTTACTTTTCTCTTTTTGACTTATCTGGCCTCTATCTTGAAAGGAATAATATGCCAAAAGCACACTTTTATTTTTTAAATCTTTTCACTTTGGCATTGTTCCTTTTTAAAATTTTTAAATCACTCTCTATCATAAAATAATATTTTTAAAACAAATTTTTAGTTTAAAATTTTATTGAACTAAAAAATTTTCTACTAGAAAGCTGCTTTAAAAAGCAGTAAGAAAGTTATCCCAAACGAAACCTAAGTGTTCAACATATTTAAAATGTGATGATAGTGCAACATATCTCGGATATGTATTATGCTCATTCAACAAAAAAAAAAGGATATATGTTAGATATATTTGACATACTTGCTTTTAGATGATTATGTTTAAATACTTAAAGTCTTAATTTATCATACTTTGTTTATAATTTTTTTAGCAGTTTTCTCTTCATGAGATCAACCGCATCTGCCTTACAATAGTTTTATCTTCATGAGATCGACCGCATCTGCCCTACAACCCTCGCACGTAAACGGTACAGGCTTGCGACGCATCTGTGATCTTATCCATATTTTTGGCTCAGTTGTCTTTTCTCTTTCTTTTTTGATAACATATTGTAAAATAATATTTTATTCGTTTTCTTACACTCTTAAATATCTTAATTTTCTTACATATTTGTGATGTTATAATATTATACTCATTTCATGTTTTATTTACTTATTGCAATTATTATGCAATGTTTTAATTTTTAGAAAATATAAATTATAATGTGATGATAAAATCATATTTGTATCATACATATCTCGTATTCATATCATATCATATTCGTATTCTTATATTCGTATCAGTGCACCACAGCTTATTAGTTGTCTCTACGCCCAAGCCTTTGCAAGCAGAGAAAAGATAGAAACCTGATAAAACTTGAATTGTTAGAAGTTGACGGATAATAATTAGTTTAATCAAGCTTATAATGGAAAACTTATAAACAAAAGTGTTATTTAGTGAAACAAATTTGATCAATTATTGCATGATAATGATTTAAGTAAAGTTTATCTTTATAGTTTATTATCTCTTTTAAAGTTTATGGGAATATGCTCTACTATTTTGATTAGGAATTTGATGATAAAATGGAACCAAGTTTAGAATTCTCAACCCATATAAATTCAGAAGAATCCTCCAAAGGATTGATTCAATGTTCTTGATTGTGAGATATGTAAAGAATTTAATGATTAGAAGATTTTTATTAGTCCCTCTCACATAGAGTGAGCCAATCTCTCTCTCTCTCTCTCTCTCTCTCTCTCTCTCTCTCTCTCTCTCTCTCTCTATCTCTATCAAGTAGTTAGTCTCTCTCATATAGAGCTAGCGGGCCAACCTATCTCTCTCTTCATGCATTACCTTGGCTAAGACATTCAAGCTTCTCATAATCTCAAGGATGGCTTGGACAAGACAAAGCTAGCCTTTTGATGGTGGCCATGCTCTTGAAGACTCATCTAAAGTTCAACAATTGACCTTTCACTTGCAAACACTTGCTCATCTTGAATGACCATTCAATTTTGTAACAATAGGGATCCTCTCTATGCATTGGCATGATTTTCAATAATTTGGGCTGGTGTTTTAAAAATACTATCAACTCGATCATTCAATTAAAATAGAATTATTTGAATTAAATTATTATTAAGAAAGGCGAGGAAAAGAGAAACAATATAAGAAATGAGTAAATGATTTACAGTGAAACGATGTAATGACCTATGTCCACTAACGGATGTCCACTATGCGAAGGGGTTTAGATGTTTAGTAGTTTTTTAATTATCCAAAGTAATAAGCTGATGAATAAAAGTAAACAAGTGAGGAAGTGGTTGCATGTTATCGTTGATTTATTTGGTGAAATAACATATCATTTAGTTGGCAAATTTTACAATATTTTGCATACTTGTTATCATTTTAAAGAATGGTTAGCTAATAATAGCCCTGTCTGAGCATTTTTATTGTGAGGTCCCCTTCAATGAATTTTTCCTGCACTAACTATAGTTGATTTGATTAAAGCATCTAAGCTCAAGCATTTGATATCATTTTGAGTTATAAGATTTATTGAATATGTACTAATAGATTTATTGAATAGTATTAATTTCTCTTCATTTTCTCTTTAAACCAACATATTATAGATCTAGAGAGAGAGAGAGAGAGAGAGGGTGAGGGAAAGGACAAGATAAACTGAGAGAAAAAAAAAGTTTATAAGGAGTATATACCCTCATCTATCCAAAGGTATGTTCTATCAAAGGCATCATTGTAAATACATAAAAGTAATGAAGAAGTTGATAAAACTAGAGAAAATGACTTCGCCATAAATTAATTGAGGAGTGAGAAGTTGAGTGAGTGTAATCCTTGTAAAATATCAGTTAATCAAGATTATATCCCCAAAAGTCAAAGTGAAATTATAATAGATGTTCTATTCTAATATGATTGTAGTTTCCTATTGAAAGAGAGGTTCATAAGAGAATAATATGTAATTTGAATTTCTAATAGATAAATAATGTCAACATAACGCTCTTTAATTAGATCCATGAAGCCAAAAGGCCTTATGCTATTATGTGCAATGATAGAGATAGAGATAAGAGAGAAAATGTGTTGTTATTTTGCCAACTAGCTTTATTGGCATTAATAAAAGAAGTTTCTTCAGGTGTTTCCTACCTTTTTATAATCATGTATCTAGAAGAAGAGGGTGCGAGGATACATGTAGGCATAAAAGGTTGTGAAATTGTGATGCTTGATTACATGGGTGGCGAGCAAATTAGTTTGTTTGAGTTCGATTAATAATGAGTTATGCGAAAAGTGTTGTATAAATCAGATCAGTGAGATTTCTTTTATTTTGTTGACTTTGACAAATAGCATCTATAAGAGTGGTACAAGAGTGGATGATTGAGATATAGAGGAATGATCAAATATGTGATTCACAATAATAGTTTGAGTTGAATTTTATTATTAGCTAGGGACATTAAAACGAGCCCTAACTGTCCTATGAGATGGAGCTCTACTTCAGCTCTTGGTCGTTGCCTTAAGATGAAAATAGTTGGAAAGATGGTCATAAATGTTATTTATGTGTGAATGAGTTGGATGCCCTACAAGCATTAGGTTTCCAAACAATTGTACCTCTTCATTATATTTATTCTAGTTGTCTTTAATATAAGTGATTTTAGGCAAGATGAAATAAGGATTTATTTGCACAAAAACTCTTCTGAAAAAGAGGTAAGACTTTATGAGTGTGAGATTAAAAATGGCTAAAGAAACTCCACTCATACTTGTTACTCGATTAAGCTCATCTTTGTTCCAACAACAAAGGTGAAACTTAGGAAATTTTATCTTGATATGATTTTTTCTAATTGATAGGTTGGAATTCTCAAGCCCATTTTTTTAAATATGCAAACTGTGTCATAATTCTGCAAGGAAAAAAATAGAGATAAACAAATCTTTTGTAAAAAGTTAAAATCTCAATAAGATTACTTCACAATTTTCACATTTTTTTATTACATAAGAAGATATTGGTAGAAGGCCTCTTACTGATGACATAATCAATAAGAGCAACTTCTCTTTCTTTTCTCCAACCAACAAATCTTCCTACAGGAAATGAGATACCATACTCAGGCTTCGTTTGGGATGGCTTTTTTACTGCTTCTTAAAGCAGACAAAAATTTTAACTTTTATACGAGAAAGTTGTTTTAAGAAGCAGAAAAAAGCCATTCCAAACGAAGCCTCAATGTTATTGATAGAAGATAAAGTGGACTTTTTGGACGTGGCATTTTGGCCACTTTTTATTTACAGAGCCCCTTTGCGTAATTCCCAAAGCAACATGCATGTGCATTCTCTTATTCGATGTACTAGAGTTTTGAGGAGGACCACAAAAAGAGGGTGCAGATGCTGTAGGGAGAGGGAGGTAAGTATGTCGATCTCGGAGTATAGTTATCATTAGTAGAGGAGAAGGATCGGTAATCATTATACTTTTAAAATAGGATGTAATGAAGTTTAAAGCAAAGGACAAGAAAAATAAAAAATAGGACATGAAAAATGGCATCTAACTCTTCCATAAGTGCTAGAGGTGAAGAGAAACCTTCTCCTATAACATAACAAAAGCAGAGAGAGATATATACAGTGTAGATGAGCGCCTCAAAGTCTAAGAGGACAATGAAGGAGCATGAAAACCTTGAGAGAGCCCACTTCCTTACAAGTAATATCTTTCAATCAAAATAGCTTCAACATCAAATAAATGTGATATCTAATAAAGTTGATGGTTGATCTCTCACCTTCTCACATGATATATTCTTCTTTCTACAAATTGCTACATAAAAGTGATGCTAAGCATCACGCCATTGTGATATCTCATATATATTAGAATCGATTGTACATCTTATCTCTTGCATCATTTTGGTACTTTATGACTTTACACATAAAATAAATGATGCCTATCATTTGAAGTTACTACAAGCATTAGTGTTCCACATCTTACTACTTAGCCTTGAAATTACCTCATTCAATTGTTCTAGCTTTCCTTCTCTCTAATAATAACAAATATTAGTCATCGTTCTACTAAGTGGTATAAGTGAGCTAAGTCAGCTCGCGAGCTGGCTCGAACTCGACTCGTTAATAAGCTCACGAATCGAGCTTATCCAGCCACAAGCTCGAGCTTGAGTCTGTTTTCGAGCTCGTATATTATATAAGCTCAAGCTTGAGTTGAGCCTGCCTCGGCTCATAAGTTTGTCTAGCCGCTCGTTTATAATAAAATATATTTTAAAATAAATTTCTTAATAATATAATAAAATATATAATTAATTATTTCCAGAGTCAAGCTGGAGCTTTTCACATGAGCTCGAGTAAGTGAGCCGAGCTCATACCCAACAATTTTCGTACAAGTTGAGTTCAAGCTCGGTAAATGAGCTCGAGATCGAGTTCAGTAAAAATTAGGCCAGTTTATCTCGATTAGGTAAATACCCGATTCAATGTCAACACCTCTATTTCTATCCATATGAAATTGATGCTCAAATCTCATTCTAAAAGTCATAGGTTTAAGTAATATTATGAGCCATTTTTTTTAATTATTATATTTCATAACATAATATCTGATAAGCAATATTAAAATAATTTGATGATGGTTAAAATATTAATTTATTGAAAAAAATAAAATAATAAAAAATTGAAATAAGATAAATAAGAATAAAATCTAATACATCTCAGATATTTTTAATAAATATTATTTTTATTCAAATCAAAATATTCAACATAAAGCCGTCAAGTTTACTTCATTTTTTGGCTTATAATATAGGAGAGCTGCTGAGGTTCATATCGTAGGCGCTATCCAAGCTCGCCCAGAGTTCTTCATCATAATAGCATTCCTCGCCGGCGGCCGTCAGCGCCGCCTTCATTTTTCTCCACCAATCACTGCCAGCTGCGCCGCTCTCCGGCGAGGCTGTTTCCTGCTCTGCTTCGTCGTTCCTTGCAAATCTCCCTCTCACCCTCGGCCGACTATCAGCTAACGTTTTCCTGCAAGCATACTTCACCCCAAGTTTCTTCAAATTCAAAATTTTTAATAATAAAAAGAAAATTAAGGGCGCAAATCAGTAAAATTCATGCTGGCATGCCTAATCAATGATTATCAACTCTATTAATATTTTTTTAATTTGAAAGTCTAATTTTATGATAAATAATTTAATTTTTAATAATGCAATAATTTTTTTTTTAGAGAAGAGAGAAAATAAAAAGCGAGTTCCTTGTTGTTTTGGTTTCTCCATAGAACGGGTGAGAGAGGATCTCACTTACAGTTATCTTCTTGTGAAAGTTCCTCTGGTTTCTCTTACTCCGGTACCTCTCAATCCTCTCCCTCCGGTCCTTGGAGCTGTAGCGCTCGACCTTAACGCCGGAGCTGGTGGCGCCGGCACCGCTGTCAGATAAGGAAGCTTTCGTATGCTGAAAGATGAGATTTTTATCCCAGTTCAGAGTCAAAATAACGAAAAAATAAAATTTATTTTTAAGAAGAAGACAGAGTGAATAAAAGATGTGTTTACTTGGAGCTCGCCGGAGCAAAGAAGTCCGCCAGGGAAGTCGATGAAAGAGAGTGAAGTGGAAGAAGGGCTATCGTAGGAGGAGTTAAACATTTTTATGGCGGCTGTTTCTGGCCGGCGGCGAGGAGAATGGGAAGTGGATTGGTGAAGCAGGGTACGAACACGGAGGTGGTAGTGATGGAGAATGGGAGAGCTGAGGGGAGAGGATTATATATCGGCCTTGGGTGTGGTGGGGCCCTATGGAGATGGCATGGATAATTACGACGGGAGGGCGTTGACTTTAGTGGCCCTAGGTCAAATCATAACCAAAGCAGTTTTTATTTTATTTTATCTAGTCGTGTAGGGTGTAAAACAGGAGAAATTATTCTGTGCGGACATCGGATCGATCGAAGGTGAATCAGAATGAGCCATGTCATCCGGTACACTGTGGTACACAGCAAAAAAGTGATGTGGCCCGTTCTGATTCGCCTCCGAATGGCATCCGTATCCTCACAGAATAATTTATCGTAAAACAGTCGAGTATTTGTCTAATCCAACTAAACTTATTTAATTCATACAAAGCTCAAGCTCAAGCTCAACTCATACCCATTTACTAAGCTCGAGCTTGGTTCATTAAAAAAAATTAATTTTTTAAGAACTTTATTTTTAATATAGAATTAATTCAAAAAATTAAATATATTATATAATATAAATTTAAATTAATTATTAAAAATATTTTAAGTTAATCGGGTAGCTTAACGAGCATACAAGTCGAGTTAGGCTGAGCTCCAGCTCGAGCACAAGCATGTTTAATATACGAGCTCCAGAATAGGCTCGAGCTTGAACTCATAGCTCGATAAGCTCGAGTCATAAGTTCGTAAATGAGTTGAGCTTGAGCCAGCTTACACCCCTACCATCAAGTGTTTCTTTTTTTCCCTAAATTGCATAAGGATCATTAACCCTATCACTAATTACCTATAAAATTTTTGTAGATCTATAGGTCTATCATCATTTCTTCATAAATAAAAAATAATACATAAATTTTACAAGCTAATAATAAAAACATATCATAGCACCACAAATAATAATAATTAGACACAATTAACATAGTAATGATTATACTACAAAAAATAAAAAAAATAAAAAAATTGTGCATGTTATAAATATTTTAGTATATATAATAGACTTTTTATAGTTAAAATAAAAATATTATTTATGAAAGTTTAAATAAACTTCAACCTCGTATTAATAAATTCATTCATCTTCTTCTTCAAGGTACATGTCTAATTCGATGCTGTGATACTCTTATCTAAGATTACACATCAGCAGCTCACCTTGATCTATTGGTTGAGAGCTTTGGCTCTCAATCAAGAGATTTTGGGTTCACAGCCTGTGATCGAATTATTAGAAATTAATGAAATTTAAATATTTTTTATTATGAATTTTAATATTTAGATGATAATTAAAAAAAATAAATTTAATTCTTTAAATAAATCAAACATAAATGTTCTAGAAGAAAATTTTCTTCATAATTTGATGGCTTCAACTTGATTATTTCCCTATGCTGACCAAGTGCAAATTTAGCTGAAGAGTCGCAATCATTTTCCACTATATTGTTTATTTCCATGCTACAATGATAGCAAAAGAGAAGAAGATTTGTCCATTTACCAATACAGATTTGCAACATTTCTACTATTGGAATGCATCCTCTTGCAAATTTTGGTATGAATTTTTATCCATTTAAAAGGAAGTCCACCATAGCCAGGTTGTGCTTTCATAAAGCTTTCACCTACAATTATTTCTTTTCAAAATAATTTGACAAGCACCATTGTTCAGCTATTTGAAAAGTTTATATGTGACTTTTTGTGAGTTTTGATATGTGATGAGAATATTCATAGCTTTTAATATAATTTTTATATCTTAAAGAACACAACTATTTAAGTAAAAAAATTTTAGGTATTGATTTTTTTATCTTTCAAACATTATTTCTAGTAGAGTTGTATTTAAGATTGAATAGTTCGAAGAGATGAACCCAAAGTAATTAAGGATTGATACATCATCAAAAAATTATCTTGATCGGGCACGAATCTCGAGGAAAATCAAGTTGGAAACTTTCAAAATTAAAATTGGGACCATCTAAACTCTGATTTCAGCAAACTTACTGTCAAACTGAACGTCTCGGAAATACGAACCCAACTACACTAAATTCGACTCAATCTGAGCCCAAATGGGTCCAAATCAAAGACCCGAAGCACTGTTGGAAGGTTCAAACCACAATTTGGATTACCAAACGGTCTCCAAACATGATATATTTATAGTCGAATTGAGCGGCTCGACGAGACAAATCCAAACGAGCCTAAGATCGCAAAATTTTGATATCACTAAGACATTTAAATGTCCAGCAAACAGTCCATGGTCAAGGGATTCAACATCGGCCGTCCATTCAAATCACTCCCCAATTACCCTTATTTTTTCTCCTATTTACGGGCCATGCCACTCTAGGAAATCTATAAATAGACCCCTCCTTTCTCTTGAAAGGGGGCCGAAGCCAAAGGATTCAAGAGAGAGATCAGAGATCGCTCTTGCCTCCTTGCTCCTCCTTGACCACCGTCCGGAGTTCCGCGGACCACCGCTTGACGCCCTGAGCTCCGCCGGACCACTGCTTGATACCCTGAGCTCTGTCGGACCAC
This sequence comes from Dendrobium chrysotoxum, assembly GCA_019925795.1. NCBI lineage: Eukaryota > Viridiplantae > Streptophyta > Magnoliopsida > Asparagales > Orchidaceae > Dendrobium > Dendrobium chrysotoxum. Next base: position 17,778,661 of record CM034302.1, read on the forward strand.
CACCTGACATCATAAGATCTGTCGAACCACCACCTAAGGCCCAAACTTTTGTCGGACCACCACCATAGGCTCGAACATCTGCCAGATCACCACCTAAGGCCCAAACATCTACCGGACCACCACCTGAGGCCCTGAGTTCCGTCGGACCACTAATTGAGGCTCTGAGCTCCGCCGGACCACCACTTGAGGCCCTGAGTTCTGTTAGACCACCACTTGAGGCCCTGAGTTCCGCCGGACCACCACTTGAGGCCATAAGCTCCGCCGAACCACTTATTGAGGCCCTGAGCTCTGCCAAACCACCACCTGAGGCTCTGAGTTTCGTTGGACCACCACTTGAGGCCCTGAGCTCCGCCGGACCACCACCTGAGGCCCTGAGTTCCACCAGACCATCAATTGAGGCCCTGAGCTTCACCGGACCACCAATTGAGTTTTTGAGCTCCTCCAGACCACCACTTGAGGCCCTGAGCTCCGCTTGACCATCACCTAAGGCCCTAAGTTCTATTGGACCACCACTTAAGGCCTTGAGCTCTGTCGGACCACCATCTGAGGCTATGAGCTCCGCCAGACCACCACCTAAGGCCCTGAGTTCTTCCGAGCCACCACTTGAAATTCTGAGCTCTGCCAACCACCACCTGAGGCCCTGAGCTCTGCCGGACCACCACTTAAGGCCCTAAGCTCCGTCGGACCATCACTTGAGGCCCTGAGCTCCACCAAACCACCAATTGAGGCCCGGAGCTCCGCCAAACCACCACCCGAGGCCCTAAGTTTCGTCGGATCACCCCTTGAGGCCCTGAGCTCCGCTAGACCACCACTTGAGGCTCAGACTTTTGCCAGACCATTACTTGACGCCCGAAGTACCGTTGAACCACCATCTGACGCCAGACTTCCATCGGACCACTGCCTGACTTTGAAGTTCTGCCAAACCACCTCCATGCTACCAATTGATGCCTAAATTTTCAAGTAGCACCGGACTTCTGCTAGTCCACCAAGTAACGCTGGATTTGCATCCTTGTTTGTCACTAAATTTCAACAATACGGTTGGCATTTGTAATCTGATCACCCTCAAGGATGAGTCATCCCACTGTAATCTACTCGACTTCTAGTGAAATCATTTTCAACTGAGCTAGGCCCCGTGATTTTTCCCCTTTCTAGAGTTTTTCATGTAAAAAATCTTGTGTTCTCTATATGTGAGTTGGATATTCGTACAACGCTAAGACATAGGATTTTAACTTTATCGCAGCGTATACTTTAGCCCGAAATAAGGATGATTTGATCTAAGCCAAAATGAGCCCAAATCAGTCATTGAAAAGCAGGTTATGAAACTTCTCAAGATTATTTGTTAAAATAAGTGTCTCGATGAAATAAATCTAACGAATTCAAGATCGCTCATATCTAAAATCAATAATGATTGTCAACCACCAATGTTTGATGGTGTTTTCTAGCTTTCTAGTTTCCCTTCATATTAGGAGAAAAACGAGGCCAATCACCCACCATCTTTCAACTTGTGACATTCATCATCAAGCTTCACCTGACTTATACTAACGACCTATATTTAACATCTATTAGCAATTGAAATCTGACACATTTTTTTTTATTGCTTGATAACTTTTTTATGATGAGAATGATCAAGTCAACCATCCACCATTGCATGAATTATGATGTTCCATGCTAATGCTAACTGGCATTTAACACCTATCAATGAACTACATCCAATAGATATCATGAACCAACCCGATCTCCCTATCCCACTGGAAGAAGTTTAGGTACATTTAGGAACCATCAAAATCATTGGAGGTGATATGGAGTCATATTATTGAATTTTGATTTAAATTGTTTAGAAAATTTCACCATAAAAGATATACCTACTCCACTAAAGTATGTAGTTATAATAGGCCAACTTCATCCATGGCCTCAAGGGCAAGGCTATCTTAACACCTAAAAAGTGAGCATGCCTTGAAATTTTTTTGAAATTGTAATTTCACCTTCAAAAAAATTTTGAGCCAAAGAAATTTCAAACTTGTAAGTTTTGATGTTAAAAAATAAGGGTAATTAATACACTGCTATAAAATTAACTTCATATAAGATTTTACACAATTTTTAGATCTCAAGGTACAATAAGCAATCTGGGCAAAAACTTACAAAATTTATTCTTATATCATCCAAATTCCATTTCGATCAAACTTGTACTCACGATAATATGCTTCGATGAGACAAACTCAATAATTCCAAGAATGTATAGACTCAAGCCAAAATGGGTGTGAATAAATAGCATATAAGCATAATTTGAAATTTCTTTAGGACAAACTCTCTCTAAATTTTATATTTTTAAAGTAAAAAAAGAGTATAAACACAAAGTATTAAAGAATTCATGTCATGATTATTCGACAGTTTTACACTGTGTCGACTACCTAACACAACCCTTCACTTTTCACATCAAGGACTTGGGACCTGACAATGATAGTGTTAAGAAAAGATAAAGAAGATTTATTGGTTTAGATATAAAAATTTTGATGATTGGGCCCGTAAGGAGTCTAAGAAAGTAATATGCAATGCAAAGATCTTAGCTTTAATGATTTATATAATATATTAGATACTAAGAAGGGTGAAAGCTATATGTATAAGTTAACCAAATAAAGAGATAGGAGTAGTAAAGATTTAGTTCAAGTGAAGTGCATTAAGAATGAAGATAAAAAAAAGTATTTTATTAAAAGAGGATATTCAACAAAGGTGGATGAGATATTTTGCTAAACTTTTCAATGAGGATTATAAGAATACGATTGACTTTAGTGACTTTAGCACCTTGAATGAAAATAAATTTTTTTATCGACGTATTAGTAAAATTGAAGTTAGAGAGGTTTTAAAGAAAATGAAGTGTGGAAAAGATTGTGAACCTGATGATATTCCAATAGAGGTGTGGAAATGCTTAGGACTAAAAAGATGTCAAATGAGTGGAGAATGAGTGTGTTGATTCCTATTTTTAAGAATAAATGTGGTGCACAAGATTGTGCGAATTATAGAGGAATTAAGCTAATGTGTCATACTTTAAAACCATGGGAGAGAGTTATGGAGCATAGGTTGCAGCATGACACTAATGTTTCTCAAAATCATTTTAGATTCATGCTGGGTAGGTTTACTATGGATGCTATACATTTATTGAGAAGTTTGATGGAGAAGTATAGAGAGATAAGGAGGATCTACATATGTTATTTCTTGATTTAGAGAAAGCATATGATAAAGTTCCAAGAGAAGTGCTATGGAGAGTTCTAGAAAAGAAAGGGGTTATTAATACTTACATTCAAGTCATTAAGGATATGTTTGTAGAACTTGTTACTTGTGTTCAAACACAACGTGGTTTGACCAAGTACTTTTCTATTTTAGTTGGATTACATCAAGGATCAGCCTTAAGCCCATATCTTTTTGCTTTAGTCATGGATGTTCTCACTAGACATTTATAAGAGATTGTACCATGGTGTATACTTTTTGCTGATGATATTCTTCTTGTTGATAAGACTAGAGAGGGAGTTGAAGGTAAACTTGAATCATGGAGGTCAACCTTACAGTATAAAGGATTTCGTTTAAGTAGATCTAAAACTAAATATATGGAGTGCAATTTTAATAGTAATAGATCTAGTGGGGGGATTATGACTTTGGGCAATCAAGTCATTAATAAGAGTACACGTTTTAGGTATCTTGGGTCTATTCAGAGTGATAGTAAAATAAATGAGGATATTATTAGTAAAATTCAAGTTGAATGGTTGAAGTGAAGGAATGCTTCATGCTTGTTGTGTGATAGAAAAGTACCCCTCAAACTTAAGGAAAAATTCTATAAGATGGTGGTGAAACCTGCAATGCTTTATGGTGCAGAATGTTGGCCATTAAAAGAGAAGCATAATATTAAGTTAAGTGCTGCAGAGATGAGGATGCTCAGGTGGATGAGTGGCTCTACTCTTAGAGACAGGATAAGAAATGAGCATATAAGTGGAAAGGTTGGAGTAGCTCCAATGGAAGATAAGATTATAGAGAGTAGCCTTAGATGGTTTGGTCACATAAAACTGTGGCCTTCCAATGACTCGATTAGGAAAGTAGATGTATTAGATTTGGCTTATATTAAGAAAGGTAGAGGTGGTCCTAAAAAGACTTGGTTAAAAATATTAGAAATGACCTATCTTTATTAGATTTAAATGAGAATTTGACTCTTAACAGGACAGAATGGAGAAAAAGAATTCATATAATCGACCCCATGTATTGGGATAAAAGCTTGATGTTGTTGATGTTGTATAGTAAAAAAAGGAATATATTAATAAGATGAATATGAAAAGTCTTAACTACTCAATTTTGGGTTTATTAAATATTATGATATCTAAAAAGCATAGAATGATCAAGAGAAACATATATGGATTTTGTAATGGAATGTTTAGGATTATGGTAGAGATAATCAGAAAGCCCTTTTTGAAAAAAAAAAAAAAAATTTACACATTTTGGTTGGTAGGTTGAGGGTACACTACTCATCGCCACTCTTTATCCATCTTCTAACATCGATGCTTATTTTCACCATCACAAGAAGTTAGTTTTTCAACCAACCTACACTCATCTACATAACTCTTGATGTTCCCTATTAGTGGCCATATGATGTGTGTTGGTGATCCATGTCGGATATTCATCAACTATTGTCACCAAGCACTTGTCTTCATGGTTGCCTTCTCTCCCCTACCATTAATGGTTTGCTACCCAAAATTGTTAGAATTTTAACATTCCTCATCAATCAACAACTAATGATTAATGATAATTGCTTATCAACCACTAATATATGATACTCTTCAATCACTAATCTCATCTATTAACCTGAGAACTATTGAGTTGATTATTCATTGTCATATGACCACTAACATTCCCAAAAATCATCATCTAAAAACTACAAACAACTATTGCCCAATGTCCATCCGCCAATAATTATTAATCAATCATTAACATCCAAAGAGAAATAGGAGATTCATGCATAGAAATTTTTAGTTCTCTACTTGACATCACCTAGTGGCTATCGTTCATTAACATCGCTTGTTGTCAGTTATTGCTTGATGCTGGTTATCGACCAACCAAACATTTATCATTACTCTACTCACAATGCTATTTATCAGTTATTGTTTGATGTGTGCCAATAATCTAGGGGTGTCAAAACGGATTCCCGAGTCGGGTTCGGATCGAACCCGAATTGACCCGGGTCTAAACGGGTTGACCCAAACCCTACCCGTTTTTGGAAACAGGCCAAAAATCCAACTCGAACCTAACCCGAGTGGGTTACGAGTTAACCTGACCCGACCCCAAAACCCAAGGACGAGCTTGCAAACTGAGGCTATCAGAGGAGCTTTGAAGGCGAGCTTTTGGGTGTGCGGGCGGCTAGGCCTGGCAAATGGTGGAGGAAGGACGGCCGAACGGACAAGCTAGTAGCTTAGCCTAGCAAACGATGGAGGAAGGACGGTGAAACGATGGAACCCGCAGAACTGGGAGCTTTAAAGGCCAGATAAGCTACCGCGGTGCCGTCTTGGCCTGGCAGACGGTGGAATCCGAAGGCCCGGATGGTCAGGCTGACTTGGACAAGCTGTGGCGGAGGAAAGATGCAGCAGGCAGACAACCCGAAGTCAGGTGACGGCTCACGAGTCACGAATAGGCCAAACGCCTGAATCGTAGAAGGCAGAAGCTAGGGTTTCTAAACTGGTCAACTGGGTAAGTTTTAGGTTATCGAGTCAACCCGAACCCAACTCGAATTTTGAAACGATTTGACTTTGTCAACTTGAACCCGACCCGTATGTCAAATATGGACTAGAGAGAAATTATAACAACTCAAATTCTTAACTATCGAGATATTGTATGATTTGGCCGAAGGGCCTCACGGTTTTGTCCTGTTGTTGTAACTTCCTAGGAGGCCACCCACCCAGAATTTTTTCAGGAAGAGCACGCTTAACGACGGAGTTTCTTAATAAAATTTCAATTATTAAACTAAAAGGCGCCTTGATACTTAAGAGTTTAGCTTCTTTTACTTAAGGGGTTTCATAATCTCCCACACTTAAGTAGATAACGTCCTTGTCAGCATCTTTATCCCAAAATCATCCATCAGGCAGATATGATTCTAGAGGTGGCCCTTACAAGTTCAAGTGGTAACTCTTGCCATGTAACACTTTGTCTCATATAGGGTTCAAGAGGTAGCTCCCATGACGTAGCACTTTTTCTTGTATGGTACTTAGTTCCCATTTTTTGGCTAGTGTATTTCTCTCATGCCATTTATAATAGCCCAAGCTCTTAACTATCAAGATATTATTTGCTTTAGCCGAAGGGCCTCATGATTTTGTCCTGTTAGTGTAACTTTTCAGGAGGTCACCAATCCCATGATTTCTTTGTGATTAGTATGCTTAACTACGAAGTTTTTTAATGAAGTTCCAACCATTACACAAAAGGTACCTCGGTATTTAAAAGTTTAATTTCTTTTACTTAAAAATGTTTCACAGAAGTCTCATAGAAAATTTTAGTACTCTGCCTACCATCAACTTTAGCCATATTGTAACACTAACACTCATCATTGGCCATCTCCAAATGTTGGCTTCAACTAACTTAACACGTTTCGACAAATTTTACAATGGTCATTGACTATCTTACGCAACTCTTCACTTTTCTCATCTAAGGCTTATGATGGTGAATCCTTCTCCTTAGTAACAATAACGAAATACCTTATATTATCTTAAACTAGTGAAAACAATTGCAACACCTTTTTTATTTTTTTATTTTTTTGTATGAGGCAACCCAAATCACCTAATTCAAGAGAATGCCTTTCAAATGTTCTACAATTTTAGAGGTAGCTAAACGATGCAACATAAATACATGAATAATAGCATGTAATTAAGTTGGAGGAAGCATTATCATCATCATCATCAACAACACAAATCTTGAGGTATTCAAACAAGAGGTCGAACCATTTATAAAGAAAACTAACTCATATAAAACTTCATGACCGCTTCCCTATCCATACGGGTCATTGACATCTGATTTCCTCCAAATGTGAATAAAAAGCATATCAAGATTCCCTCCTTAATACACAAAAGGGAGATTAGAAATTTATTGGAGATTGAAATCACTCCATTTTATTTTTTATCTGATTCAATTTTATGAGTGTATTTTTTATTTATTTTATATTATTCCTTATAAAATAAATGTCCAGCACATACTTACTATAAAATAAGTAAGCCCATCTAGTATATAGTTACGAAATTATATAATAAACTCATGATAAATTATAGTACGAATTGAACTTTGTTGGGAACAAAATTTTACCCGCTTGCTCCGGGATGATCGATTCCGGAGGAAGAACATGATGCCCTTCAAATCGTTCAAGCTTAATTTTTTGGGGCTCTGTTGAGCTCTTCCTGTTTCTTTTTCCGCGCAGCGATTCTACCTTCTCTCATTGTTAACGATCTTTACTATGAGGGGGATCTCGCCGTGCCTGCTGCTCGTTTCTTGCCTTCTGCTTCCCTCAATTTCTGGTAATTTTTTATTCAGTGTCATGATTTGCTTTCGATGATGTTACGAGTTAAAAAGCCTTTATGTCGGATAGATAATTTAGGTTGTTTGCAGATCCTTGACTTAAATCCTCTAGACCTAGATGTAATATTCTGCCTTTTGCTTTAAAGCATGTTGCTTGGGAGCTTTTATTGAGTTTTGAGATTTTATAAGCTAAATTGGGGGATTAGAGGTCCAACTGTGAAGTTTAGGGCTTCATACTAATGAGATGCAGTTCTTGAAATGGCAGGGAAGAGATTTTATTGGAAAGATAATTTTCTTAGTGGAAGGGATATTGGTGAAGGCATTGAAATTAGTGTAGGTATTACTTAAAGGCTGCATGTGACACATTATGATGCTTATTACATTAGCTTGTTGGTATTGTTGGATTCTATTTAGAATTATCATACATTGTGATCTTAGTTTTTGTCAACCGTTAGCATATTCTGATGCTAAAGATGTCATTAGCTTATAATTGTAATTGCGTCATAAACGGTGTTGAATCAGTTAAGAAGCTGCCTTCTTGCAAATAAGGTGGTTCTAGTTATGAGGAAAAACTGCAGTGGTTGTGCTTAAACAATCTTCTAGGAAACGCAGGATGTCATTGGCTTAGTATCTACTTCAGACAACAAAGTTCACTATCAGATAAAAATGGTAATGACATCTACGATACAAATTCATAGATGGAAATAGAATTAGTGTTTGCATTGAGGATTATGTCATTAAAGATTTAAATCAGGCGGATTAATCGTGTCCACGTGAAATTGACAGTTTTTTTTCTTAAAATGGAAGTTTGTATTGAATACACCTGTAAGGTCTACTTATGTTCTCTTTCTGGGCAAGGATGCCTTGGAGAATGCTTTGCTTCAATTATTTCTTTTTTTATTATTATTATTTAACTTTCTTTGCTATTTTTGTAATTTGCCTTAGTAACAATTTGGATTGAGTTACATCTCCTGCTAAAATTTTCAGTTCGTTTTGGTTTGGAATGTTGAGTTGTTTGGGTTGCTATTGCCACAGGTTATAGTTGGCAGGTACAAGGAATGAGAAACATAACGTCTAAAGAAGAAAAATTCATAGGTTACTTGTCAGATTTGTGAATACAGTATGAGGCATTTGTACTCTTTAAGAGAGATATGCGTATTTATTGTGGGGAACTTCCTAAAACCAGGGAAGGTATTTTACTTATTGGAGCCCTATGGAGAATTTACAAATCCACATGGACGTGATCTGTACCTTATGGCTTAGTTTCTGAGGAGCATGTTTTTGAGTTCAGTGACCAACGATGTAATTAGAGAACAAGTCGGACCTTAGCTAGCATTTTATAAATCTGACAGATTTTTTAACCATGGTTTATGGTGTATGGCTGGCCACTTGGTAGGAAGACACGCCACTTTAAGTTGAGAACAAGCAATGCTATCTGGCAGATGAAGTCTATTGTCCTTTAAGAACTCTTATTTAATATATTATTTTGATTTGCACTGAATTATTTCAATGTAAATCTTCACACTATGTGGTTAATTCATGCTGTAAAACTAGGTGCAATTTGCTATATAATTTAATAAATTTTTAGTAGCTCTAGTATGATATTTGAGATAGTCAAGGTCTTAACATAGTCAAGAGGAGACTCTTGTCAAATTTATTTTGATCGGCTATATTCAAGAATATATCTTAAGATTTTGTCTATGCATGAGGAAGCGAATGTTATGTGGGATAAAATCGTTAGTAATATTAAGAATGTTGCAAAGGATGTGCTTGGAGTTTCAAAATGAAAAGCTCCTAATAATAAAAATAGTTAGTAGTTGAATCAAAATGTGCAAGAAAAGATCAAAAATAAGAAGCTTTTTTATAATAATTGGTTTATATGTAAAAATTCTGAAAATTGAGAAAGATATAAAGAGGCTCATAAAGCATCTAAGAAAGCTCTGCGATGCAAAAATGTTAGCTTTTAATGATTTATATAATAGATTAGATTCTAAAGAGGGGGAAAGATATATGTATAAGTTAGTCAAATAGAGAGATAGGAGTAGTAAAAATTTAGTTCAAGTGAGGTGCATTAAGGATGAAGATCAAAAAGTGCCTTTTTTTAGAAGAGGATATTCAACAAAGGTGGATGAGATATTTTTCTAAGCTTTTCAATGAAGATTATGAGAATACGATTGACTTTAGTAACCTTAGCACTCTAAATGAACATAAAGATTTTTATTTTTATTGGCGTATTAGTTAAACTGAAGTTAGAGATGCTTTAAAGAAAATGAAGCATGGAAAAACTAGTGGATCTGATGATATTCCAATAAAGGTGTAGAAATGCTTAGGAGATGAAGGAATTTCTTGGCTTACTAAACTTTTTAATATTATTTTGAAGACTAAAAAGATGCCAGATGAGTGGAGAATGAGTGTGTTGATTCCTATTTTTAAGAATAAAGGTGATGCACAAGATTGTGCTAATTATAGAGGAATTAAGTTGATGTGTCGTACTTTAAAACTTTGGGAGAGAGTTATGGAGCATAGGTTACGACGTGATACTAATGTTTCTCAAAATCAATTTGGATTCATGCCGGTTAGGTCTACTATGGAAGCTATTCATTTATTGAGAGGGTTGATGGAGAAGTTTAGAGAGACTAAGAAGGATCTACATATGATATTTATTGATTTAGAGAAAGCATATGATAAAGTTCCAAGAGAAGTGCTATGGAGAGTTCTAGAAAAGAAAGGGGTTAATAATGCTTATATTCAAGTCATTAGAGATATGTATGTAGGAGTTGTTACTTGTGTTCAAATGCAAGGTGGTTTGACCAAGTATTTTCCTAATTCAATTGGATTACATCAAGGATCAGCCTTAAGCCCTTATCTTTTTGCTTTAGTCATGGATGTATTGTAAGAGGATGTACCTTGGTGTATGCTTTTTGCTGATGATATTCTTCTTGTTGATAAGACTAGAGAGGGAGTTGAAGGTAAACTCGAATTATGAAGGTCAACCTTAGAGTCTAAAGGTTTTCGTTTGAGTAGATCTAAAACCGAGTACATTGAGTGTAATTTTAGTAATAGATCTAGTGGGGGGTTTGTGACTTTGAGCGATCAAGTCATAAAAAGTTTACTCGTTTTAGATATCTTGGGTCTATTGTTCAGAGTGATGGTGAAATAGATGAGGATATTATTAGTAGAATTCAAGTTGGATGGTTGAAGTGGAGGAATGCTTCGTGTTTGTTGTGTGATAGAAAAGTACAACTCAATCTTAAGGGAAAATTTTATAAGATGGTGGTGAGACCTGCAATGCTTTATGGCGCAGAATGTTGGCCATTAAAAGAGAAGCATAATATTAAGTTAAGTGTTGCTGAGATGAGGATGCTCAGGTGGATGAGTGGACTTACTCTTAGAGACAACATATCCGGGAAAAGGTTGGAGTAGTTCCAGTGACAGATAAGATTAGATAGAGTCGCCTTAGATGGTTTGGTCATGTAAAACGTTGGCCTTCCGATGACCCTGTTAGGAGAGTAGATGTATTAGATTTGACCTATGTTAAGAAAGGTAGAGGTAGACCTAAAAAGACTTGGTTAGAAAATATTAGAAATGACCTTTCCTTATTATATTTAAATGAGAATTTGACTCTTAACATGACACAATGGAGAAAAAAGATTCATGTAGCCTACCCCACGTAGTGGGATAAGGCTTGATGTTGGTGTTGTTGTTGCTATATTCAAAAACATCTTGCTCATCAGTATTTCTGAATTGTTAAAGTAATTTCAGGTCATTCTTCAAGGAACTATCTTAATACTTGACTATGAAATAATTACCAAGATAGCATTGATAGGATTGACTTTTCTTTTGGTCCAGTTAACAATCGATAATCTTCTTTTTCTGCAGGAACATTTTCATCCATGACTGTTATTCTTAGCTCAGTTGTATTCTTCAACATTCATGAATTGCTGTCTTCAAAGCCAACCATTTATTTCCAGTGTCAAGCAGAGAACAAGATCATTTTGCTAGATGTGATAGAAAAGCACTTTCTTTACAAGTTCGAGGGTGTAGAATCATGGCAGGCTCGTTCAAATTTCATTTTGTTTGGAGCTATAAGCATTGATTCATACAAATCAAATATTTAAAATTTAATACTTGCAAGCTTTGTTGTTATAGAAATTAGAAGTATTTTCTCTTAAAACACCATGTCAGAGGTTTTTTAACCATTTGCTAACAATGTTACTGCATTCTCGATAAAGGTGTGCTGTTGCAAAGATTAGCATCTTGCCATGGACCTTTGAATAGACCAGCTTCGTCCTTACCATCACATGATCATCTTGACAACATTTTAATATGCAAAATTTTTAGTACTTTGTCATACTCAATATATTTTCTACTCCTTGATAAGTTTCCTTCTCTTGCTACATAGGCTACTTTACCAAAAAATTGCTTTAAGCTATAAATCTTGATGCATCCCATTGATTCTTTCATTAGATTAGTTATAGATTTTTTCCCCTTCAGTTCTTCTCTATCCATGCTGAGCTCTTTCGTGGAACATTTTGTTTGATACTTAATAACTTTCAACCATTTTATTGAGGTAGAATTTTAAGCTACATGAAAAAGTATCTTCAAATAGTCGATTGTTAGCATAATTTTCGTTGCTTTACATGGAAATTTCTCAAAAGAACTGATGGTTAGCATTTTTTCAGCCTTTAGCAGAACTTCCAGATAAAAAATGCAAACGATGTGGATTTTATGAACTGAATAGGGAGAAGTCTGATGATGTGTTTGATGAGTGGGCTCTTTGTCCTGATGAATTTCTTGCTGGAAACTATGTTCATTATAAGGAGAAGGAATTTAATGCCTCATTTACATGCACAGAGTGTGCAGCTACTGTTGGTGAGTTATTGATTCCTTATATGTTATATCTGAAGTTCTGAACTCTTAATTATTAATACCTCTAGCTGTTTGCATGTTATGTTTCCAATTTGTATTTGCTGTATACATATGTCCTGGTTCAAACTATCTTGACAACATTTTGTTTCTTAGGATAATTAAACAATTTCAGTTACTTTCTAAATCAAATTAGCATTATATTAAACGTCTTAGTTGACAACTTTCTGATGTTTGCAGGTTCTGCTAACCCTAACCAAAAGAGTAGTTCAGTAGATAAGAAATTAAACCTAGCTTTGGCTATACTTCTTGGTGTCTTGACTTCTTTTGTGACTTCTGTTGCAACTTTTGGGATGTATAAATACTGGCAGAAGAGGAAGAGAGAACAGAACCAGGCAAGATTTCTTAAACTATTTGGTGAGGGTGATGGCATTGAGGATGAATTGGAGCTAGACTTTTGAAAATTGCTGAACATAACAAGCTGAGGATTCTGAAGCACTTAATGCTGTTGACTTTTAAGAAGGAAAAAAGTTCTACCCAGAAAATTATAGACATCATATCTTGAGAAGAAATAAAAAAATTCAAGATTTAAGTGGGCCGCCCAGGAAATTACAATAGTATTAGCATGCAAAAAACTTATCCGGGAAACCTATAACCAGACTTTGTAAGGTGCTCCTGAATGCATTCAATATTTTTAATTACATTATCAGCTGAGAGGAAGGTCTTCCTTTAAAGGGAATTTGCAGTGAATATGGCATAATAGGTATTAATTGAGATCCATTGCAACTTGTTCACTAAACTTCTAGATGGCAGTGTTGGATTATCTCCAAGTAAGTATATGCATACCAATCTATCTATATATTATATATTAAAGTTTCAGTTATATTTATTAAGTTTTTTAGTTGGACAAAAATGCCTGCCCAAGTTTTAATTGGGCACAGGTGTAATCTTAATGATTTCAACCTCTAACTGTCAATTTTATCCTCTTCATGACCCTGAAATTATAAGGTTAATAGCTACCCTGCTAATCTGATCAAATATTCAAAAAACTGTCTCACATTCTTTTGGGAAGATACTTTAAAGTGGATGATTTAATTGTAAATTTCTAACAGATGACCAGAGCAGAATCAAGTATGCTAATGCAAACACCCAATCTCAAAATCAAGAATTATACTTGTAAAGAAGATTATATCACTGTGGCATGAAAAGAGATCATAAAAATGTATGGTTGATAATGACTCTAAAGCTGATGTTCTTGATTAAAATTTTCTGGATAAAAGTGATTAACATCATAATGATGAGTCAATTAAGCACATGATCACAAAATAAAATAATATTCAAATCAATTTTTTCATGTAGGAATTATAAAGTAAATGGAAAGTCAACTCAAAATAAAATGAAATCATTTTGCTAGTTCTAAACTATGCCTTAGATATATCTAGATAAAATTTAATCAATTTTAGTTGTGTTCATCATTTTTGAGAACATTGGTAAGTCTATTCAATTAATTTTAATTGAAAATCTACTAGACAAATATGCATAACTGCCTATATATCTTGGAGTTTTTGGTTCTTCACTTGAGTCTCCATGTCTTAATGGTTGTTAGAAAATAATTAACATAAAATAGAACTGTGGGCTCCAAAAATTCAGCGCCCTGGCCTCTCTGCATCGCCTCTTTTTTTTATGTGACAGCGGAGAGTTTTAACGAGCTTAGGTTCCGGGTGAATTTTCAAAAGGCAAATTGGATTTTAGATAAGACATTACCCAAAGATTTAGCCCTCATTTTGTGAGGACTTTATGATCTAAGTTATGGTTTCCTATAGACGCAAGCCCCTATAGTTAATTAATTACCTTTCTCGATAACGAGAGAGAAGATTAAGGCTAGTCGTGGGATAGTTACTGAGTAACCAACATATAATAGCAGCAATATTAGGATTTGAATTTGGTTTTATGATTTGGAACTTATCACCATAAACTTAAAATAGTTGATGGGGGGAATGAAGACAAGCCCTATCAAGATCCCATGGTTTTGTCGTCTCGGGCTATCATGGTCCCTGGTCTACTTAGTCAGAGGAGGCAGTCGACACAACCTGACAGAAGACACTTTGTCGGCAGTCATGGGTTGCTTCGTGCAGGGATATCTTGTAGACCTGGCTAAAGGGATACATTTGAATTCACCTTAGCTGAGAAAAAGAGCTTTGTGCCTATCGAATATACGCTATGATTCATTACTCACGGGTTTGACGCCATTAGGGAACATGCGGGTTTTGGCCGTGATCGTAATATAATGATGTCATTTTGTGGCAAAACCACCCGATCAGAGGGTATATGTCACGTCCTTGCTAGCAAGAGGCTATTTAAGGATGAATCTTAGTTATACACCCGACATGACATTCGCTCTTTATGAGCTGAGATTAATTTCAAATTTATCACCCCGACAAACAGTTGCCGAAGGTGGATGGATTTTAGTTTTAAGTTTTTAGGTGATAGATTTTATTTTCAAAAATCATATTTTTTGTAGTTTTAAGATTTGACCTCTCCAGTTGAGATTTTTATTCAACACGGCCATCATCGGGGTGACTTTAAAGTCACTTGTATTTTCGTAGGAATTTGGGATGTGTTTTAAAAGTTTGTGGTCCCCTCCGGTTGTGATTAGCTTTCAACACGGCCATCATCGGGGTTGCATGATCGTCATTTGAAAAATATTTGTATTTTTTAGCAATTTAGGAGGCATCTTATAATTCAAGTTAGGCCAGCTCTAGTCCTCCAAGGAGGAGGATGAAACTTGAATATTTGACATGCACAGTATTATCGGACCGTTGGATTTAGGAATCATATGTGATGATCAAAGCACAAGCGGGTATATTTATTGCTTACATTCTTCCTTTTCATTATATACGTGGTCTTCTTAATATCTATTATATGTTGCATTTTATGTAGTTCTAAGTGGTGTATCAACAAGACCTAGACTACTTGATGTAATACATCAAATCACTAATTAATTTGATCAGCTCAATTCACTATTTCATTTGCCTCATGTGTTGGCATAATCCCTTCTATTATTCCAAAGCCAGCATTATTAATCATCTAAGGTCAGCAAATTATCATTCCCTTTTAGTTTGACCAATTATTTCCATAATCTAGAGTCCTCTTTCAGTAGAGTTACCATGCTCTAGTTTCTCGATAACATTGGAAACAAATTTATGCTGGCTCATTTGTATAACTTGATCGGAAAGTTTGTTGATGATTTGGCTCTTCTCTAATAATTTTCCCATCTCCAAAATATGTTGAATGACATAATTTCCATATTGATCCTGAGCTAGAATACAAACAGATTGTAAAATCTCACTCACAATACAAGAACTTTGCAATTCAGCAATACAATACTCCAAAACTCTCTAAATAACTTATTATCCATAGGAATGCATAGAGAGTGTAGCAACATGTCCTCAGAAAGCAGAATTGATTAGTTGGCACACATTCAATACACCCATTATTCAAGAAAATCTAATGTAAGATCACTTGACATGCTCTCCAATCTTTTAGTTCCTTTGTATAAAGATTAGAGAAAAATTCTTCACAAGTGAATATCTTTGTTGCACATAAAATCTCTTTGACATCATAATAGCAATAATATATCAGCTTTTAGTTGGCTTGACTAATGATTTCTTATTGGTGCATCTCCTTATCAAACCAATCATTCTCGATTGTGCATATAAAAAACTATGCACTCCACCACTTTATCAAACACATTTCTGAGCTTTCAAAATTAAGAATGTCTTCCATAATTAGATTTATAGAATGTGAAACACATCTAATGAAGTTGTTATTTATGTACCAAAATTTTGTCAATTAAATCATTCTCAATGTAATTGCTCAATTACTCTTAAGACATTTTTTTATTTTTAATCATTTAAGTTGAGACCCCACGTAGTGGGACAAAGGCTTGTTGTTGTTGTTGTTGTTGTAATCATTTAAGTTGAGAATTTTTATTCAAAATTAATTATGTAGGGGTTCTTTTGTCATTTTTCATTTCGGCAGCCTCCTGGCGTCCCCTCACCATGAGGGGAGGTTAGGGAGGGCACTTGCCCTTTTGGATTGGCTCAGCCGGATCAAATCAACCGCAAGAACTTCGGGGGAGCGAATCGACCCCGGAATTGGTCTTCGAGCCTTCTACCCACTTGGCTGGATTAGATCGACGGCCGAGGGCTTTAGGGGACCAAATCAACCCCGGGATATCTCTGATCTTCTCCTGTCGCGGTACCTATTTGAAATTTCTTTATTATTATTATTATTATTATTATTATTATTATATATATATATATACACACACACACACACACATAAACACGTTAACAGAGAGAGGGAGTTGGACGGAGGTCGGGCTCGGACACGGAGGTGGATTGGCAAGTGCGGCTCGGCATCGAGCGCTGGAGCATCGGCGGGAGTCGGGTCGTGTGCAGGTAGGTGGAATCAACGGCTAGAGATCCGCAAGAGTCGAGCTCGACGGCTGGGTGTGCACGGAAGTTAGCTAAGGCTTTGAAGGCTGGAGACGTATCGGAGGCTACTGGTTCGATTGGCGAGCTCAGCAGGCGATCGGCTCGTGCGGTAGCCGGCTAGGGCTTCGAGCTCCGCTTGGAGGCTGTGAGGGAGGCCGATCAGAGGCTGAAGAGGATCGGTGCTTCTTGCGGTTTAGGAAGGAGACGAGAGCCAAGTAATTCCAGAATTCCCTTTGTGTGTGAGTTCCTGTATGTGCATCAAGAAGAGAATGGCTGAGGGAGTTTTGTGTCGTGAGTGGGACGGTTGTGTGAGATCGTGCGAGGTGGGATATTGGGAACAGGTCAGAAGCGTGGGTCGTGTGTGGATTATTGGTCAACAAGAACATTTAAAAATATATTAGATGACATCGTACAAGGTTTGTTTTCAAATCACCAATGAGCCACACATTAGTCATATGAATGTAACAAGATAAATTGGAGCCTAAGACTATCATCTCTCTTTTATTAAATTAATCAAAATTATGAAAGTCGGACCCATTTTTAGAGGAAGACCGAATCTTCGATGCAGGAATGGTGTATCTTGGTTGCTGCTCATAATGCTTATTGCAAGATAATTTTTAGTCTTCTTTCAGAGGAAAGCAAGAGTCTAGGGAGAAATAAATATGATTTCTCCTAAATTCAATTTCATCGAAACAAGGACATGTTGATCTAAGTTTTGGTGTGCACCTTCCTTGGACTCATCTCTATGCTTCTTAGGATAGTCTTTTCATGACCTTCAGTGGCTTTGAAGACTATCAATCGAGTTTAATTTGTGTGTTCTTTGCGCAGTTGCGTGTGACTATATGTCGAGTCACCCATGGTCTCCCCAATTCGCCATCATGCTTGGAATTGGATTTCGTGAGTCCCATCGTATCCATCATCGTGTTTGGATATGTATGCGACGAGTGCGACAATGATGTGATGTGATAATTTGAAGTGATATTTTGCTTGTTTATTTGTTTGTTTTTGGTGTGATGTTGTGCGCATTGCATTTATTGTTAAATATTTAGGATAGATATATTGTTCTACGCTACATGTGGTCACGCCTAAATAGGACAATTAATTTAAATACATATGTGACTTGTTTCTCTTGTAGGTGCTATCATAACAAGCGCAAGCCCTAATTATTGTTTTATTATGCTAACATCTTTTTTATAGGGATAAATTTACAATTTTTATTTTTATTCATGTATATTTTTAGCTTAGAAAAGCCATGTAGATAAGTGGGTTATTTCATAAGGCAAGAGGCCAAATGACTATATAGATGGAGGCATTCAAGTCTTTGCATACCATTTCTTTTATGTATAGTTTTTAGGCTGAGTTATAATTATGATAAAGCTTAATTACCTTTTTTTTTTCTTTTTTTTTTCTAGAGTGTATTAGAGACACACCTGCACTTTGGGCCTTTCTTTATTCTTTTATGCTATAGTCAAGATTGATTGTTTATTTTGATTGTGCACTAGAAGTGTATGTTTTTTTAAGTTTCTTCATTTATTTTGTTTGGGGGTGACACAGACTTGTGTCATTGTTAGGCTCTTAGGATTTTAAATTTTCTATGTTAAATGATCAAACAGGTTTAAAATAATCATAAGAGAAAGTTTTCTTTAAAATTAAATACATGGCTTTTACTAAAGCCACTTAAAAAATCAATCTTAATCGTTTTAGTGGACCATGAAAAATGTAGTCAGCATTTGGTTGATTGACATGTCCATTAATGGTATGCTTTTTAAAGTCAATAGAAAATCTCAAACTGATACAAATATATACATAGGCCGGTGAGTCATCATATTAGATTTATTTTCTATAACTCATTTAGAATTATATGACTAAATCAAACTTGAATATACATATCATGTCCATTTATGGTCGAGCTGCCTTTGTTTAAGTGGCAAGGTTGTAAGATCCTTTCCCATATATCACACAATCCCTATCTTTTATTTTCATAGAGACTGAGCATTATGATTCTATACGACTAGGTGGGTTTAGCTAGCCGTTCTTTCTAAGCTGGACTGCAAATCCAGATCATGGGCATCCTTAATCCCTAGTTAAGTTTTGAGTTGTAAGTCCTATCACAGTGTTTGCATTAGATTCGGTCATGTGTTGTATCTCTTTGATGCGTTTAACCCCCCTTAGATTTAGGATTGAGACAGATACTGTCCGTATAATGTTATACTTCTCATCATTGGGCAAGATCCTATCCTTTGGAGACTATAAAACAGATATATCCACTTCATTGGGTGACAACCTTTCACATGCTCTGCTATTGTGCATGATATGTGCCTTGTGTGATTTCACCTCCATTCAGTGAACTCCGTGCGCTTGTTTAAATAGGGACCTTTTATTTACCAAACTCCAACGAAAAATAAACGAACACTCTTAATCGAGAGTATTCTTGAACTTTTTATTCAATATATAATTAACTTTGAGGGTTTATGCCCATAAAAAAACCTAATTATTTAGAATAAAATAAACCCTATTCAATATTATAGGTTTAGTATAAAAAATCTATGGTATATTAAAATTACATATATTTTTATCTTTTGAGTTCATAGAGTGAACTTTCTTTTATCCTTCGGGATAATACGATCTCCTATCTATGAAATGCTAATAAGACCAATATACGTGTGATTAGTCTATTTTCTATTGATTCTCATGCTGGAGCAGAAAGGCTCATGACTATTTTTGCTCCTCAGGATGGTGCGATCCAATCCTTTGTGACTCTTTCTGCCGTGTGAGTCTCTCTCGAAAATCCACAGGACAATCAATCTATTTTTTTGAAGGAAGACAAAAGCTTTGAAGTCGGAATAACGAACCTCTGTTGTTGCTTATATCCCTTACCAGACAAATTTTAACCTCTTTTTAAAGGAAAATTGGAGCATGGGGGAGGAGACTACCTTCTCTCCTCAATCCAAATTCATCCAAATAAGGACAATTGGCCTATTTTTTGGAGCAAGGCTAAAGCCCTGAAATAGGAATGATGAACCTCAGTTGTCTCACATAGTTATAACTCTTGTTGGATAATTTTTGGCCTATTTTTAAAGGAAAATTAGAGCATGTGGAAGAAATTGTGATCCCTCCTTAGTTGAAATTTTTTCAAGCAATGACTTTTGACCCCTTTTTTTGAGAAAGACTGAAGTCTTGAATAAGGAATGTTGAATCTCGATTATAACTCGTAGATATGTCTCTTATGATATAATTTTTTTACTTCTTTAGAGTAAAATTAGATTCTCGTGAGGAAAATTATTATGTCTAGTGAAGAATTTTTTAATTTATTATTCTTCTTATTGAAAATGGTACTACATCTACATATATATACAAAAAAAATTTAATAAAAAATATAACTGACTAGCTTAATTCTTTCCTAAAATTTAGAAAACAGAATCATAGAAGAATAACTATTTCCTAAAAATTAGGAAATATAATCATAGGAGAAGATCATAATTTATCTCTCCTTTTATTCCTAAAATTACTTTCCTAAAATAAATTCCCTAATTAGGAGATGAAATAAAGGATAAGTTCATAATCAATCTCTACTTTTATTCCGAAAAATATTTTTTTAAATAAATTCTCTAACTTTGACTTTCAAATATTCAACACTCTCCCTCAAGCTGGAGAATATATATCATATAATCCAAGCTTGCAAATTAAGTCTTCAAAGTTAGGTCTAGGTAGAGTTTTGGTGGAGATGTCTGCAGTTTGTTGTTTGTTAGGGATATATTTCAATTTAAAAATCTCACTAATCGCATTCTCTGTGATGAAGTGTATGTCAATTTCTACGTGCTTTGTGTGTTACCTAGAAATTTTAAATGAATTTATTTGAAAAAAAAAAAGAAGTCTATGTTGAGCGTTGGGCGCTGTGCTTGTGAGCGCAGTAGTGCTGAGAGCGTTGCATCGCATAAAAATGCGGTCGCAACATTAAAGGCTCTGTTCTACAGTAACTCTGTGGGCGACATACAAGGTTGCATTGTGGTGGATGGGCGCCGCAGTGCCAGAACTAAAATGAGTTTTATATATTTTTTAAGGTAAATATCCCTGCCATTACACATCCTCCCTCACTCTCATTGCTTGGCCGGGAAGGAAAGGAAAGGAAGGGTAGGGAAAGAGGAGTAGAGAGAGAGAGGAGAAAGAAAGTTCTTCGAGGCTTTTTAGTCCATTGTTTCTATTACAAAAATTATTCTTTTCATTTTAAGTGACTAAACACTTATGTTTTCAATAGTTTTGATTTCTACGAGTTTTATCTCTCATAAATCTGTCAAAAATACATTATTCTTTGATTTTTTATATTTTCACCATGTAACTTTTGATATACTATCAATATAATTATTTTGAACAATTTCATATGATTTTGTTGTTTTTTCACCCGTTAAATATGTTTATGAAAATTTTATATGAAATGAGCAGGGATAAAGGTATACTGAAAATGGGTTGAAAAGTGATATATTATAATTTTGATATGATATTGAAATGAGATATGTACTGAAATATTTGATATGATTAGTATGTACTGAAAAGTAATATTGATATTGATTTAAAAAGAATACTGCTAAAGATGGAATATATGAAAAACCTTAAGGTGTAGTGAAATAATGTACTGATTGATATTAGATATATGATATGATAATCCTACCTAATACCCTCAAGATCCACGTGATTTACTGATGGGAGTTATAAGGAGTTGAAGACGGATAGGAGTCACAAGTGCAAGAGCAAGATCCACATCAATTATTGAGAAAGTTATAAGAAGCTGGAGATTGATACACGAGTCATAAGTGCAATAACAAGATTACGATATCCTCATATGAATATCTAGTAAACAATAAGAGTACTAATAGTATTGATATATAATAGATAGTATTGATATATGATAAGAGTACGGATACAACTGCTTTATTAATATAATTGATCAACTGATAAGATAGAACCAATGATGAGATTGATTGATTAAATGATAAAGACAGTTTTATTGATTGATTAAATGATAAAGACAGTTTTACTAGTTGATTAACTAATAAAGATTGTGTATGATCGAGACTGATAATGGATATATGTAACAAACTGATAAATTGATACTGATAAGATATATATATATATATATATATATATATATATATATATATATATATATTGATTTATTAATTTCTTGCATGATTTATACATACTGTTTCTCTTTTGTCTTGCATTGATGTAATTTTTATATGATTTCAGGTAAAGATAAGGAGCCTGCAGCATGAGGCTAGACAGTGATGATCGTTTAATTTTATTGTCAGCTCTTTAGTTTTATATATTCTTTTGTAGCCTGTTGAGCTATTGTACATGTTATTTTGAACTTTGGACTTTTGAATCGGGATGTAAATATTGATAGTAATAATGTAATTATATTTTTTGTTGTTTATATTTTTTTCAAATGCAATTAATCAGCTCTAGTTATCAATTATATGATTATTAATGAAATGAAAATGATAATAAATAGCAAAAGAAATAAAATTCTTTCATTTTAGAACCCAAGGCGTGACACTTAGTCCTATCATGATGCACGGGATTCTTAACTATGCTGATAGCTGCTTGATTATCATACATCATCAGAATAGGGGATAAACTCACTAGTCCCAGTTCACTAAGAACCCTTTTTATTCAAATCCCTTCACAAACTCCCTCTGCCAGTGCTCAGTACTCAGTACTCAGTTTTTGCACTACTTCTAGCTACCACTGATTGCTTATTACTCCTCCAGGTAACAGGATTACCCTAGACAAAATAACAATACGCAAAAGTTGACCGTCTATCAGTGATGTTTCCTACCCAATCTGCATCTGAATACACTTCAGTGTCACGATTCTTTTTCTTTTGGAAAAATAGGCCTTTTCCTGGTATCATCTTCAAGTATCTAAGAATCCTATAGGCTGCTTCCATGTGTTCTTTTGTAGGATTGTGCATGAATTGACTTATAACACTCACTATAAAATCAATATTTGACCCAGTGTGTGAAAGATATATCAGACGTCTAATAAGTCTCTGATATCTCCCATTATCTACATATGTACTTTCTTTCTCAGTGCCAAGTTTCTTCTGACTATCCATAAAAGTATCAATAGATTTACATCCAAGCATATTGGTCTCCTTAAGGAGATCTAGAATTTTTTTTTTGAGAAATAACAATGCCTTTCTTGATCTAGCCACTTCCATTCCAAGGAAAAATTTAAGATTTCAAGATCTTTAACTTCAAACTTTTCTGACAAATATTTCTTTAAATTTTGTAATTCCTCCACATCATTACCAGATAGAATAATATCATCGACATAGACTATTAATATAGTAGTTTTCCTAGCGTGAGATTTCTTGACAAACAGAGTATGATCAGCTTGACCCTGTATATAGTATAGCTTCAAAATAACCTTTGTGAATTCATCAAATCAGGCTTAGGGAGATTGTTTAAGGCAGTACAATGACTTTTTGAGTTTGCAAACCTAATTCATTGCCATGCCTTTTTCAAAACCATGTGGGATTTTCATGTAGACTTCCTCTTTAAGGTCACCATTTAGAAAGGCATTTTTTATGTCCAGTTATTGCAAGTACCTATCTTGGTCGATAGCCAATGAGAGAATAATTCTGATAGTGTTAAGCTTTGTGACAGGAGCAAAAGTTTCTAGATAGTCTCTCTCATATGATTGTGTAAATCCTTTAGCTACCAATCGGGCCTTGAATCTCTCAATTGATCCATTTGCTTTGTACTTTATAGTGAAAATCCACTTGCACCCCATGGGCCTTTTCCCAGTTGGGAAATCAATAATAGTCCATGTTCCATTATTTTCAAGTGCATCAATCTTATCTTGTACTTTCTTTTTTTCACTCTGAATTTTGTAATGCCTCTTGTATTGTGCTAGGAACCTGAATATCATCAAGAGAAGTAGCAAATGCTTTGTAAGATGGTGATAGCCTTTCATAAGTAATATATTTCCCAATTGGATGACATGCACATCTCCTAACAACCTTCCTCAATGCAATTAGCATGGTGGAGTTATCAATGTTGGGAATTGACATATCTCCAGCCTTATCCGTATCTATGTTTTCTTCAGGTGGACTTGAAATTGAGTCAATATATTGGCCACGTGCTGGTTGTGATCTATCGTGCTCTAGCTCCTATCTTTTCCTCCTCCTGAAAATATAAAAGAAGGCCAGGATGAACAATAACAAAAGAGAATCGACCTGAGAAATAGAGAAGAGACAGCCAGAAAGAATCTACTAGAGAGAGGCGGCCTGAAGGGATTAGGGTTTAGAAAACTATCTGTGATATCATGAAAAATCTCTTAACTTATTATTCTTCTTGTTAAAAATGGTACTATATATATAATAAAGGAAATAATTAACTGGCTTAATTCTTTTCTAAAATTTAAGAAATATAATCATATGAGAATAATTCTTTCCTAAAATTAAGAAATAGATTTATAGGATAAGATCATAATTGATCTCTCATTTTATTCCTAAAATAAATTTCCTAATCAAGAAATAGAATCATAGGAGAAGATCACAATCAATCTCTTCTTTTATTCCTAAAAATAAATTTCTCTTAAAATAAATTTTCTAACTTTAACTTTCAAATATTCAACATCTATGACTCGATAACTGATATTTATATGATTTCAGAGAGAAACAAGAGGGGGGGATTCTTTAAAAATGGCTATAAAATTCAAAATTCAAGGAACAAAATATATAACAAAACAAGCCCACACACACTGGATTGCACAAATGTATAATATGAACTTATTTTTGGGCCCAGAGAAGCCTTTCTTATCGTTTTGGGTCCCCTTCTGTTCTATTCTTTTTTCATGTTCTAGATTTGATTTTGACACTTTTAAACCCCCAAAATGCCTTTTGAGACAACTATAGGTTATATTGGAGGATTTTGAGCTAAATATTTTAGCAATTTTTATCCCAAAAGATATAGACTCTACCAAAAGGTGAAATTATGATCCATGAGATATACCTTGGTTAACAACCTTGTAAGGAGATCTACATTGATGCTTAGAGAGTGATCACGCCATGGAATTCTTTCGAATTCTAATTTCACATACCCAAGTTTTTTAAGCCCTAGAGTATTTTTGGACTTTGACGTTCAAAAATAAAGGACAGCTGATACAACAACAACAACATCAAGCCTTTGTCCCACTACGTGGGGTCGGCTACATGAATCCTTTTTCTCCATTGTGTCCTGTTAAAAGCCAAATTCTCATTTAAATCTAATAAAGAAAGATCATTTCTAATATTTTCTAACCAAGTCTTTTTAGGTCTATCTCTGCCTTTCTTAACATAAGTCAAATATAATACCTCTACTTTCCTAACCGGGTCATCGGAAGGCTGCCGTTTTATGCGACCAAACCTCTAAGGCGACTCTCTCTAATCTTACCTTCCACTGGAGCTACTCCAACCTTTTCACGTATATGCTCATTTCGTATCCTATCTCTAAGGGTAAAGCCACTCATCCACCTGAGCATCCTCATCTCTGCAACACTTAGTATTATGCTTCTCTTTTAATGGCCAACATTCGGCACCATAAAGCATTGCAGGTCTCACCACCATCTTATAGAATTTTCCCTTCAACTTATAGAATTTTCCCTTAAGTTTAAGGGGGACTTTTCTATCACACAACAAGCCCGATGCATTTCTCCACTTGAACCATCCAACTTGAATTCTGCTGATAATATACCCATCTATTTCTTCATCACTTTGGACAATAGATTCAAGATATCTAAAATGTGTACTCTTATTAATGACTTGATCGCCCAAAGTCATAATCCCCTCCCTAGGTCAATTACTACTAAAATTACACTCCATATATTCTGTTTTAGATCTACTCAAAGCGAAAACCTTTAGACTCTAAGGTTGACCTCCATAATTCAAGTTTACCTTCAACTCCCTCTCTAGTCTTATCAATAAGAAGAATATCATCAGCAAAAAGCATACACCAAGGTACATCCTCTTGCAAATGTCTAGTGAGAACATCCATAAAGCAAAAAGATACGGGCTTAAGGCTGATCCTTGATGTAATCCAACCGAAATAGGAAAATACTTGGTCAAACCACCTTGTGTTTGAACACAAGTAATAGCTCCTACATACATATCTTTAATGATTTGAATATAAGCATTATTAACTCCTTTCTTTTCAAGAACTCTCCATAGCACTTCTCTTGGAACTTTATCATATGCTTTCTCTAAATCAATAAATATCATATGTAGATCCTCCTTATTCTCTCCATATTTCTCCATCAAACCTCTCAATAAATGTATGACTTCCATAGTAGACCTACCTGGCATGAATCCAAATTTATTTTGAGAAACATTCGTATCATGCCGCAACCTACGCTCCATAACTCGCTCCCATAGTTTTAGAGTATGACACATTAACTTAATTCCTCTATAATTCGCACAATCTTGTGCATCACCTTTATTCTTAAAATAGGAATTAACACACTCATTCTCCACTCATCTAGCATATTTTTAGTCTTCAAAACAGTATTAAAAAGTTTAGTAAGCCAAGAAATTCCTTCATCTCCTAAGCATTTCCACACCTCTATTAGAATATCATCAGGTCCAACAGCTTTTCCATGCTTCATTTTCTTTAAAGCCTCTCTGACTTCGGTTTTACTAATACGTCGATAAAAACATAAATTTTTATTTTCATTTAGGGTGCTAAGGTTACTAAAGTCAATCGTATTTTCACATTCTTCATTAAAAAGATTAGCAAAATATCTCATCCACCTTTGTTAAATATCATCTTCTAAGAAAAGTACTTTTTAATCTTCATCCTTAATATACTTCACTTGAACTAAATCCTTACTACTCCTATCTTTTTATTTGGCTAACTTATACATATATCTTTCTTCCTCCTTAGTATCTAATCTATTATATAAATCATTAACAGCTAAGATCTTTATATAGCATATTACTTTCTTAGATTCCTTACGTGCCTCTTTATATATTTCCCAATTATCAGAATTTTTACCTTTAAACCAATTTTTATAGCAAATCTTTTTATTTTTTATCTTTTCTTGCACATTTGGATTCTACAACTAACTATTTTTATTATTAGAAGCTTTTCCCTTTGATACTTCAAGCACATCTTTTGTAATAATCTTAATATCACTAGCCACTTTTTCTCACATAACATTAGCATTCTCATGCACAGACAAAATCTTAAGATCTAAAATTTTACTCTCAAAAATATTTTTGTTAATATTCTTTAAATGCCCCCATCTAATTCTAAAATAATGTTTTACTTTATTTTTAATTTTCTGCCCTCTTATCTTAAAATCCAAAATTAATAATTGATGTTTGGTACATAAATTTTTACTCGGAATAACTTTACAATCTTTGCAATCTAAACGATCTAATTTTCTTATAAGAAAATAATCAATCTGAGTTTTATTATATCCATTTTTATAAGTGATGAGATGCTCATCTCTTTTCTTAAATAAGGTATTAGCAATTAAAAAATCATAAGCTAAAGAAAAATCTAATATGGTTTTACCACCTTTATTTGTCGTTCCAAACCCATGGCCACCATGAATGCTTTTAAAATCATCTACCTCTCTACTAATATGTCCATTTAAATCTCCTCCAATAAAAACTCTTTTTTCTAGAGGTATCTTTTGTATTAATTCTTCTAAGTCATTCCAAAATTTTAATTTTGACCCTATATCCAAACCTACTTGAGGAGCATAAACACTTATAATATTAACAATCTTAGCATCAACAACAATCTTTAAAGCTATAATTTTATCTCCAATTCTATTAATTTTTATAATATTATCTTTCAAACTTTTATCTAAAATCACACCTACATCATTTCTAGTACGACTCCTACCCGAATATCATAGTTTAAATCCTAAACTATCAATCTCCTTAGCATTCTCTCCAACCTATTTAGTTTCCTGAATGCACAGAATATTTATCTTCCTATGAATCATAATATCTATTAATTCCATTAATTTTCCTGTAAGGGAACCTATGTTCCAAGTTCCTATCCTAATTTTAGTTTCATGGACTAGCTTATTTGCCCACATCCGTCCTTGATGTGGGAACCCTTGCCTATTTAACACTGCACCCGGGCGCCGATGCAGCTGCTCTTGCACACTTGTCATTGTATTCAGACCATACAGCGCGTCGCTTTCAAAGGACGTCCTAGCATTAACACAATTTTTTAAAGGATTCATATCATAATTATTCGACAAGTTTTACGCTGGCTGTCGACTACCTAACGCAACCCTCCACTTTTCTCATCCAGGACTTAGGACCTGACAACGACAGTGTTAAAAGGCAGCTGATGCACTAATAGAATTTATAAATAGGCCATGTTTCTATATATTAGGACTTTGGATGGAGAGAATTCATAGGCTTAAAAAATTATAGAGCTTCAACACTATTTGGAATCCCAGCAAATCACCTTTGGGATTTCTCATGTCTAGATTTCTCCCTTCCCTCTCGTAGTTGCTCGATCTGTGATCCAACTAGAATGTTGCTTGTTTCCAACGACCTTATTACACTTCTAGCATAGCTCATCATCGACCAACCCGACTTCCATTATTGCTCGTTCATTGCCGTCACAGCGCACCATCAACCAACATCCATCGTCACCCATCCAACACCAATATCAACATATGCTGACGATTGTTGTCACCCGTCACCTATTGAAGCCAATTCTCATCATTACCCGTCCTCTAAGGCTTATTGTTGATCGATTCCGACATCTATTATCCTCTGTCTATCTACTAACTCCACTGCCTTGTAAGACTCTCCACCACCATCATAGGAGACAACTATTTTATTTTAGGCCTTACAATTTTGCCTCCTCTAGCTATAAAGAATGAGAGACCTTTGTAATCTTCAGCTCATATAATAGAAATGTCTTGATTGGGCTACTGGTGATTTTCCCCCTATTTGAATTTCACATGAAAACCTTACAACTCATGTGTGTTTTGTATCATTAATTTGCGTGTAATGGATTTGTGTAACGTCCGGATGATAAACTCTCTTTTACTGTTATAAATATTTTAGTCTGCAATAAAATCACAGCCATAACAGCGCAGTTTAAATCAAAAGATTTCATGCAAGCCTGAAGAGATGCTAGGTACTTAAATCTACCTTTAGAAGGCATAACTTTCTATTCCTTGGATTCTACTGCTATTATGGACTCAGAAGTGCAACCTTTATGTGGAGTAAATCCCATTATTCATTGTGGCTTAATGAATTCTAAAAATAAAATAAGAATTAGTATAGCCAGTGAAGTCAGCAAGCGCTGGAATCCCTTCAGTTCACTTCCATAAAAAATGAAACCAAATTTGTCATGTTTAAACTTTTCATACTTGAATTTTCCTTTGTTTCCATGAGTAGAGACCTGGCACTAGAGTAAGGTTAAGAACATAGTGGTAACGTCAATGATAAATTGTAGATAGTTCTCTCATAATTGAGATGAGAGGTCTTGATTGGTCGTGTTTCATTCTCTTACAAAAGATGTTAAGAACTTGTCTGAAAATTATTTGAAAAATTAGTTCAAAACTTCATTCTAATGTTAATATAATTATCCGTTGTGGTGATACAACAACAATAACAACAACAAGCCTTTATCCCACTACGTGGGGTCGGCTACATGAATCCTTTTTCTCCATTGTGTCCTGTTAAAAGTCAAATTCTCATTTAAATCTAATAAAGAAAGATCATTTCTAATATTAGCACTGCAACTGCACAACAGCATAAATTTGAGCCTGATTTCTCTCATGTTTATGAACATTAGCAACCAATTTGGCCTAATTTAAGTATAACCAAGTTAAATGTAATCATTATGAAGCCTTGTCTTGGTTGATATAATCAAAGCTGAAGCCAAGCTCGATTGTAACTTTTTAAAAGCTTAATAGTCGATATTTTTTCTATTAAGCTTTGGTTATATCTTTTCCATCAATTTGGGTTTTTATCGTAGTTGGTTGCCCCAAGTAGTGTTACGCCAAATTATATATATTAGAGTAAGTGGGTGACTTGAGGATGACAAAGGATTTTGAATGGATACAATAACACTTGTCATGTCTACTTTGGATTAGAATGGATAACTGAGCCATGGAGACACATTCAAACAGGAGAGTCATGGGCAATGTAGATTCACTGTATCTGAGGATTTGATAGCAATCAAGTTGATTATAAAATATCGACTGTGAATTGTGAATTATCTATCAACTAGGCCTTGAGGGATCATCAATTGTTCCAAATGACCCCTTCTGCTTGCTCTTTCATTGGTTAAGCATTAACCAGGTTGGTGACTAAAACAATGACCTACAGTCGCTCTTAAAAAGTGCAATTTCATAGTTTAACTGAGCTTAAAAAAATGAACATATCTTACATATCCTTCTCATATCACAAAAGCTTGCTTCTTGGAAAGTAAGCTGCCATTTTTTAACTCACACCTTCAACTACTCCATGACAAAGTTAGACCAATCAGCTTAGAGTACAAAGGAGTAACTGCATCCTCTCAACACTACAAAAACAGTTGGAAGAACAAAACAGACCCAAACCATTACCACCATTCCATCTCTGCTTATCAAGTAGTAGACCCAGACTTCATGTGGTCATGATGCCTGTTGGGTGCCGGGATCATGCATGAGAAGAAGGATTGTTTCTTTCGCTTTTCGCCGAACAAAAAAGTTCTCAATGGAACCTTAGATTTTGTGCTCGAGTGCCTAGAGTTTTGGTATTTTTGGTTCCCCTTCGAGCCCGAGAGATTGAAGCTCTTCCTCAATTTTGATAGAGCCTTGACAACCTCGGATTGAATTGCTTTCACATGATCCAAACCAGTTTGCAATTCCTTCGTAACTTTATTGTTTTCCTGCTGCATGTTGAGCAGCTCGCCCTGGAGCTTTACTGCTAGGTAAGGAGTGAACTTCGAGTCCTCAATTTCAGTGTCCCTCGAAGCCTTTGAAATCTCTTCCTGCATATTGCAGAGAGTTTTGAACCTGAATTGAAGCTCTCCTTCCAGTATTTCATTCTGCTCTAGCCAAACTTGGAGCTCAGTATGAAACTCCCTCAGTTTCTTATCGAGCAGCGACATATCTTGTTTTAATATATGCCTTGGGGATGCAGCAGCTGATCGAACTTCCTTATTATGCCCCTTGAGCATCTTCAGGTTAGCTTGCACCTCCTTGAAGGATGTTTCAAACTTCTGTATTTGATAATAAGAAGTGCTGAATCTTAGCCAGAAGTCGAGATTCTCATCAAGAAGAGCGTCCAGCTCAACTCTGAACTTTTCCTCAATGGGTGAAGTTTTATGCTGCTGATCTAAATAGCATAGTTTGACTTCCTCTTCGGAGCCAATGATCTCAATTGGAGAATCTGATTTGGTTGTAGTTACTTTAATGGTGCTTCCATTTTCTTCTTTGCTTTGCATTTGAGTTTCTTTCCGAGAACTTGCTGCACCATTAGGAGTGTGAGAGAACAGTTTCCTCCTTAAAGCTCTTATCTCCTGGTCCTTCACAGCATTCACACTCTTCAGATCCTGAATCTGTCCCATCATCTCGAAGTGGTACTCTTTGTTCTTCTTCTCCATCTCTCTCAGTCTCTTCTTCGCATCTTTGTAATTTCGGAGAATCGATGTGTACTCATAGAGTAGTATTTTATGCCTGTCTTCTGGCCCCTTATTAAACAGTTGCTGCCACCCAGAAATGCCTTCGCTGTCTTCAAGCTCATTATTCTCTACTAATGATGAGTCCATTCCATCAAGTTGTTCTACTTTTGATTTCTCTGAAGCATTAACTATCTGCGAAGAAGCTTCATTAGAATGTGAATTAGCATTAGGCTCAAGCTGCTCCTTCATATGTATCTCATTCTTTTGAGCTGCATCACCACTATCATCGTTAGAGTTATTTCTCAGTTCTACTCCATTACTCTTCTCCAAGTTTTCTGTTATTTTAGAAGCTGAACTGCTATCCTTCTCCTTATGACTAGGAGACTGTAGTTTTTCTGAAATATTATTCAGACCGTTGCATGCCTCTACAAAATGAGTTTGAAAGATCCCTTCCTCATCATGCACGTTTTTCTCAAGATCCTGAATTCTATGCAGCTTATCTTCTGCCTGCCTCACCCTCACATTCACTTCTTTGGAATCAGTTATCAAATTGGCTCTGTCTTCCTCCAGTTCCCGAAGGTGCTTCTGAAGCACATCAGTCTCCAACCTCAATGTCTGTATTTGCGCTGTTTGTGATGAGATTGTTACCTCCAAGCTTATGACTTTTTCTACAAGTTCATCAATCCGTTCGACAAGGTCGACAACTGATGTGTGAGAGTTAATCTGGAAGTGCTGCTTCACCTGTAAACACATAGAGTACAGATCCAGCCCTGCATTTTTATGGTGAAACACTTCATCGTTGGTCTTGCTTGTTTCTTTGTCAGACATCTTCTCCATGTCTGGTAAGCAATTCTCTCCCTTGAGGAACTGTAGTCTGTTTCTAGCTTCCCTAATTCTCTTAGATTCTATGTTTGCCTCTTCACTCGATTTCTTCTGTTGTTTCTGCAAGCTGACCAAGCTTTCTTCACATGATGTGATTGCTGTCGCAGCCATCAAGGCCCGGGCTTCATTGTCTTCAATTATGGAACTTGCACTGAACTCATCCTGTAAGGTGTATACCTCATCTTGCAAATCAGTGATCTGACTCTCAATCTCCCAGAACTTGGCAAGGCTACTCTCATAGGAACTCTTGATGAATTCTTTCTCCGTCTGGAGAATGAGAATTTCTTTCTGAAGCCGGTCTATTTCATCCTGCGCATTCTCCTTGGTGATATTTGAGCTTGCCTTATTGTGATGCCTCTTCAGGGTGGAGGCATCTCCACTTTTGTTTCGTAAGTTCATCTGGGGCACATCAACTTGTGGCACCTTGCGATGCTTACTGGTATCTATTGCAGTGAATGCTCTTGGTGAGCCATCATCATCATCATCTTGCATTGCAAACTGATCCGGGAAAGCTGCTGCAAGGGCATGGTTGGCCTTGTGCAGATCTCCTGAAATCCGATCGTATCGATCGGCCAAAGCTTTGTAAGCTCGATATGCCTCTTCAACGAAGTTAACCAATTCCGGTCTCCTCTGGTAGTACATCTCCGCCTTTTTGGCGAAGGAGTCGGCATCCACTTCTATAAGATTGATCATGTTTCTCACCATTTCTTCCATTTCTGCAAAGATATAGGAGCTAAAATCTTCTTTACTTGTACATAGGAAGGGAACAATATGAATTGTTCACAGTTATTCATCCAGACACAATTTTAATGGCTGTAAACTACCAAAGAATTGATAACACACATGCTGAGAAACAAATGCTATCAGATGGCCAACCTCTGTGCTCTTAAGCACATCTAGAAAAGCATTTAACTGTCCTCTCTAACAAGGCAACACAACTCCACCTCTCTAAAGTCTAAGTAGATATGTAGATTGCAGGGAAACCTCATTCATCTCTTAGCTACTTATCTTTTCCAAATCACCATCTTAACTCAAGAATTTTGATTTAAGAATCATGCTATTTAATAAAAGGCCATATATTTTTATTTTATTTATATTTTAATATAATTAACATATATATTTGATATTTTATATATAAATTATTTATATTTTACTCAATATCAAATAAAAATGATGGCGACCCTGGTGGTGGTTGTTTTTAAAAATGCTAAGGGGTATTTGGTTGGAAAAAAAAATGCAGTGTAAAATGAATGCATTATAATTGAAATGCTGAGGAGTTATTTGGATAAGTGTAACATAAATGCAATTGATTAATTTTTTTTTTTAGTTTGAAGTAAAATGAATGTATTATAAAATTCAAAGATAATGGTGATTGGTGGTGAGCAGTGGTGGTGGCTGGTGGCCAACAAAGGTGGTGGAGGTCGACGGTTGCAGTGGCTGTCGATGATGGATGGCAGCCATGGCCGCCAGAAGCACGTGGCGGCAACGGAGGGTAGGCGACGAGTGGTTGTTGTGGCTATTAGAGGAGGCTAGGGGTGACGACGGCGGTCAACAGTGGTCGATGATTGCTAAGATGGGTGCCGTAGTAATGGTGATGACAGGCAATGATGATGGTAATAAATTTATGGTATATTTGAAAATCGTTCAAATCACACAAAATCCAAATATATTAAATTTACACTATAGGTGTATTTAAAATACACCAAAATTTTACTTCAACATAAACATCAATATTTTCAAAATCTTTGTATTTGAAATACTTTACACCCATTTTATATCAAATCAAATAGCCCTTAAAGCAACTAAATTTTATTTTAATGGTTTTTTAAAACAATTTGATTTATTTTAAAATAAAAAAATTTATTTAAAACACATTTATACTAGCATATTTTTAATAAATAAATAAATAACAAAATGGATGCCAAACAGGGCTTAAAATTTTGCAAGTATGCTTTCCATTATTATAAACAAAAACTTTCAAATTCGACCGATAAAAACCTATGACATTGTTTCCAATGCCTTCTCGAGTAAATCTTCCTCATGCTCGGCTAATATAAATATGCCAAAGGAGATGAAAAAATACGACTTCAATGAGAGTAAACAGCAAAACAAATGATGCTGCTGATCACAAAGGGCTGTAAGCGATTAGAAATCTTCAGGAAAAATATTTTTTTTCGCATTTTATTTATTTTAACTTGTATAATCCAATATGCATTTGCAATTATCTAGCAAGAAGCTGGTGGTACATGACAAGGGGAACTTACATTCAAGGGGGCCCACTTGAGGAACTCGCGTAGAACTTGCAGAAGTATTTGCCTGAAATGATCAAAAGACATCACTCGCCCAAGCCTTCTAAGGACCTTGCCCTGCACGAGGCGGATCAAGAATTCCTCTCTAGAACTAGCAGCTCAGCACTCGCCACATGCCTGGACCATATCTCTGTCATTCTCTTTCACCCAGGGCCACCATTTTCACCAAACTCAACTACATGAAAATGATTACGCATGAGACCGTCAGTTTGACTCACCACGACTATCTTAGCCAAAACACTCTCTTTCCACGATAGCATTTCACTCACTCTCATCTCAGGCGATCCCAGAGCTTCCATATAGATTATCGGCCATATCAACCAATCGCCAACCGTCGGTCCCCTCTCATCTCGGCACTTCAAATCGCTCTATTATAGTATTATACTCATTCTCGTCTGCTCAACACTACTAAACTCACTGGAGCTCAATTGACCTCACCCTCCTTCAGCAAATAAGAGGTAACACATGTCTAGAGTAGTGTGTAGCATTGTATTTTTTAACTTTTTATCTATGTGGCTTTTCATGTAGACTTCTAAATCCTACAAATAAGAGATGAGAAATAATTTGAGTGACTTTTTGGACTAATATGGTAGATACTTTGCCTTTTTTTAGAGTCATGATTTTTTTAATATTCTACATATTTTCCTCTCTCTCTCTCTCTCTCTCTCTCTCTCTCTCTCTCTCTCTCTCTCTCTCTCTCTCCATTCTCTTACATATTCTCAATTCACTTGCTCACTCTTGGTTTCAACTCGAAGGTCCGGTATCTTCCAAAGGGACAAATTTAAATTGTTGACCTCCACATATATTCCACGGTCAATATGAATGAATGCATCGACATGACAACGATCTAACAACGCATCTTTAATACTTCAAAATCTTAAATCTCATTTCTCTTTCATTTTAGCTTAATCCCATCAAAGATGACTGGCTATTTGATATCAGAAATCAAATGAGATTTACACTATATATATATATATAGCGAGAGAGAATTGCATTTTTCTCATTTTCATCATTTTTTTTATAGATTTGATAATTTTTTTTATTTCATTCATTTTCGATTATATTCAAGTTCAAGAATTCTCCCAAAATTATTTTGTTCAGATTTTCGTTTTGTCAAATTTTTAGCAGCCTTTAGACGTCTCCGCCGCATAGGGGGAATCTTTGAGGAGCTTGGGTCTGCCCACCAGGTCAGAAAAGACACGAGTAGGTTGTGTCCCAAGACATCATGGCCATATATTTTTTATCTCACCACGTCAAGAAAGAAGTTAGTGGGTTTTCGTGTATCTGCACGAGATTTTTTAGTTGTAGAAATTACACGTTCATGTGTTAAGAAGTCGACGACAACGGCAAAGATTTGCGATGAGGATGAAATTTTTTTATTAATTTTATTTTCTGTTTTGATTTTTTTTGTTTATTTTGTGATTTTTATTTTTTTTAATTATGACTAATAATATATAATAATATTGAGAGAGAGGTGGCTGTTGGAGTTGGGATGTTTGTTGTTTGGGTGTGGAGTTGTGGTTTGGTGAGGTTGCTGTAGCTCGGTTGGAGAGTGAGCTGGTTGTTTGGGCTAAGGAGATCAGGTGAGCTGCTATGTATTGGTAGAGAGGAGTGGAGGAATATTGGCCGTAGAGTGCAAGGGCAGCGGCTGAGTTATTGGTTGTTGTAATGGAATTGTGGGCTTGAGGTGGCTGTTTGAGAAGTGTGGACGGCTGCAGGTGAGTTGAGAGGAAGGAGCTGGAGTTGGAGGTTGCTAGATTTGTACTTGGGTCGAATGAAGGGACTGCAAGCAATTAGTTTCGCCGGTGGCTTAGAGAGTGTTTCGTGTGATGGAAGCAGCGAGGGAGGAGCAGAGTGGAGAGGTTGGGTTTGGAATCAGCAGTAGGAGGCTGAGTAGCAGCTGCCGTGCAGGGATGAGCGTCTGGGTTGGCGGTTTTCGTGCGAACAGAGCAGAAGACGGGGAGTTTGGAAGCTGGAAGGTGGGCTCGGGCTTGCTGCGATGGGATGAGGTAGTGAGTTGACGTGAGATGTAGAAAGCTTCTGTAGTTACAGGCTTAGTTTGATTGGGCGTTTTTTGGTGCTTATTTCTTTTTAAAGCAGTAAAATTTATTTATTTTTATTGTTTGGTTTGTCAAATCTCGTTCCCAATAACTCCATTTTTTCCATTTTTCTGCTGTTTTGAAAAAGCTTTTTATATATGTTTCTCCGTTAGAAAACTCTTTTTTCTGAACCGATGTTTCTTAAAACTATCTTTTATAAAAGTACCAAATAACCAAACGAAGCAATAGTAGTTGTGTCGATCAGCATCAGGGATGAAGGAAGATAGTTGCGTGCGGTGCAAGCGGGGAGAGGAGAAACGACTGGCTGTAGGGATGGAGAAATTATTCTGTGCGGACGCCCAACTCTATATCCGGAGATCAATCAAAATGATGTATCAGAGATCAATTAAAATGAGTCACATTAATAATATCGAGCGCCGATATTGAGCCTCAGTATCAACATGATTCATCCTAAACGACGTTAATAATTTCTCATAAGAAGAAGGAAAATGGGAGAAGGTTGGATTTTTGAGTTTTCTCTCTTTGTTTTTTTGTTTTAACAGCGGGATAAGCGGTGAAGGTGCATGTTAGGAGACACCTAAGCATACGGAAGTCTGAAGGCGTGTGAGACAGCATGACCGCATCAGTTATGCATTAACTAGGATAGTGGAATTGTCAGTTTCTTTATAAAATAATATGAGAATATATATGGACTTATAATTTACAATAATAAACTTCATTTATGAAGTCAACATTTTTATTTAAGAAGGATTAATCTAAACATTTTTAAAACTGCGAAAATAATATATATATATATATATAAGATGAAATAAATTTAAAATAAACTCATTCATTTCATTCTCATATTACTTTCTTTTTTTTTCATTCTTTCTCTGATTTTTATTATTATTCTTTTAATATGCATATTTTAATGATGATTTTTTTTCTCGCTCATCTCTAAATTTATATTGCCGCTTCGCTTAATTTATCATTTTTTGTGTATACTGATTTATGTATTGTATAGAGGCAAACTTTGGATGTCAATTTACAAATCAACTTAGGCAATATGTGTCTATTTTACGAGTAATGTCCACATTCAGGATGCAATGACAAGGTCGATTTCATAAACAAACAAACATCATTCGGGCGACTTCCCTATCACTTTCGTTCATGTTAGCTTGAATCAAACATGAACGGACCACTTTTGATCAATTTGATGTTTCGAAGAAGACGGTGCAGCCATTTTGTGTTCAAACGTCATTTGATGGTTTTTGCACAACGTCGTGCTTGTCATTAATCATCTTGCATGCTAGCGATGCTTTCTTTAGTAAATTTGACATTCTAGACATATTGACTCACTCTGTTTGCATATATATGAAGTTTAACTAAGTTCGCATGACGTGTGGAGTTAGTCGATTGATGTTTAGCAAGTAGGATTTACAATTAAGAGAGAGAGAGAATCACATTGCTTTGAAAGATGTATCAGCACTTTGAAAAGCATGCACTTATATTGATAAGTATACTGGTGTATTGATAACTCTTAATTACTTTGATAAGTATGCTAAGATGTTGAGAAATTTGCTAACACCTCGACAAGCACACCGTAATTCTGAGAAGCATTCCCTTTATTTAAAAAAGGTACACTTAATCCCTAAAAAATGCAATTGCATGCCTCAAGAAATGCACCAGTATACTAATTGACTCTTTATGAATGAACAAAAATTAGTACTTAAAAAAAATGCACGAGTATACCAAAGTGATATTTCCTTGAAAAGCATGCCACTGTTTTGAAGAGTGTGTAGCCGAGAAATATATAACTACTTTAAAAAATGTGTGAAAGCTTTGAAAGTACGCCTCCGAATCCGTAATATACATACAAGCGGATAGAAGGTGTTGCTCTTAAAATTTAAAATTTAAACATTACACACATGCCAAGGACAAAAATTCGTGCAAATACTCAGAATTGAATATTAAAAAAAACACGCATGTGCTTTGACAAAATGCTCTAAATATATAAATATAAAGTCTAAGAATACTGCGAGGGAAAAATTATTTTCAAAGATGCTCCTAAATTTCAAAAGTTAACTATTTTTTAGCTAAATTTCAATTAAAAATATGAAAATTTAAAATTTTACAAATCCAAATATTCAAGTAAAATTTATTCAAAACTTAAAAGAGAAAATCTATCCATCATCTATAAATATTTGTTAAATATGTTAAATTTAATAATAACTTCAACTCACAAAGAATAAATGTCTTGTTGAATGTATCATTTTGATTCTCTCAAATGATTTCTTGCCAACGGGGACATGACACATGCCCTCTGACTAGATCGTTTTGCTACAAAATAACATTATTATATTACGGTTACGGCCAAAGCTCGTATGTTCCATAATGATTAAAAGCTCATTGAGTAATGAATCATAGAGTTCACTTGATAAGGTATAAAGCTTTCTATTAGCTAAAGTTGACTAAAATTTGTCTTCTTAAACAAGCATTCATCCTAAGTATACAAGGTAACCTTAGACAAAACAACTCATGGTTGTTGATAAGGATCCTTTAGTCAAGTTGGGTTGATCATCTGACTAAGCAGACAAGGGACCATGATAGCTCGGGATGCCAGAACCATAAGATCTTGATCGGATTTGTCATCATTCCCCTCACCATTCACTTTAAGTATATGAATAATTAATTTAAAATTTTCTAAAAAATTTCACATACTTTTACTATAAGCTAAGCACTTTGTATCGACATAATGACTAACCTTAATCGAAAGTTCTCTCTCATCATCAAGAGGGGTATTAATCATAGGTGATTGCCCCTATAGGAAACCTAGAACCAAATTATAAAGTCCTCATGAAATGAGGATGAAATCTCTAGGTAATGCTTTATCTTAAACTCAAATTCAATCTATCTTCTAAAAATTTGACTTGAAACATCGTTAAAACTCTCTTGAAAGAGGTGAGGCAGGGGCACGAATTTTTAGAGCCCACATAAATCCTAACAAAACTGCTTACTTTGAATGGAAACCTAACTTTCTTAAGCACGGTTTAATATTGAAATATAAGATAATGCTATGCATCATTGACTCGCTTTCATGCAAAAAAAAAAAACTGCCAAGCATTATGCTACGCAATTGAAAAATGTGAAAGATGTAATCAGCTTAAGCTTCATTCCACAAAGATCCAAAAATTAATTTCGACACGAATACAATAACTGTACTAAGATTAATCTGGAGAAAAATGGTGGCCAAATTTATGATCCATGGATGCCAATAAATCCTACTTCTCATCAATTTATCAAGAAATAAACCCTCATCAAGCATTTAAAACCTAGAAGGGCATCTACATCACCAAGAAAATTTTCAACAAAAAACTATTCCCAAATTCGTATACTTCCATCATTAACAAAAAGGGAAGGTGAAGAACTCACCTTGGAGATTGCTGTCAAGCCATCTGGACTGCTTCGTCCGGATGTTACTCGCCCACCACCATGAATAGGCATTGCTTGCTGCTCTCTGCAACATCTTCTTCTTCTTCCTCTTCCTTTCCTCTTTCTTCCTCCCTTCCCCCAATCTCTGAAACCAATGTGACGCACAGCTACCTTCAAGGATCAAAATGCCTTATTTGAGAAGGACAAAGAGAGATAGAGAAAGAGAGGGGAAGGAGAGGAGGAAGAAGAAAAGGTAAAAAAAGCGAGAAAATACAGGAAAGGAACAGAAAGGACGAGCGCTATAAGCGGACGTGTTGCTTTGGCTGTCCCGAAATGGTTCTCTACATAGATTGATAGGTTAAGATTTATCAAAGCATGTAAAAACACCTTTGTTGAACTGGCCCTAACAAATCACATTTATTGGCAATATAGAGAAGGAAGATTACACATGGCAAAAAATTTTAATATGAAAAATTGGAGAAAAAATTATATGATTTAGCCCAATTGAAATAAACATATCAATTTGAGTTTACAAATACAAAAATTTACCTTTGTTTGTAACTATAGAAAGCATGATACAATGTAAAAATTAGTGTTAAACATAGCTAAGGGATGAAAAATATCATCAAGCAATGATGTTGGTGGAGAGTGATGATAGGCAATGGGAGTTGAATGTTACTGAATGTTAGATGATGTCAGATGACAAATACATGATGTCGTGGGTAATATGTTACATGCATAGTTTAAGAGTTGACGGGCATGAATCGATGATGATCATTGTAAGATTGTTAGTATGTCACTTAGTTAGAGCTTTAAAACGAAATTGGAATATGAACATAAAGATTTATGTGTATGTAATGTTTAGTTAATCTAACGGATCGTTTGGATGACTGCAACGTTTTGTAAATATGGTTTAAAGTTGTTGCTGGGAAAGTTTTTTTTTTTTAATGTGCTATAAAAAAAGATTTTATAGCACAAAAAAGTTTTAAAACAGTAAAAAAGTAGTAGTCAAATAAAAATTATGATTGCAATCTAAAAAATAAAACTGTAATTATAACTCTCAAACAAAGACTAAATCATATTTTATATCAAAATCCAAATATCTTTAAAAATAGATCATAGTACTCTTAATTACATTTTGTATTCTTTTGAGAATAAGATTAAAGCAATTAAGGCTTCGTTTGTGACAGTTTTCTCATTGTTTTTTCAAACAGCTTTTTAGTAAAAAAAATTCTAATTGAAATTTTTTTTAACTAAAACACTGTTTCAGAAAGCATTAAGAAAACTGTCTCAAACGAACCCTAAATGCACACTCTCTTAACATGTTTGAAGGAATATATGACCCATCGATCAAAGAAAAATATTATATTTTTTAAAATAATAAATTTAAACTATATATTTTGAGGTTTGTTACTTATCATTAAAAAAAAAAGTTAAAATAACAAATTCAAGCTATATATTTTGAGATTCATCACTTATCATTAAAATACAAAAGACATGCAATTGCTCGTTATTTCAAGAGCAAAAGGGTTGTCACAATGCAAAGAATGTTTCAGAGATGAACCTTTAAATCATATTAGGGAAAAAGTTTTTTTTAATGCAGTTTATAGAAAATACTGTATAAAGATATTATAAGATGATGAGATAGAGAATTTGCAATGCTTGAAAATATCAAGCAATCTCCCAAATGGATTGTCTTAATGAATCGATTGCCACAAAATTGAGTTCGAGCCGACTAACAAGCCGGATTAGCTCACTTACACACCTATGTGAGGTTGCCTCCTATTTTCTCATCATTAAACCAAAATAAATTTAAATCACCAAAGATCAACCAGCTAGAGGCCACGAAGAAGAACAATCCAATAAAGTATTGCAAAGATATTTTCTGTCGTGTGCATCATTTGTAGTATATATTGTAATAGTTCGTATTTTAACATAATCAAATAAATTTTTTCAGGAGTTATTGTAAATTCAAATTACAAATCATCTTTGGCATAAGATAGATGTTATAGTGATTTAATTACACCGCTAAAAAATAATTAAAAAATTACACTAATTTTTTTATAATTTTTAGGCACTAGTGAGAATCCTTAAAAAATTGATACATATAGGTACAAGTTGGGGTTTTAAGGTCGTCAGGTATTTATTTTGCAAACTGATTTTATCATAATTTTCTAAATAAAATAGATATTTTTATATAATTTTTGAAGCCCCAAAAAGATTTATATAAATTTTATACTAAAAATTAATTAAATTCTATAATTATATTTATAATATATTATTATTTTATTATTAAATATCTAATTCCATTATTAGATTTAATTAAAACCCTTTTAAGTATTTTGCTTTCTTCATTTTTTCAAACTAGAAAGATGTAAGAGAGGAAAGAGAATTTGAGATTTGGAGGCCGTAGGAGATTTTTGTTTGTCGATCCTATTGAAAAATTTATTCATCTCACTATAAGGAACCATTATCCGGTTTTTTATTTCAATAATTTGATATTTTTTTTCAATTAAATTGGTATTTCTGTTACAAAAAAAATGAGGATAATTTTGTATTGATAAAACTTTCACTACGTAACTCTTTATATGTTACAAATATTGAGATTATAAACGTTTTAAGTATTTATCTAAGATTTTTTGCCCTATGATTTTGAAAAAGCAGGGAATTTTATCAATTCAAAATTTTATTTTGACATCTAAAATATAAAAGAACAATTCTTTCAAATTAAATTATGGAGCATGACATATATAAAAGTAGAAAAACACGTAAAAAGAGTCCCAATTACTTCCCTATGAATAAGTTGGGTGGAGACGAGGATGGGATTGAAGGAGATCCTAAGAGGGTTCTATTTGATCCAAATACAACCTCAGTAACAATTAAAATCATTGCAATAATTTTCTTTTTCAAAAAGCAATATCATCCTAATGAAAAAAGATGATTCAACAAAGATTTAAAATTTGTTTTAGCCTGATCAAAAAGTCCAATGATATCAACACAATTCTCCTATAGAAGTTCCTACAATATAATCAAACAAGCATCCATCCACTTATAGCCCCATTACATTCCAATATGCAATGCTAGAGACATAAATAAAGGCAAGAAAGGTCTTTCATTTTGTGGGTCATTTTAGGAGGCTTTGGAGTTGAACGCGGCATGCTTAAAGTGGGATTTCAAAAGCTTCATTTGCAGAGATTATCAAAGATATAAAGTCAAGATGCTCATAAGGGAAACCTCGAATGAGTTATGAGCCCAAAAAAGTATCAACTATAGGACTATAGAACAGTGAAAGCGTTAAATCTCTCAAAAAGGCTGTGTTATTCCCTTAGGGACTGCACTTTAAGGTATATAGCAGCATGGATGAGAAGGGTGTGGAAGTTAGTGACTGAAAGAGGAGAAATTATTCTGTGCAGACACCGGATCATCTGAAGGCGAATTAAAGCGTGTCACGTCACTTGGTACACAGCTGCGGTGCACAATAAAGAGGTGACGTGGCGTGCTTTAATTTGTCTCCGGACGGCGTCCAGTGACAGCACAAAATAATTTTTCCTAAATGAGAGGAGATGAGCATGAGATTGAAAATAAGAGATGCGAGAGTAGGAGGAAAAGCCTTATCCTTATGGCATCTGCCAAATGGATAATTCCTACACCTACCCTTGCT
The DNA here is from genome assembly GCA_019925795.1 of Dendrobium chrysotoxum. Classification (NCBI taxonomy): domain Eukaryota; kingdom Viridiplantae; phylum Streptophyta; class Magnoliopsida; order Asparagales; family Orchidaceae; genus Dendrobium; species Dendrobium chrysotoxum. The sequence continues at coordinate 17,822,515 of CM034302.1, forward strand.
CCTACTACCTCTTCTATAGGATTAGGCTTTTGTTAATAAATATTTTTTGGAGCAAGATAGTTCATTATGCGTAAAAATGGCATATTCGCTAGGTACTTTTACAGTGCAGGATCCTGTTTCAAGGAAATGAAAGGCTCTACTTCGAACAACAAACAGGCCTCACTGCAGCTTCCAATTAATTATAAGAGATTGCAAGCACACTTCCATTCATATGATCTACAAGAGTCGTAGTTAATATAGGACAACTTCAAACAGCTGCATTATTATTCACCAATCTTGGCAACTGAACAACTTAAAAACAGGAACAAAACCAAGATTCTAACTACTTGAAACAAATTTTTCTTTATTGGATATCGCTATAATTCCATCATGTTACAATAAAATGTGTTAATTTACATTGAAAATCTATTGCAGAGTGCATGACTTTACATTAACCCCGGCTGGTGATTGAAAGTGAGCTCTGATTAGCCAACAGACCCTTCTAACTTAAGGTTCATGAGAGCATTTACCTCTGCGGCAAATTCTAATGGGAGCTTATCAAAAACGTCCCTGCAGAAACCACCAATCATAGCTGCAACAGCCTTCTCTTGATCGATTCCCCTCTGCTGAAAGTAAAATAGCTGATCTTCACCAATCTTGGAAGTGCTTGCCTCATGCTCAATACGAGCAGAGGGATTCTTTACCTGTTTAAAGAGCAGCAGAACTTTCCATCAACAACAATGATGAACTAGTCAAGCCATACAGAGAAATAGGAAGCAAGAAATTATGCAATCAGCATGAGTGTTTTTCAATCGCTATACAAAGCAATTATATTTCCATCTGATGAAAAATTTAAACATTTCAAACTTTATTGGAAGACAGGCAATGAGAAGAAATCGTTATATTACATAAAGCTTGATTCTAATCGCCTAGACCACATGGTTGTATGAAAAATCTCAAGTCACGCACTGCTTGTAGCCAGTAACTTTTCTCAACACGAGGTTTCGGTATTTGAGCAAATCAGTTACCTTTATGCTCAGATATGACCTTCCGAGTTAGAATTCTAGACAAAAAATATTTGTTCATCAATCAAAGCGGATAAAAAACCAAAGTTTCATCCAAGATTTTAATAAAATACATTTATGGAGGGAAGGGGAGAGGTTATATCAGACATTGGCCTATCTAATCGGGTATTATTTCTAAAATTTTGACTTACAATGCAAACGAAGCATTTGTATTATCATGCGAGTTCTATAAAAAAAAATTAAATAATTTAAGAAATTCCTGAAATCACAAAACATCATCATCATCCAGGCTTTATCCCAATTGTTTGTGGTCTCTGTAAGCTGAGCTCAAATAATAAAACAGAAGAAACTTGTTGCCAAACATTTGTTCTGTTTTCACTGCACTTGAGGCTTAAGAAGATGAACTTAAAAATGAGAATAAAAAGAGAATTAAAATTAATAAAAAAATAAGTAACACGCCCACTTTTTAGCATGTTCAAACGAGTTGGTTAGCCAAAACAGAAATAAACATATATAACAGGTATTGTGCTCTATCACCTAGGGAAGAAGAAGAAAGATAGTGGATGACATCGAGAGCCAAATTGTAAATGGGATGAACCGGAGGAAGTCGTGAAGAGTTACAGAGAAGAAAAAGTGCAAGGGCTAAATTTTAGATGGGATGAACGAGAAGAACTGGCTAAATAGTGGCAGATCAAAACAACTTTAAAGCTAAACGAATTCAAAGAAAACAAATAGAAGAAAGTAGTATAAGAAATGTTTTAGATCAAAATGCCAGGTCACGGGATAAACTGTTGATGGATGAATAAGAAAAAGTAGTTCAAGAGTTACAGATCATAGTAAATTCAAGCCTTAAAGAATTCAAAGAAAACTAATCATGAAAGATCAAATATCAGCTTTGTTTTACATCAGGAAGCAGACCGCAGAAAGGTTCCTAGAGAAGGCTTGACACAGTACAATTCGAGACAATAAGCACAAATCAAAATATGGATAAGGTGCAGCATGAGCATACAATAGAGACTGTTGGTAATATCCTTGAGGAAAGTTGAGATATGCTGTGATAACAGATAGTATATTACTTTAAAACTGATTCAAAGAGATAAGTCTATGAAACTAGAAAAATCAAATTTAGTATCTAAGAATAATAGTATGAATAGACAGTAGGGAGGATCTACATATTAATTCAGAGAAAGTATATGATAAAGTTTAAAAAAAAGTGCTCCGGAGAGTTCTAGAAGAAAAAGGAGTTAATAATGCTTATATTCAAATCACTAAGGATATGTATACAGGAGGAGTTGTTACTTGTGCTCAAACACAAGGTGGTTTGACCAAGTATTTTCTTATTTCAATTGGCTTACATCAAGGATCAGCTTGAAGCTCATATCTTCTTGCTTGAGTCATGGATATTCTTACTAAACATTTGCAAGAAGATGTACCCATGCTTTTTGCTGATGATATTCTTCTTGTTGATAAGACTAGAGAGGGAGTTAAAGGAAAACTTGAATTATGATGGTCAACCTTAGAGTCTAAAGGTTTTCATTTGAGTAAAATTAAAACCGAACATGGAGAATAATTTTAGTACTAATAGATCTGGTAGAGGGGATTGTGACTTTGGGCAATCAAGTTGTTAAAAAGAGTACACATTTTAGATATCTCAAGTCTATTGTTTAAAGAGATGGTGAAATAGATGGGGATACTAATAGTAGAATTCAAGTTGAATGGTTGAAGTGGAGGAATGCATCGGGCCTGTTGTGTGATAGAAAAATAGCCCTCAAATTTAAGAAAAAATTTTATAAGATGGAGGTGATACCTATAATGTTTTATGATGCAGAATATTAACCATTAAAAGAGAAGCATACAATTAAGTTAAGTGTTATATAGATGAGGATGCTCGGGTGGATGAGTGAGTTTACACTTAGAGATAGAATACAGAAAGAGTATATACATAAAAAAGATTGGAGTAGCTCCAGTGATAGATAAGATTAGAGAGAGTTGACTTAGATGTTTGGTCACATAAAACGTCGGCCTTTCAAGGACCCAGTTAGGAAAGTAGATGTATTAGATCGGGCCTATGTTAAGAAAGATCGAGGTAGACCTAAAAAGATTTGGTTACAAAGTATTAGAAATGACTTTTTTTATTAGATTTAAATGAAAATTTGACTCTTAGGGCATATGTTAGGAAAGATAGAGGTAGACCTAAAGAAAACTTAGTTAGAAAGTCTTAGAAATGACCTTTTTTATTAGATTTAACTGAGAATTTGATTCTTAATAGAACATAATGGAGAAAAAATATTCACGTAGCCGACTACATAGTGGGATAAAGACTTGATATTATTGTTGTTGTAATTAGGATGAATAGATGAAGAAATCTATCATTAAGTAGACAGAGGAACAACAAAATGAAAAATCATATGGAGAAATTGACAAAATAATAAGGCTAGGCTTCATAACTATTGTTCGGATGGGTGAATGCTGCGGAAAGCATCGAGGCATAACATTCTAGGAGATTACAAGGATGCCAAGTGCAATAGAAATTCCAGGAATCAGCTACACAAATAAACAGAAGGCGGGATTCAAAATTAGGATCAGCATCCGCGAAAAGGCAAGAATGGCACTAGCAGCAAACATTAAAATTGTCAAGAGTAAAGCATTTGGTTGTGTTAGATAGAATTAATTAGACCTTGTACCTTCTAATTGCATGTGCATGCTTTATATGTGATTGAACATCCAATTACTCGCCCCTTATCATTATGCAGTGACGTATGGAAAAAAGGAGCAAAACACTCGGCACCTAAAATTAATTTAACCTTCATCTTGCACACAAAAAACAGATTGGAACTTGCAAATGCTGCTGTTAACGAAATAAGCATAACCATAACATATATATATATATATATATATATATATATATATATATATATATATAAGCTAGCAAAACTGCTAATTGTAATCACTACTATATAACCAGGTTCAATAAATTATAAAGATACTTTAACAAATGTACTTGTAAATATGGTACCATAGGTCCACAAAAAATATCCCACCTAACGCCTCTACAGGTCTGCCACTTTAAGAAAAACCTAACCTTCAAGGAATATCCACAACTGCTGTGGATTGTTCAGATTCCATCAAAAAATAATATTTTATTTATATTTCACTCCATCATGCATTAATATGCTAGGAAAGAGAGTGCTCCTAAACCAAAGAATAAGCATGATGAATCACAAAGTAACTATAGAACAGATCAAGCATACAAAAAATAACATCAAATTTTTTTGTGGTTCAGCTTAAGTAACCCTACACCTACATTCATGACCACACAAATATTAAATAATACACTGACCTTTAAAAGGGTGATGAAGGATTGCACTTCCATTTAAAATTGTGGATATGGACAAAAATATTTCTTGGTTTAGCTCAGAGAAAATACAGTATCTGCTGCAAAGATGAGGTCTATACATGGAAAAAGAGATGATGTTGTTACTTTAGCTCCTCCCTTCCTCTTTTTATTACATAAGTCTAAATAAAAAATATTCCCTACTATGACCAATTTTTCCTCTTTTACTATAACTGGAAATAGCAACATTTTTTTCAACTTCTTGAAGGATTCAAAGAACTCCCCTTACAAGCACAAAAAAAACTTCTTCCTTTCTTTCTCGAATAATACCCATATCCGCTCTCCTCCTCTCCTCTTTCTATTGCCTCTTATTGCAGGATGCATGAACCCATTGATAACTTCTCCTTTTCATAGTTGCAACGTGAGGTAGTATGTTTAATAGAAATTATGGATATAAGTTAAGTTATGTGCCCACCATCTTAGAAAAATTACCATAAATAGATCTTGAGTTTATAGCCAACAATATTGAAAAATCAAGTATAAATAGATATTGAATCTTGCAAGTACAAAAAAAGCTTCTTCCTTTCTTTCTTGAATAATACCCCTATCCTCTCTCTTCCTCTCCACTTTCTATTGCCTTTTATTGTAGGATGCATGAAATCATTGATTTCTTCTCCTTTTCATAGTTGCATCGTGAGTTAGTATGTTTAATAGAAATTATCGAAATAAGTTCAGTTAGGTACCCACCATCTTAAAAAAACAGCCATAAATAGATCTTGAGTTTATAGCAACCAATATTGAAAATCAAGTATAAATAGAAATTGAATTTGATAGCCATCAATCTTGAAAATCAAAATCAAATTTTACCCAAGATTATTAAGAAAATTTTAGACTCTACACCTACTAACCTCCCACTTAGAGTTAATATATATTTAGTGGTCGTATCTGAATGTTTCTCTATGCGACATCTTCTTTCACTAGCCGTGAAGATTAACTAAAGTTTTACAGTAGCTCAATGCATCAATGTCAAACTAGCAAAATTTTTCTTATTGTTACATTGCTATTTTATTTTGAATTTTTGCTTATCCTGCAATAATTATGTCATTTTAAGAGCTTTCACATGACAGAATATTTATTTTGTACTACTCTTCTAGAACTATTAGCAATATCTTTCACATTAGCTCCCACGTTTCTAGTGCTTAACGCCATATGCTTAGTATTATTCTTGCTTTCATGAGCTACCACCAAAGCTATTAAATTGAATACACCAGCATGTAACATTGCACTCTATACACATGAAGTTCAATAACTCAATTCATCTTTATAGAAACCAACTCATTCTTACAGACCCTAAGAGTATTAGTATTGCCAAAGAATCTATAACCTGCAATACTAAGAGCACTTAAAAATATCAATTTCTTCATCAAATATTATACATACTGACTCCAACCAAGGATATAGTTACACCACCATATGCCCTCAAATTCATAGTGTTAGAACCTCTAATCTTGCATGCAACTCAATTTTCTATATAAATACAACCAGAACTCAATTCATAAGTGAAAAATATATCTAAGTAAAAATTCATGTGATTAGAACAAGTTGAGTCCAAAATTCACTACTCTGTACACTTATTGTCTATAGCCAACAAGAGAGCATCACAAAATTTATAACAAGAAAATTTTACAACAGCACTTGCATCAACCTCCTTGTGGTTGTCATCTGCTTCTTGCTTTCTTCTCTTTAAAGCAAAATAATTATTTCTTTATCTGTCATTTCTTCTTATTATTAAAGCAAGTAATCTTGTTGAATTTATTATGAGATTTACTCTACTCATGACTAGCAGAGAACACTCGCTATGAGATCCCCTCAAATGTGCAATAAAAATTTAGCTAGGTGATAATCTCTCCCGAGCTTAGAAATCAACTCCTTTTAAATAAATGAATTACTGACATCCTTTAACTTTATTGTATCATTATCATGCAAGATGGTATCTCAAAAATGCTGGTAAGAAGATAGTAAATGGCACAATAGAAACAAAACTTGATCTTCATCATCAATATTCCTCAAATCTCAAATAATATAATTACACTCATACAAATGTTATTTAATAGAAATGCTGTTCTGCATGCAAAGTAAATGCCTAAATTTCGAATAAAATTTGTTTGAGAAGAATTTGGTCATGTACAAAAACTTCAGCTTTAGCCACAAATCTTCTGTAATTATTTCCTCTGAGATCTATGTCAAGATTTCATATGCCAAACGCAACTAAATCACTGAGAGAGCCTTCCCATCTATCTCAATTTTATCTTCTTCATTCATGATTTCAGACATCTTATAACATCCTATGAGCACATTTACAAGTCTATGGTGGACAAGAACACTAGTTCGCTAAAAGCCAAAACTCTTAGAGCCATAAAATTTCTAATTTTGCACTTCATATTCATCAAATTTTTCATAATCTCACTTGATGCTAGTTGTTAGGAAATGGAGTGCGCCACAACTAGAGGCAAGTATAATGAATCACAATGTAAAAGGAAAAGAAGCACCACAAAAAAGAACACCAAAACTTATGTGATTTGATTTAAATAAGCCCACACCTATGTCCAAAGCCACATAGAGAATGAATAATCCACGAACCTTCAAAAAAGGTACATGAAGGATTAAACTTCATATAATGATGGAGATATTGATAGAGATATCACTTTGCCTAGCCTAGAGAAATTATAGCCACTTGATGAAAAAATGAGGCCTATATGCGGAGGAGATGTTGTTGTTGCACTAGCTACTCTCGTCCCATCCTTATTGAAGGAGTCAAAATAAAAAATATTCATTACTATAATTAAGAGTTTCTTCTCTTGATACATTTGAAGATAGGCAACATTTCGTCCTTCTTGAAAAATCCAAATAACTTACTTTGCAAGCGCCAGAAAAACTTACCTTTCATTCTCGGATGACACCCCTCTCTTCACATCCTCTTTCTCTCCTCTTCTAGTTGCTTATTATTATGAGATGCACGAACCCATTGATTTCTTCACATTTTCATAGTTGCATCATAAGGTGGTAGGTTTAAAAGATGAAGTGCATTATACTTTGAGTTAGGAAGCCACCATCTTATATAAAAAAAGAACTGAAAATAGATCTAGAATTTGTAGCCAACAATCTTGAAAATCAAGTATAAATGGATCTTGAGTTTAGTAGCCATCAATCTTAAAAATTATATTCAAATTTTACCTTAAGAAAATTTAAGACTCCACACATAATATAATATGCCACATGGTGCTTAAGTTGATGAAAGCTACAAAAGATGAGGTTGAATAATTTAAGTCTCAATTTTGACATGAAGTATTCCCAATATTAATTCTTTCCTTCAATACCAAAAAGTATCTCTCCAACATTAAGCATATACATATACAATTACTATGTATGTATGTATATATATATAGTTCCAGAATAATATTTTCTTCTGTTCATGATTTTGCACAAGCCCAAGATGATGAATCCACTTCAACATCAACTTTATGCTACAAAAGGGCCTGCTTAAGAGGCGATAAGATTGTACTAGAAAATCTTCTATAAAGAAAATTGGAGTCAACTTATAGCATTTCTCTAGCTTAGCTTAACTATATCTTTCTTCAAAACTTCCAATGTGCTCACGATTTCAACTAATTCATTGGAAGAAATCCTCATAGAGCCATAATGTGATTATGCCATTAATATTAGAACTGTAAACTTTTTTCATGATTGACAAAATCAAAACAAGTCCTGAGAAAAGAACTTGCACATAAAATATCAAACACCATATACTCATCAAAAACTTAATATAAATAGGAAGTATTTGCATCTTATCTAATTGCCTAACCAAAGGACCAAAGATTTCAAAAGCTCCTGAGATATTTTAAATCCCAACAATTTTGAGCTGCGCACTATTACCACACAGCATACAATGATAAACAACTAGTTCCCCTTTCTAATTACAGTGCAAAATATAATTAGAGATAGATGGTTTTAATAACAATGCATTTTCCAACCCAAACTGGGGAAAACAGAAGTCTAACTTTTGTAAACCATATAAAATCATAAATAATTGCTCTGTTGCTCTACCACTGAACGCTGTTACAAAAATCAGAAAGATCAATTGTTTGCATAGTTTTCCTTAAAGATCCAGAGGAAAAAAAGTAAAAGCATCGCACAGCTTTTGAGCTGAAAAAGATATCATCATGCCATTTTGTTTGGTCAAAGAATCATTATATTCGCATATTTTATAGAAAATCGGATCTTTAATGTCTGCTTCCTAAACCATGGACAGATTATTCCTAAATTATAGACTATTTCAATTTTCAACAATTGACTTCACATTTCCTAGAGCATGTATTTCACAACAACAACAAAAAATTATAGCTAAGGGCACCTATAAAGCATTGATATTTTACACACGACCCAAAACCCAAAACTAAAAAATTAACATACGACAAGACTCTTTAGAAATCCAGAACAATGATGCAAACTCGCCTCCTACATGTTTTATTTTACCATAGCAAAAGTTTCGACCTTCATGCCTTTGAACCTGAACAGACCAAGTGACCTTATCATAAGTCAGTTGCATGAATGAACGACTTCATTTATAAAATGTAATTGAACTTCTTGCAGCCAGTCAACCTAGATATGACTGTAATTGCCCAATTTTCATGTAAAAACAATATCCTTGATGTTCCATGAAAATTTTACACAGAAGTACAAAATAAAGTTCTCGGAATCAATTTCAACTATGAAAATTTTCAGGGGAAAAAATTACCACATTTTTCCTTGATTAAGGCAAACCTTACTAAAATTTTAACTCTTACTTTCTTGACTGGCCATCTGCCCATTTATCGAAAAAATAAAATAAATAAAATAAGAACTATCAAGAAGCATTTTAGAGAAATACTTGTATGTAGGGATATGTGTTGGCAGCTGCTGTGTCTCCAATAAGCATAGAATCGCACTGAGAGAAATTTCGGGAATTCTCGGCACCTGGCCCAACCTGCACAAGTCCCCTGTAACAATTCCTTGACTTTCCAGCAGATATTCCCTTTGAAACAATCCTACTTCTTGAATTTTTCCCAATATGAATCATCTTTGTCCCAGTGTCAGCCTGCTGATAATCCTTTGTTAGTGCAACTGAATAGAACTCCCCCACAGTGTCATTCCCCTTCAGAACCACACTCGGATACTTCCATGTGATTGCCGATCCTGTCTCCACCTGTGTCCAAGATATTTTTGACTTATTACCAGCACAAATTCCCCTCTTTGTCACAAAATTGTAAATCCCTCCAATACCATGTTCATCTCCAGCATACCAATTCTGTACTGTGGAATACTTAATCTCTGCCCCTTCAGCACAGTAGAGCTCCACTACTGCAGCATGAAGCTGGTTCTTATCATAGGAGGGAGCCGTGCAGCCTTCAAGATAGCTCACATAGCTCCTCTCATCAGCAATTATCAGTGTCCGCTCAAACTGGCCCGTATCCCTATCATTAATCCGGAAATAAGTCGATATCTCCATGGGAGAAACTGTATCTTTAGGTATATAACAGAAGGACCCGTCACTGAAAACAGCAGAATTGAGGGCCGCGTAGAAGTTATCGCTCATCGGCACGACCTTCCCGAGATATCGCCGAACAAGATCCGGGTACTCCCTGATTGCCTCAGCGATGGAGCAGAAGATAACCCCAGCCTTCGCTAGGGTTTCCCTGTGGGTAGTGGCAATTGAAGTGGAGTCGATGACGGCATCTACTGCAACATTTGCGAGGCGCTTCTGCTCGTTGAGGGGGACGCCGAGGCGCTCGAAAGTCTCAAGGAGTTTAGGATCGACCTCATCAAGGCTATTCAGTTTGGGCTTAAGCTTCGGTTCTGAGAAATAGCAGATGGACTGGAAGTCAATTGGGGGGTAAACGTTATCAGACCAACGAGGTTCGGCCATAGAGAAGAATCGTCGGAGGGCGTCGAGGCGGAACCGAAGCATCCAATCCGGTTCACCTTTAAGAGCGGAGATAGAGCGGACGGTATCTTCGGAGAGGCCTTTGGGTATTGAGGTGGACTCAAAGTCGGAGATGAAGCCCCACTTGTATTCGCGCTTGAGAAATCTCTTGATCGGATTAGCAGATGAATCTGGGGATGTCTCGATGGTTCCAGCCCCGGAGGAGGCGTCAGCTCGAAGGCGGAGAGGGAATGGGGAGGGGCGGCGAGGTAGGGTTCGGTTAGGGAACCCTAACCCTAGACCTAGAGGGATATTGCGGCTGGATCGGTCGAGAAGGGGCCGGGTGGTAAGAAAGGGGGCGGAGGACGCCATGCGAGGAGAAGGGAGGTCTGAGGAATCGACGGGAGGAAGAATGAAAGGGGCGCGTGGAGCGCATGTGGATATAGTTAAACAAGAAATGTATGGAATCGGTACTGTCCACGCGTCTTATACGACGGTTCTGGCGACAATTTTTATAAAAATTTCTCAGGAACCAATTTCGCGTTTGATTGTCTATAAAAAGGATGTAATATAAAGGTGGTAGAGCAGATGAACACATTTCTATTCAATCCAGTATTTATTCAGCTGCTTGATGATAATATGGACTACTCGTCAAATATGCAAAAATAAAAAAATCTTCTTTCGATCCATTGCATTATATATGGAGGCAAAAATATAGTGGGAACATTGCTAGCTCAAATACTATTCGTTGGCTTTGCAACTCAAATTCAAGAAATGGAAATGCTTAACGAATGGAATGGCATTTTTTCAAGGAACTTTGTAACTAATAGCTCCAACTTAAATTTGCAACAAAACTGGCTTTCTAGTTGTATACTCTCTTTGTCGACTTAGTTGCCCTCTATATTGCTATTGAAGGTTTCATTTGAGACAGTTTTCTTACTGTTTTTTAATGCTGTTTTCTAGAAAGCTATTAAAAAGCAGCTTTAAAAATCAATATGAAAGTTGTCTCAAATAAAGTCAAAGTCTTATGTTTTACTAGTTTTTCATAAGATATTTTATTTTGGTCAATAAGAGAAAGATCTTTTGATGCTTATGGATGCCTTATGATGCCTGGGTTTAGAGGGTTCGTTGAGATAGATCGACAAATAGGCAATGATAGGTGTCCATTAAATATGGCTTTGGACAACACTCATCGACCATCTTGTCTCATTTTCTACGGCCAACTGGTGGGCTTCGGAAAACATCGATGTAGGTGCTTATATGTTCTTATTTTTTAAGTCATGTTCACATTTTTAAAAGTGATTTCTACTGTTCTCTATGTTGAATTTTTTGTCCCTACTCCATGTCATTTTTAATGTCAATAACCATTTAATGATATCTGATACTTTCTCTTTAAAAAATAGGAAGGAATTAACTATATGATTATTTTGTGTGAGGGCTTTTAAGTGCACTACATACGCTATAAGGAATTTCTATCTGGTAATTTTGAAATACAAAATGACACTCTTATTCTCCTTCACATGATATTGGTCCCCATAATTCCTACTCCTGTTGTGAATCCCTCTTCTCTCACTTCATCATCAATCTCATTATTGCCTGCTCATGTAAGCTCCCAGTTTGATTCAATCACACTTTTTCAAACCAATTGATCCCTACTTGAGAGAGCTCCCATCACGAATCCCTCTTCTCGTGTGCAACACAAATCCTATTGATGTGTGCCACCGCAAGCTCATGTTATAATTTTTTCACACACCAATCATGTCAATGCCTTCTCTCCCAATGAGCTCCCGCCATGATTCCTTCAAGCGACGTTGTTCCCATCGATGACATCTCATCTCCATGAAGTGCCGAAGTCCTCACTAAAATATACCAACAAAAAGACCTTGCTACCTCATGCCCTCTCACATAAGCACAATCCCCTCTTATGTTGTCAACAGTTGTTCACGAGATCATCTCGTATACCTTAGGTTGGTTTTCTTTTCTGTATTTTATTTTATTTTCTCGTGAATGATAAACTAAGGATTACAGATAGAAAATATGAATGTAAATTAAACATCATTTGTATGAAATGTAATTTAAGTTTCATAGTACATATTAATTTTGTTAAAATTAATATTTTAGTTGTTTGATCGCATCTAGATATTTTCATTCTTCCCTTACATTTGAAAATATAAGAATCCTCCTAAAAGTAGTCTGCATATGCATAAACTTTGGCATGCGTGGCTTTTCATATGCATCTGCAAGAAAACAGTGATGTAGCCATTGAACTAATTTTCGCAATACATTTATTATTGTCAAAATTGAGTTTATGTAGTAGATGCATGGGTCAACAAACTATCCACTGTCTCAAAATGAAAGAGGAGGTCAAATAACTTGGTGTCAACGAGCAACTAGAGATAGTTGATATTAGACATAGGCATGCAGAAAACGCATCATTCTTGCTCAATGTAATGTTTGGATAGCATTTTTCGCCAAACAAAAAAAGAAAAAAAAAACAATTATCCCTAACTAATTCAACTATAGTGCAATTTTAGTTCTAGTATCCTAGCCATATTGATATTAATATGTTATTTAATATTTATTTCATTGGGCTACCAACCTTATCTTATTACTTTAGCCAATGTTGGTATCACTTTTAAACAAGTTGATTTAGTCATTTTGTTAACCACTTCTCAAAATCCCTTCATAAGACATATCAATTAAGAAAAAAAAATGCATTTTATGGTTTAGATATAATTGGATTTAGACATACTTTTATTTACATCTTCAAACTTAGTGAGCAATGACCTTTTAGGAACCTTAATTTAGTTTATATGCCACATGTGTATCAATCTTTAGAAGTCAGCAACCTAACCTAAAATGACTAACTAACCTGGCTACATTACCAGAATGAATTTTTTAAACATAAAGTTTAGATGCTTGCAACTAATGAAGAATACTAGAAAGGCTGAATATATAAGATTTAATTATTTGCATTGCATGGGTTGAATTTACTAGACTTGAATCAACTTTAAATAAGCTTAGGATGAGAAATTTAGCCAATATAATAGGGCAAACTAGGCTTGGCTAAAGAAAAGTTATATATTAACTCAAACCTAGCCTAACCTACCTACTATTCGGGTCTTACTGAGATGGTTTCTCCGAGGAAATAAATGACCAAGAGTTGGCGAGCAACTAAAGGTGGTTCATGTAGTTCTCTGGAAGTTGTGACTAGATGACCTAAAGGTGTCTCAAGGTAGATCCATGACCGCTAAGGATGATCAACTAACACTTTAGATAATGATTAGAACTCTATTATTATGAATTAGGTGTGAATTCAATCTCTATTTTTGATAATTAGAATATGTTGAATCATGACCTATTTATAGATTTTGAAAATATAATTTTAACCTTTTTACCTAAATCTATTAAATTCACATGGGAATTGGACGGTCCATATTGCACCTCTTCTAGTTAGAAAGGTGATCAAAAGTTCCACCCTTATGCTAACCAGATGCTTAGCCTGGGTGGCCATTCGATGGCTGTCGATAATATCTCAATGATGATTCAATGATATTTCATTGTTAGTGATATCTCTGAATAGTGAGCAAAATGCTATTTTGAAGTTGTAAGAACCGGTCGATCCAGTTCGACTGAAATGGACCCCTAACTAAATGCGAGCGAGCAGAGCATGCGGTGCACGAGTGCGGGAGTAGCCGGCAGGACTGAATCATGTAAGTGAGCAAGGCAAAGGTTCAAGAATGAAAAGCTGCGACTCCTCAAGTCTCCTCAAGTGAGATAAGTCCATTTCACTCCATCCAGTTAGACCAAATGAACGAAAGAACCGAGAAGGTAGTGATCGAGAGGAAGAAGAAGGAAGAAAAAGTGAGCCTCCATTTATGACGACGAAGAACAAGTTATTTAAAATTTATTTTTCCTATTTAAATTTAGACAATAAGTAAATGCACAATTTTTGTTTTATTTAAATAATAAAATACAATTATTTCATAGGAAGGAATCAAATTAGTGAGAGTCTCGATTAAAAGAGGAAGGAAGGAAAGCTTTAATCGAGGTAACTACTTTTGATTAATTCTAAATATTTGCAGTATATTATGAATTTTAATTAACATATGATAAATTAGAAGTATTCAGTATTATATAGACGATGTCTGACCTATTTCAAAGTGTCTTTAATGATATCAAATTAATGCAATATTATCTTTACGACATTTAATTTTAGAAGTTGAATAGCAATAATTGATGCTATTGGATGTTATTTTGAAATAGTGAGAGATTTATATAGTTGAGTTTGGATAAAATACTAATGCCACCAAGAGATATCACGGAGAGTTTATGTAATGTTACATATATTTTCATGAAAAATTTATTTGAAAATAATAAAAATTAGTTGTAAAATAATAATACAAATTTATGCACTTATATATGTGAACTTAAGTGTTGCATTAAAGATGCCATTTAGAAATTGTCAAAGTTTGGAGAGGAATTCAACAAGAAAGCAGTCAAGTGGGTGATTATATTGTTTATAATAATTTCAGTTTCTTTTGTTTCATTTCAATTAATGTTATATTATGCACATCTAATTGTTTAATATGCATCAAATTGAACATGACTAAATAATTAAAGCTTACAATGTATGTGTAAGGAAAAAGATTACATAAATTAATAAGTATATGCTATGAAAATGAATTGAATGAAAAGAATTATAATATGTAAACGAAAAACATTGAAAGAGAAAATATATATGCATGTAAATATAGGAGTTCACCCCTTATGATACTCGTTGGGGGCGCAATGTACCCGTGCATGTTAAATGAAAAAGAAAATGAAAATGAAAATCGTTGTACCTTTATTGGTACAAAATTTTGAATATGCTCCTGTAATAAATGAAAAAGAAAAAAAATAAGTTAAATAAAAAAAGAATATATTAACTGAAAGATATTTAATTGAAATTTATATTTATTTAATGGTTATGTATATGTTAAAAAGAAAAAAAAAGATAAAAGAACCTGATTATAATTGCTATATTATAAGTTGTAATTATCCACTGAGATTATTACAAAACTAAAATTGTTAAATTTAAAACGTCAGGTAAATCTGCTGTGAACTAAATGACTGAGAGAAAATCATTCTTCTACAGAAAAAGGAAATCAAATGAAAAGAAAATATGAACTGATTTATGTATATGTTTAAATTGAAAAATTATGTTTTTGTAGCTCTTTAGTCATGTTCGATGTTAGTCTATTAGGTGTTTTATGTTATAGAAATAAATATATTAACTGTCCGACCATCTGTTTCTGTCTTGTTAATTCAAGTCTTCCAGCCAGGTTGTGATAGAAACTCTCAAATCATAAGCCTAACATTGTTGAACAATAAAAAGCTTATAATTAAATTAATCAAATTAATTTTGAGAATGCTTGTGGATCCAATTTTGAGTTATAAAAATTATGACAATAGATCATGATTTTTGTATTAAAATATTTGTCTTCATGAGAGTAATAAATTGGTATAATATCTCATAAATCAGAGTCTTGTAGAAATTACACAAATTAAAAAAAAAGGTTTTATAATCAAATATAAAATCGCCAAAAAATAACATTCATAGGCTAGTAATTTTTTTAGGTCAAATGTTCAACTATTAGATAGTAATGAAAAATCTTATATATTGTAAATAAGAGAAGTTTGTATTTAAAAGGCTAATTACAAGAAATTTGATGGTGATTGAGGCTGCGGGTGTTGCTTATAGTAAGAAAGTCCACGGGGATAAATCAAACCACCCTTTTGCTAGATTGTATGTCGACAAAAGCACGTGATCGTCTCACACTCCTTTGTTCAATTTGACTGACATATTCATGGGTCATTTAGCCCCTCAAGTCAGATCAAATCAGTAAGTACCTAATTCAGTCTATTTAGGATAAAAAAAGCTTAAATTCAATTATTTTGATTTTGTTTGAATTATCAAGATGAAATAATCACTTCACTTTAAATTTGTAAATATAAAAGTCTATTTAATTCTTCAAATAATTTATGAAATTTTATCAATCAATTTTGTGCATTTTGAGATTTGAAAATTGCATTAAGCTACATGTAAATCAAATAAAAATATTTTTATCCCATCAATCTCCAATAAATTGGTTATATATAGATTAAATATTTGAAAAATATTACACATCATGATTATTAATCTACAAGAAGAAAAAAAAAAAAAGAATAGAGATGCTATGTTTTAAGTATCTGCTCATTGTCTTAAATCATTTTCTAAATAAGCATTTATTTTTTTTACTTTTCAAACTTCTCCAAAACATCGGGAGTATTTCCACTGGACCCCATCCGGACATCTCAAGGTCTTCCATCTTTACGGAATCCCAGCAAGCAGCAAGCCATTACTCGACATAATAAATCATCCATGTTTATAACCATCAGATTTGCTTTGGGATTTACGCCAATATCGCTTCTTTTTTAATTTAGACTGCCACTTACAGATCTCAAAGCGAAGGAAAGAACACCAGACTTATTTCATTGTTTTCCTTTACCTCATCAATGTCAAAAACGTTTTCCCGATCCCCATTCGTCACGCCGTCCCTTCTTTCTGGAATCCTGTCTTCCAGTCTGAACAGAAATTTAGAGTTCTTCGTCTAAAGTCCTTAATCATCATTCATTAGCATCAAAAGTCGTGTTCATACTGAAATATCTCCCCAAACACAAATCTTAATGTTCATTGAATGATGATGACATTAAGGCGTTTCCTTTATATAAAGAGTTTGTTGTACGATGTTTACCGTCACAGTCTTGCAGTTGTCTTGGCTGCCCTTAGCGTTCAAAACTCACAGCTAAAGATAGCGAGAAATCGAGGGACAGAGAGAGAGAGAGAGAGAGAGAGAGGAGCTGCGTCCTCTATGGCTTGGCTCCGGGTCCTAGCTCGGCTTTCTCGTCCCTCCAGCAAATTCCCATTCTCCCCTCCGCCGCCATCCTTCTCTACTGCCGCCGCTTCCTTTCCGGCGACCCAGCCACCTTCCCCCGTCGCCGGATACATTGCTGGATTGGGTCCGACGGTTCAGGGCAAGGAGAAGCCGCGCGTGGTGGTGCTGGGATCTGGGTGGGCGGGATGTCGTTTGATGAAGAGCATCGACACGAATATTTATGATGTCGTCTGTGTGTCACCGAGGAATCACATGGTGTTCACCCCACTGCTTGCTTCAACCTGCGTCGGAACCCTAGAGTTTCGTTCCGTTGCGGAGCCCATTGGTCGGATTCAGCCTGCCATATCCCATGCTCCCGGATCGTATTTCTTTCTCGCGCGATGCGCGGCGTTGGATCCTGAATCGCACACGGTAAGTGTCTGTTTGATTTTTTTTTTATTTAACTATCGCTCGGTAAGTGTTGTCGTTTTATGAAGGCGAAGGAATATTTATGGGATGTTTGGTTCATTGGCATCTGTTAGCTGATGTCAGTAGGGGCATAGGTTTGGGAGGAAGTATAATTCAAGTTAAGTTGGATTTAGGAAATCATGCACTTTTAGATTTTGGGTGTTAAACTTTGAATGCTGTTTGGCGTGGCATTTATAAACCTTTTTAAACAATTATTTTGGATGTTTGTTACATGATTTAATTTTCAGATGTATGGTATATTCAAAAAATTGTATTTTTTGAACCGGAATGTATTATTATGCTAAAGTATATTAAAAAATTTCCCTAAAAAATCAAACATCAATACAATAAAAACTGATGATATTCTATTGGTACCTATTCAATACTAATATATAAGAAGTAATATATTTCTAATGTGAAAATGGATAAGAAAACATATCACAACAATCTTATAATTATTGGAAATAGGAAAAAATCATGGACCACACCAAGAAATCCACAATAAAAAATTGGGAGAAATTATTCTACACACATAACTAACAAAGAGATGCACTTTTACATCACAGAGGGATGCAACCCTTTTAGTTAAAGCATGAAAAACAAGAAAAAAGACTGCCCAGCTTGACTCGTAGCACCATAGCGTTGAGGTTTGGAGGCCCCGCGGTGCTCCATTCTGCCTTTGAGTCCACCTTGCAACGCCATGGTATTACAGCTGACAACGCTGTAATGTTTTGCTCTTTGTCTCCAACCTAAGACTGCAACACCGCAATGCTTGAGTATACAACGCCTAACCCCAAGCAAGAGAAGCGCTGCTCCCCTACAACCGCCTCGGCAAACTTGACCGACGGTATTGAGGTCTGAGACATTACAACATGATTGATCAACACAATCTAACTCTATACAAAAGTAACAAAACTAACAATAACAATTATAATCCACCCTATCAACGACAACTTGGGAAGAGGAGAATTCACTTCCACAAGCTACTTATGACCAAAAATGGGCTCATGGTGCATATTTTAGCAATGTTGTTGGCAAGAATATGGAGTATCATGATGACATAAGGGGAGTAGGAAGTTTATAACAAAGACTAGAGAATGAAGATCCCAATTGAGCATACTTAATGGCTAGACGAGGAAGAAGGAAGGAGGTTCAATCGAAAGATGTGGGTGGAATAAGAAATGCGTGATGAGACGAGGAAGAGCAATGAAGAGAAGACTAAAATATAAGAAATTCGTGCTTCTGTCTGCTTACAACCCAGGGAGAGAGCATGGGCTTTGTCTGGGGGTCAACCAGATTCGGGTTAATGGGTCGGGTCGGGTTAACCCGGTGGGTCGGGTTCGGGTTGGAATTCCTGACTCGTTTGCAAAATCGGGTCGGGTTAGGGTCAACCCGTTTGGACTTAGGTCAATTTCGGGTTGGATCCGAACCCAACCCAAAAACTCATTTTGCACCCCCTAGCTGGGGTTTCGACGCTACTGGAGGGTTCAAACGATTCACTGTTGTGTGTATATAATGAAAAGGTTTTGCATCTTTTTTTTTTCCGATTATACCCCCGCAGTCGGTAGATCCAAATTTCACATTAAAAGTTAACGGGAGAATCAAACATGTCCCGTTTTAGGGAGTTGAGAGACCAAATTGGTCACTCAAAGGAGTTAAGGACCGTTTTGTTCTTTTCCTCGATAAACACCCTTTATGAATTACTGATTGAAGCAACAACAACATTCTTATTAAAAGAGCACAGAGTACAATTTGTAAACTTGAAAGCGTGTTACTTCGATAAATCACAAAATAGGGTAGCTCGATCCATTTGGGACATATTTGGTAGCTAGATCCATTCGC
Organism: Dendrobium chrysotoxum; assembly: GCA_019925795.1. Taxonomy (NCBI): domain Eukaryota; kingdom Viridiplantae; phylum Streptophyta; class Magnoliopsida; order Asparagales; family Orchidaceae; genus Dendrobium; species Dendrobium chrysotoxum. The sequence continues at coordinate 17,842,018 of CM034302.1, forward strand.
CCCCATCCTATTCTAGATTTTCGAAAACACTCCCCGACCACCCTGAGCGCTCCTCTCCCATTCCCCAATCTCCCAGCCTCCTCCAGCCATCTGTTTGAGCGAACTACGGCGAAGTCCTTGTGCCCTCTGCATTTTGAGGGTATAAGATGTTTAAGGGTGTGTCCTTGCCAACTTAGGCTTAGGGGTCATGGTTTGACCCCTAAGTTCAAATTTGCTTTTTGATCAATCCAATGAGATATAGGATTTGAGCATTGCTATGTTAATTATGCTTAGTCTAAGGAGTTTAGAGCCATTGATTTCACCCCTATCCAAGCCTAGGGTAGTGACTTGGGAATTTTCTAAGGTGACTTAGAGGTCATCTTGGGTGGCTTGGTTAGCCACCTTAGAGAGTTCCATTTTGACCCAAATTCAGGGGGCTTGGACCTTGAGATTAGGTGATCTCATGGTCCAAATTTCACTGGATTTGGTGCCCATTTAGTCCACCAACTAGGAAGCCCAAAATCCCTCTCTAGATTTGGCCTAAAACTTAATTAATTCACTTAAAATTCATTTTAAATTCAAAAATTTCATATAAGGACTCTAATTAACCTAATTGAACCCTCAACCCATGAAAAATGAAAGCTATTCAGATGACCTCTAATTTTATCTTAATTTAATTTTTAAGAAGAATTGACAATTAATCTAAATAATTAATTAAAAATATTTAAAAAATTCCCCAAATGCTTGGAAACATCCCCTCAGGTCATCACTAACATTTGGGGGTGATTCCAAGAGGTTTGAGATTGATTTGGATCAAAATAAAAAATTCCCTTAATTAAGGCAATTTTAAAAAATTCCAAAAATACTCAAACTTTGAAAAATCATTAATAATTTTAGAAAAATCTATTTTAATCAAACTCAAAGCTATTCAATTTTAATTAAAATATAGTATTCTCTAAAAATATCAAAACTCCAAAATTAAGTCAAAGTCAAAAAGTCAATTTTTCGGTTAATCATAGTTTAAAACTAGGTTAAAATTTTAAAAAATCATAACTTAATGTAGAGAATTCCAAATTGAGCGAACTCAGAGTCTAATTACTTATTTTAAGGCTTAATATTTAAGAAAAATGTTAAAACCTCAAACCAACTTTAATTTTAAAAGTCAATTTTTAATGCCTTAATTAACACGTTTAAATAATTCCCATAATTCCGAAAATTCAATAATTGGTTAAAATTTTAGAAAACTTTAATTTGATTAATAACACCAATTAGCCAGCATTCTAATACATAACAAGCACCCTAAAGATGATGTTTTTAGGATGGACTACTTCGGGTTGTGGGGCTAAGTGTCCTAAGAAGGCCTGGTTTTCTAACGGCACAATGCCGCGAACGGCTTCAATGGAGTGTGAAACCTTAGAATTAAATAACTCTTAATTATTTAATTAAACTAAAATCCTTAATTCAACTACATCAACCAGGTTTTAGGATGGACTACTTCGGGCTGCGAGACTAAGTGTCCTAAAGGGGCCTGATGACACAACGTCATGAACTGATTGGTGAAAAATCTAAATTAAGTTAGTCTTTAAAATTAGCAATTAATCAAACTAATTAAAATTTATCGTCCCCTTAATCTTTAACTAATTAAATCCATTTGATCGATCAACCTTTAGAATGCGTCTTAAACTTAACTTTAATACATTAATACTTAAACTCAAACACAAATTTATCCTTCAACCTTCAGCAAATTTGAACATCAGATAATTTTAACAAATCATCAATTCTAGGATATATCCTAGCCACACAGTCTTCTCACACATTTTAGATGGTTTGTTAAGATAACCATATCTAATCTAGGCTAGGTTGGTGTTTATTTTACCGTTGCGTGCTGGATTTTTCGAGATTTCATTATATGTTGTGACTAAAATTTGATTGATGTGAGTGTTTATTTATTTTTACTGCACTCTGTGAATTGATGTGATGGGTGATAGTTTACCCTTAGGTTAGGATTTTTCTGATTGCTCACTGAGTTTTATGCAGGTGGCCACGCTTATGCAAGATAATAAAAAGGGGGCTAAGTTAATAATTATTATAATTGCTACATGTGCTTCAGTTGCTTAGCCCCCAAATAAATAGGAGCGTGGTCAAGTGTGTTTACTTATTTAATTCAATGCGCGCGCGCGCGCGCGCGCGCACACACATATATATATATATATATATATATATATATAACTGCTTGAGATTTATTTGGTTATTAAATACTTTGGATAATCCCGCATGGCGCATGAGAGTCTACATTTCTGCTTTTCTATCAATGTAATTTGTTTAAAAGTTAAGAGTTGTGAAAGTTGGTATTTGAGTTGGGATATATATATTCAAAATTAGATTTCAAAGAGGAAAGGAAACCCTTCAGGGGGATAGTTCTTTTTTCCATTTGGAAGCCCAATTTTGGATCATTTCAATACCCCAAGGGGAAAGGAATAACCTCCCCCTTGGGGGAAGAGTTTCGTTTTCCATTTGGGTATTCAAGTACGACGAATCTAAGGAGTTCGAAGACGAGAAGGACAAAGAGTATCCCACTCAAAGTCACTTGTGTCTGTTCTAGGATTAGAATTCGGGTTTGTGGTTAGTGATGCCCATCCACTTTTAATTTTTGCAATTCTGGGTTGTAATAAATTGGGCATTTACATACGTACATTACTTTAAGGAATTAATTGAATTAATTGATGTACTTGATTTGATTTGATTTGATGCATATAGGATTGCTTGTTTTCTAATTTTTTGACGATTTGCATGTCATTTTGTTTTAGCTTAGATTCGATCGGAGGCTCGTGAGAGTACGCTATAAAATTTTTCTACTTAAAATTAAAATAAATTTTTAGGCTAACATAGAAACTCTGACAATCTAAAAAGTAAATACGAGACCGTCGAAGGTCTGCATAAACATATTAATTGCTTCTTTTCCTTGTTAGGCACCTCCCTGCCTGCGGTTCTAGCAGACCACTTGGTCTTTGAGGGTGTAGATCTGAAGTCAAGGAGATGTTGTGAAATCTCTTGGGAAAAAATATTTTTTATAAGCCTTTTAAAACTGCTACATACTCATTTTATGCATTTAATCGAGTCGATCAGCATGCATTGCATTAAAAATTAATTTAAAGGAGTCTAAAATTTTAATTGCATGTCTCAAGCATTCTCACCCAATATAAGTCAAGAGACCAATAAGGATCCGCGCTAGATGTTGGTCTCGATTCTCAAAAAATCTTAATTACAATGTCCCTACCACTCTTTCATAAAAAATGATCGGACTCATGGATTTTAAATTGACTAGGTGGTTAGCTGGCTTTCCAATCCAGGCCGAGATAAGTCCAAATTTAGCTCTATATTAATTAGGTTCGGGCCATTATTGTTTGGTACCCAAAATAGATTTAGGATCTGGGGCGGACTTTGAATTATAAGACCTCAACCTTCGGGAATATATTCCCAAATTTCTAATAAATCAATCAACTCAAATTAAAAAAAAAATTCTCTCAATCTAAACTTTAAAGCCCAACACTTAGACTAGGTTGGGACACTTCTGGGTTGTTCCAGAATCTCAAAATGTCTCCTACCCCTCCTCCGTTGACTCCAAAAATAAATGTTCAAAATTTGATCCGATCACGGTTGAGATTCTAAATTCTCATCCTTTGATATCACTTCTAGAAAATCTCTAAATAGAATTTCTGCTGTTATTTTAATTATGAGTATTCGTAGGGAACCCCGATTTATGATGTAATTAACTATGAGGGCTTGCGCTCATAGGAGATTTTGAACCCTCATCAATCTTCCAAAATCAATTTTTAAAACTCAATTAGTTCTCTTTGGGGAAAATTAAAATCAACAACGATCATTATCATCGTATTCGAATAATTGATAATAGGCGATATTTTCTTCCATTGGGAGGATATATCCTTTATTATTATACTCCTGAATATGAAATTAATGATCTCCCACCCAAATTATATTGATTGAATACTGATAGAACATCATTTTGACCTTTCGGGGTCATGTGTAGTTTTTCCGTGAATCCAACTACTATTATCGGGATGAAATTCTTAGCTTCATCATTTGAACCCATTAAGGAATGATATCTCTGCGTCCCGGGGCAATATACCGTTCGTAATGGCATGTTCAATTTAGAGATTGAAATTATGAATTAAAATTCTCAAAGAAGATTAACTTCTTCAAAACCCCTTTTCAACCACCAATAAGGAGAAAAGGAGAAAAAGGCTTTTTTTGTTCGTCACTCCTATTATGAAAATTATTCTGATCAATGTAAGTGACTTCTACTCTACTTCTATTTTCGATAATTTTGAGGTCGGTATATTTTTCTTTCCTAAAAGTGATAAAAATGTGATATCTTCATTTTTAGTGAATTTTCACCACATAAGTTAATCATTCTGAGTATTTTAGTTGATCTATATAGAAATTTTATCTAATAAATTTATAGTTATGACTTTTTGAGGAAAATGAATAGTGTATAGATTATTCTATTTCATATATGATATTAACTTGCATAGGAAAAATGATATGATTGATATATGATAAATAATGCATTTATATGTAAGCAAAGAAGACTGACTATTAAAATGTTAATATCATGAACACGAGGGTAGGTCGATGGGCTTTGCTTATAAATAAAAGGTTTGTAGTGTAATCTTGAAAGTTAGCCTGTAATCGATTGACTGATTACGTCAACGGATAGAGAGTGATGACTATTCATTGATTATTGAAAGTCACCTGTAAAAATAAATGATTAATAGTGAAAGATGTGATTGATCGATGACAGACAGATAGATATTACGGATGATAGATGAAAGGATGAAAATATTACATTAAAGTTGGATGTCGTACCTTATTGAACTCATATAAACATGCATACATGATAGCATTTCATAATATGATAGATATTACGTACGTGATAAGATAAATATAGTCATATGATATAATTATGACAGATATGACATATGACATATAATAAAGATTTACTAATGATAAGATTGATTGATTGATATGCAGCTAGACTGATAAAATGCTGATATGAATATATACTATTTGATGGGGATATGATATGATATGTTATGATATATATATATATATATATATATATATATGATAAGACTGTATATGAATGAGATATTGTTCATTGATGCATTGATTTTAGTTGTAAGTATGGGTTACTTGTTGAGCTATGTGCTTATTATAGGGGTGTCAATTCGGGTCAACGGGTCGGGTTCAGGTCGAACCCGATTTGACCCGGGCGTAAACGGATCAATCCGAACCCAACCCGTTTAGTTAAACGAGTCAGAAAATTAACCCGGACCCGACCCCCACGGGTTGACGGGTTAAACCGACCTGCTGACCCATTTGACTAGGCGGCGCGACGACAGGCGAGGCGGTGCCGGAGACGCTGCACGGAGGCCAGAGGCGGACGGAGGATCTGTCGTGCGGACTGAGGGCCTAAGGCGGACGGAGGACCTAACTCGTGCGACTAGACGTTGCAAGGCAGACGGAGGACCTGCGGAGTGCAGACCTGCCAACGCAGGCTGCGGCCTGAGGGTCTGAGGCGGTGCTGGACTGCTGGTGCGGACTGAGGACTAGGCGGCTGGCAAGGCTTGCGATGTGCCGACGTCCGGTCCACGCGAATGGCTGGCCACTGGCCAGGCGACGTGCCGACGTCCAATCCCTCGGGCCATGGGCCTTGATTTCGGATTCCCTCCCAATCCCACGCGGCAAAACCGAAAAATTAAGAATGGGTGGAGGTGCCGAGCCAAGTTACCGGGTCAGTACCGGGTCAATTTCGGGTTATCGGGTTGACCCGGACCCGACCCGTTTTTTTAAACGGGTCGAAAGTTAAGACCCGAATCCGACCCGTTTGTTAAACGAGTTGACCCTAACCCGGATTTTTCGGGTCGATTTTGGGTCAGATTGTCGGGTCGGGTCAATAATTGACACCCCTCGCTTATTATGTGATTTTTAAGTGTTTTCAGGCTCAAGTAAGGATCTTATATATTAAAGTTGTTCTGAGCTGCGAGCTAGAGTTTCCTTCCATATCTGTTGGTCTTTCTTTTGTTCTTTTGAAGTCATGATGTATTATTCATAGCGATGCACTAGTTTATTTTATATGATAACTATTGTACATATATATTTTTAGGCTTGTATCAGTTGTAGATATTAAATGAATATAAATGCATTTATATTTTTTGTTGTTCATATAGAACTGTAACCTCTGGTTGAATGTTTAAACGGATAGAAATGTGTAATTCTTCCAATTTAGGTTTGGAGACTTGATAATTAAAATGACTACAAAAAGAAGATCATAATCAACATTGATCTATTAAAATGACATAACATTTAATTGAATACATTGCACCTGGTATCTGAAAAGTATATTATCTAGATAGCACTACTATCTTGATCACTTTGAATGACGTGTCCCCTAAAAATTTGATGAACTAGTTGGATATTCTTGGTGTTCCTAGCTTGCGTTCCACTGAAGGAAGATAAAAGCTTTTGAATTATTTTTCATGAAGTACTTGTTATTCTAAAGTGCTAATAGATATTGTTTTTTGGGTCAGATATAAATTTAGGATGTAGAAATAAATGACCTGTATTTTTCTTTGATGCCCAAGTTATGTTGACGAGGAATGCCACCAAGGCTGAAAATTAACCAAGCCGAATATTTGAAGGTAACATATTTCTGATCGTGGCATATTTCTAATCAAAATAGAAATATTACCATGACCAATTCGATGTGGATGAGTGGCATGCTTATAATTTTGAAGAATAATAGAGACAATTTTTTTAATGTGAGTCTGACTGAAAAAGTGGACATAATAATTTTGCTCTTTCTAATACATTAAAAGTAGATAATTGTGAAGAAAGAAGCTTGAAACCTATTTTTGTCACGACCCGGCCCGATAAGCACGAATTAAACGAGGGCAGGAACGAAAGTCGGACAGTAACACATAAAATTTCATTCATAAATAAACATATACAATTGTTCATCCAAATCATAAAAAGAGCCACTAACATCAAACTTGAGAATTTCATCAATATAAGAAATAACAATCTAAAATATAATAATACATCAGAAAGTCCCCAATACATAAACTTTCACATAGACTAACACTAGACACATAAACAACCATAAAAACCTGTCATCCTAGGATCTTCTATGACGGTAGGTAATCGGTCTTTCAGCCATCACTCTCTAGCAATCTCTCCTAAAAAATATTCCCAAAAACATGGGTGAGCCAACTCTCAGCAGGTAATAGGTATTTAACATAAATTCATGAAACAAAAAAAAATATTATGCATGAAAATTTTCATTCATAAGAATTATAGAAAGTAAAAGAAATCATACTTGACATTTAGGTATGCATATATTGTATAACATTTTCATACACAGTTTCCTTTAACTTTTCTTAACTTTTCCACTTTTAATAAACTTTTCATTTATTCATAACTTTCCTTTAATTCTTAAGTGCATAAATGCATAAAATGCTTAATCATATAATTACACACCAGTCTGGGAAATACCGGTATTTTGTACTGATCAGGTACACAGTCAAATTTGGCCAAACATTTCATTTACTCCGAAGAGTCCTTTACCAATTTGCTCCAAGGAGCCCTTTACCATTTTGCTCCGAAGAGCTCTTTACCATTTGGTACTCCGGATCAGCATGCACATTCAATCATAATACTTATCATAGAAATTAATTCATTTAGAAATTCATATATGTTTGCCTATATTGTTTCATGCTCAAATGTTCTCATGTCTACTCAATTTCATTTAAAGGACATGCCATCTCACTTCACCTTATAAGTTTAACACTTAAAGTAACAATAAGTATAAATACGAAAAAAAAAATATAACCTTTCTTGAATAATAAAATGCAGATAATTCTAACAGGTGAAGGTTGCATGAAAAAAGAAAATTTATAAACTAAACATATGCCTTATTTAACATAAAAGAAAATTTAGAAACATGAATTTACTTTAAATACAAGTACCTACCTCACAAGTATAGTAAACCTCAACGACGTCGCTTATGCTCGAGGCGTCCTTTTACAATCGACATCTAAGTATAAATCTAAATACGAACATTATTACTAAGCCCTAATCATAATACATTTTCATAAATAATTAATTAAATTTCTATTTTCGGATTTAATAAATCCCTAATTCTTAAACCTCCCTAATTCGTCTAAATCCATATTTAACTAAATTGAACCCTCACTAATCCCTTATTTAAAACAAAATTAACTAACTTTTCGGATTTACCCAAAACCATAAATTTTGGAAACCATAAATTCACTAATTTCATTCCAATTGCCGGCCAAAACTTCCCCATTATTAATTTAATAATTAGGGTTTAATATTTTTAGATTTATTTAATTTAAAAATTATGAAAAATAATTTTTTTGCTAAAAACCTTAATTTTCATCTTTAAAATCTCCCTAATGTCATTAGAGACAATAATTGTGAAAGGGTTTTCTTAAAAATCCAAAAGTGAGGAAACCCTAATTTTCCAACTCAACAAAAATTTCGAGGAAAACTTCATTCTAGGGTTTAGGAAACATCCTTAATCATTCCCTAACAATTCCCTTTAAAAATTTTAGGTTTTTTTAAAATCCTAAAAATTTTCATCTTAAGAAATCTAAGTAAAAAGAAAGAATCATTTGCTTAGGATCTTACCTTCTTCCTCTCTTAGCTTTCCCCTTCAATTCCTCCAAAAATCGCCGCCGGAAACCGTCGCCGTCGCCACCGTTGCCTTGCTCCCGCTGCCCTCTTTCCTTCTCTCTCATGCTTGCGGCCGGACAAGAGAACGCAAGAAATGAAAGGGGTCGATTGTTTTCGGTCCCTTAAAGCTCCATAGGGTTTTAAAAATTTTCTACTACCCTTTTTACCCTTACTTGCTCAAGTGTTATTTAGAAAGAAATGAGGGCTATTTAGTAATTAGGTTTTTAAATGAACTTTTATCGATTTTTAATTTTAAATCCAAGCAAAACTCCCTATAAGTCCTTTATACCGATTTGCTCGAAATTTTATGTACAATTTTATAAAATTATTTTCGTCGAAATCCGACGATTTTGAAAATTCACTTAAATTTCATCGTAGTGCATCGAAATACGTGCAACACTTATGATTGACATTTTCGGGTTTTACAATTTTTCAATTGTGATGTAGAAAATTTATGTACTTTCCTTTTCTTACTTTATTATTCGAGTTAGGTGGAAAAGTTAGCAATCTTTGTTGGCTAAAACTTTTTTTTTTTTTTTTTTTGTTTGGGTATGCGTTGCAAGGTGCACTGCGAGACTGTTACAGATGGCACCATCTCCTTGGAACCATGGAAGTTTCAGGTGTCATATGATAAGTTAGTCATTGCTTTGGGGGCAGAGGCTTCAACCTTTGGCATTAATGGTGTGAAGGAACATGCGACCTTTCTTCGTGAAGTGCACCATGCCCAGGAGATCCGTAGAAAGCTGCTATTGAATCTGATGTTGTCTGATGTGCCTGGTGCGTTATCACAAAGATATGGGCTTTTTTATGTGTTATACTGCAGTGCCCGGTGAATGTATGCTTTTATTCTGAAGCGTTTAATGCATGAGTTTCTCTTTCTGGATAGTTATCTTTCCCCATTGGAGTGTGATGCACCTTTGAGTTTACCTGCTTGGTATTTCTTTATATAATTTTAAGAGAACTGTTAACATTTCCCTACATTTCATGGGATGATCAATAAATTGAACTTCTATTATTAATTAATTTAAAAATATTGAAATTTTCTATAGGTTAATGTGGTTACTGAATGTGCCAGGTGATGGTAGATCTTTCAGACTTCCATCGATATTTAAATCTAATGACTATCAGGTTACCAGCTTTTTGTGCCAGTTGATTTATGTGAATTTTCAAAGGTATATATCAGTTATTAAATAAATAATTAGATTTTTTCAAGACATATAAGTAGTTTCATTGATAAATAAGTCTATGTTCTTGATTAATTTTGGTAAAGCGTTGTTGTAGTCTTTCATACAAGTAAACCTGCATATATTCGTGTAAAACAACTTTTCCCCCCTAAAATAGCTTATGCTGGCACAAAGTATGTGCATAAAACACCATTGAATCCATTCAATCAGCATTATGTTATCTTGATGTTAATTATTTTCCTCTTTGTGATTGACATGTTAGATGACATCTTATGATCTATATAAACAATAGCTTTTTGTAGGCAATTATAACCTCAGGAATATTTAGGATTCAAGTAATGCCTTTCTCTACTGATGTAGGATTTTTTAAGGTTAGAGTTTCCTAATGCAACTATTATGATGCGTAATTCATGCAAAGGAAATTGAGGATTCATAGATCACAAGCAAACAAATAAATTTGATCTTAAAATGTAGACAATCAATACAATAATTATTAATATTTGAAGGAATAGTTTCATCATTATGATTGAAATCTAATTCAATTTCAGGTGCATGAATTTAATTAGTTTCTAATATGTCAATTTGTTCTTTAGTCATGTTAATCTCATCACATAATTGAGGTTGTGATGGACCGGTCCAGCTGGTCCAGCCGGGACCGGCATTTGTTTACATGAGGTGGAAGGGTTCCGCCTCCAATCATGCAGCCCCCTTTGGGGGGGTGAGGTCCAGCATTAAATCAGGAGATTTAATGGGCAATTAAAAAGGGATTAGAGGGAAATTCAAATTTGAAGGGCTTTTGGGTACTTTACTCAATTAATTGGGTGTTTAAGTATGTTGGGATGCTAGGGTTAGTTTTTTATCTCTAATTTTGCTGAAATTAGGGTTCTTGTGTTCTTGAGGGGGCTCTAGCGGCGTCTAGAGATTTGGGAGAGACGGCTCTTCCTCTCCAATAGAAGATCCATTGTATATTACTATTTTTCTTCATCTACTATTAATCAAAAAGTTCAATTCTGATTTTTCTTCCAAAGTCCTTACAATTTCTGCTTTTACCAATTGCTGAAACTAAATTTCAGCAAGGGAAATTCTGATTTTCTACAAACGTTTCGTAACAGGTTGTTTGTTCTGCAATTTAGCTAAATGATTTTGCAAAGTTGTTAAAATTTTACTCATTTCACGATATGGTAAGTTACCCTGATAATTAACCTGCCGCTTATTGTCATGTTGACACAACCTAAAGCTCGTATTACAATTTGATGTAGAATGGTTCAAGGTTTCCTATTGCAAATAAAATGATGTTTTATATGTAGTCATGCAAGGTAATTTAAATGCAAACCGTAAAAATAAGAATTAGAGCCTCAATGTTAATTTAATGATCTTAATTTGAAGAAATTAGCAGTAAAATGAACCACACAAAATCAGTGAGCAATTATAATTTAATCGCCACAACTATAACTTCAGATGTACTAAATTTGAAATAGAATGCACTCGCGAGCCACTAATAAGCCATGTAAAAGAATCAGATCGAGGAAATAAGTTAGCTAAGAAATCTAGGCCTCCTGTTGATACAAAGTGAGTACTTTCTTGGAGTTAGGTAGCGACTCTTGTACTGTCTGTGAAGGAGTCACACATTCAAGCTGCACACATTAAAACTACAAGAAGAATTTTCATTCTATCAATGTTCTAAAATTATATGACAGAACATCTATTGATAGACTACTCATCTCTAAGTGAGTAGATTTAGTTGGTATAAGATTAAGCCTATCTGATTTAAGATAACTATCAAGTTCACACTTTAAACCTTATCCAAAAATCAAGAATTCAAAACCCCATGAGCACCTTATCCGAAAGCTAAGCCGCTGAAAACCCGTTACACCTTATTAGGAAATCAGGCATAAAAGCAACACAAATAAAAGAATAGCATACCGATAAACATAACGCACAATTAGCTTCAAAGCTACACTCAAGGAATAGAACCTATAGTTCGGCATCGCCTACATTCTTGTTGAACAATTTTCAGATACAATGATATGCTAATCAGGTTTGCACAAAGAAATATGACTTTCCCTTATAATGGTTAATGAGCTGACAATAATAGCAGATCTAATAAAGTCATCCAGGTCTAGCAAGTATGTTATTTGTCGTTTTTTTATTACAGAAATTCCCAATTTCAAGTGCATTGCTTAGACTAAATTGCTATCTAAGTTTGCTCAAGAAATATGACATTTTTGATAGCATATCAAGTAGCTGTTACTGATGATGGCTTTAATCCTCTATAATATAGGCATATCGGAGGAAGAAAAGCGCAGGCTATTACATTGTGTTGTTATTGGAGGTGGTCCAACGGGAGTTGAGTTTAGCGGTGAACTAAGCGATTTCATTATTAGTGATGTTCATGAAAGATACACTCATGTTAAAGAATACATTCATGTGACCCTAATTGAGGTTTTCTCAATGCACGGTTTTGAATTTTAGTATTTATTTTTCCAGCTTGCGTAACATGCGTTAGCTTGCTATGTAGGCAAATGAGATCTTGTCATCTTTTGATGTCCGCTTGAGACAGTATGCCACGAAGCAATTAACTAAGGTACGTGACTCAATTCCTTGTGCCAAAGTATTCTGCTTTTCAGAGTTGATTGCTCTTTATTCCCAATACAGATATGTTTTTCTTAGTGAAATAATATTCTTTCTTCCGGATTAAAGCCAAATATTACAGTTTATCTTTCTTTAGTTCATGTCAGAAGATTTATATATTTTAGATTTAAAGGAAAATTTCCTTTATGCTTGAGAGGACTGGGGGAAGGGACTTGTGTATTGCTAGGACTTGCACGCTTGAATAAAAGTACCTCGTTTTATTTTACATATTACTGTAGATAGGAAGTAGAAATGCTAACTGAAATTAATTTCTGGAAGTAACATGATACTTTTGAGCATTACTTAGGGAAGAATTGCAGTTATAATGGTGGTTGAAATAAGAAGATTGTTATAATACTTTAGAAGAGTCTCAAAATATATCATATATTAGTATGAAACTTGTGGTGGGTTGGGGAGAAACCCTTAGTAATGTAAAGAAATATTATTTTGAAAATGAAAAGTAAAAGCAACAACATTGATGCATATACTGAGTATGAAGAAGTTCGAAGTGTTTTAGATAGACTTGTTAATGAAAATAAAGAGGAATCTGATCTTCAATGGGATTATCTGGAAACTTTACAAAGCATGACATAGTTCATCTTAAAAGAGGAGTTTGAACTCCATTAGATAAGCCATTAAGGAAGATGTAACTTGACCTTTAGTAATTGCAGTTGGAAGGTAACCGAGGGTATCATGGTGATATCACATGATAGCAAAAAGTGACAGAGACCAAATTGTTCCCTCGACTTTTATGAAGAATCAAAATGATTTCCGATTATGTGAAAGTTTCAATTTAGTTCTTTGACTCTTTAAATAGGGACATAAATGATCACACTTCTAAAGTAATGGATGTTGGAGTTTAATGTTGTTAATACAACAACAACATCAAGCCTTTATCCCACTACTTGGGGTCGGCTACATAAATCCTTTTTCTCCATTGCCGCCATTTTATGGTGTTAATAGTAGGGTTATTTTTGGAAAATGTTCTCTTATGAATTATTTAGTAAATATAAATGTCAATTAACTATATATTTTCTTGTGTACAACAAGTATGCTAGTATATAAGCGAGCATGGATTGAGATCAATGCATAATGGCAATAAGTTTTCTTTTTCAAATTCGTTTGAAATTTTTTGTTTATTTTGGATCTATTTGAAAGAAAGAAATTTAGTTTTAAATTTGTGCATTGATTTATTGAAATTTTAATTTTTGACAAATAAAATATATATTCAGCTTATAGAAAATTTTTATAAAGTGATCATTTGAAAAAAATAAAATATATATTTTATAAATGGGATACATGCCGAGTAAAATATATATTTTATTAAAGAACAAAATAGAGTTTTGTGTTTCTAGTGTTGGCACCTATTACTCTCAAAAAATAGCTTTTGAAAGTTTTGAAACCTCATGTTGCTATTTGAGAAGTTAAAAATATCTTAGCAAGAGTTCAACAACAACAACATCAAGCCTTTATCCTACTACGTAGTGTCGGCTATATGAATCATTTTTCTCCATTTTGTTCTGTTAAGAGTCAAATTTTCATTTAAATCTGATAAAAATGTTCATTTCTAATATTTTCTAATCAAGTCTCTTAAGGTCTACCTCTATCAAGTCTTTTAAGGTCTACTCTCTTAACTGAGTTATCAGAAGGCCGATGTTTTATGTGACCAGCCCATCTAAGGCGACTCTCTCTAATCTTATCTACCACTGGAGCTACTCCAACCTTTTCACATATATGCTCATTTCGCATTCTGTCTCTAAGATTAGTAAAGTCACTCACATGAGCATCCTCATCTTTGCAACATTTAATTTAATTTTATGCTTCTTTTTTAATGGCCAACATTTTGTACCATAAAGCATTGCAGGTTTCACCACCAGCTTATAGAATTTTCTCTGAAATTTAAGCAGCATTTTTCTATCACAATAGCAGGCCAAATACATTCCTCCACTTTAACCATCCAACTTGAATTCTACTAATAATATCCCCATCTATTTCACAATCACTCTGGACAATAGACCCGAGATATCTAAAACATGTACTTAAGTTTATTACATCTTGGTGGCAATGGTGGAATCCTATCACTCTTTGGCCTCTCTTCAGCGTCATTTAAAGGCATGATGTCATACTCGTTGTCCTGGAAAATTCGCGGCGGTAGAGAGATATAGAATTTAGCATCCTAGCTTTATATGAAGATCCAATACACAAACATATAAGATAGAGGGGTGTAGCTTTCATAAGAGACACCATAATTTTTATGTGGAAATCCCAGAAAAGAGGGAAAAATCTTGGCACCTTGCCCAGTTTGAATGAATCCAAAAGTGCTTGTAGTCGATTACAAATGATGCTCTTCCTTAGGGGAAGGTGTTGGCTCAATATAGCAAATTTACATCATATAAAGCACATTACATAGTTGGAGAATGACACAATAGTTATTCTCAAGGGAATGTTGTTATGTTCGTTTGGTTGGCATATCCATAATCGGATGATGGTCAGAAGGATCGTAGTCGGCAAGTAATGGAGGTTAGAAGGACCATAATCGGGCAACGGTTGTCGGAGGGATCGTAGTCATTGGGTGACGGAGGTCTGAAGGGCCGTAGTTTGGTGATGGAGGTCGGAAGGACCGTAGTCGGCATGCGATGGAGGTCGAAAAGAGTGTAGGCAGGCGATGGAGGTCGGAAAGATTGTAGTATGGTGATAGAGGTCGGAAGGACCGTAGTCGGGCAACTGTGATCGGAAGGACTATAGTCGGGCGATGGTGGTCGGAAGGATCATAGTCAGGTGACGGTGGTCGGAAGGGCCGTAGGTGATGGGTGACGGTGATCAGAAGGACCGTAGTCGGGTGACGGTTATCGGAAGGATCGTAGTTAGGCGATAGTGGTCGGAAGGACCGTAGTCGGGCGACGGTGGTCGGAAGGACCGTAGTTGGTGGACGACAGTGGTCGAAAGGACTGTAGGAGGGCGTCAGTGGTCGAAAGGACCATATTCAGGCGACAGTGGTCGAAAGGACCATAGTCGGGCGACAGTGGTCAGAAGGATCGTAGTCGGACGATGGTGGTTGGAAAGATCGTAGTCAGACGACGGTGGTCGGAAGGACCGTTAATAGGCGGGCGATGGTGGTCATAATGATATTAGGCAGGCGACAGTGGTCGAAAGGACCGTCAATGACTGCCATATGGAGGTCTGACGATGATGGTCAGGGGAAGATTCAACAGCGGCGGCTTGTTGGCACGAATTTGCTGACGGTGGTGCGGGGGTGGAGCTTTAGAATTCTTTAAGCCCAAGAACCTTTTCTCTTCTTCCTCCCTTCTATCTTGTGAAGAATGAGGGTCTATTTATAGTATTTTTTTGAGTAACATGGCTAGTAAATATGGAGAAGATCAAGGGCATGTTAGGAGTGTACCATCTGACGACTGGTATTAGGTCCCTTGATATGAAATATTTATCAAACATTTAAGTGCCTTAGAGATGTCAGAATTGAGTGATCTTGGGCTCATTAGATTTATCTTGTCGAGTTGCTCGATTCGACTATAAGCATATCATATTTGGATATTAATTGATCATTCAATTACTATTCTGAAGCTTTTAAGTATGCTTTGGTCCTTTGATTTGGGACCATTTGAGCTTGAATTAAATTGAATTTGGTGTCGTTGGGTTCATCTACTTAAGATGTTCAATTTGATTGTATGTTTGTTGAAATTGGAGTTCGAATGATTTTGGATTTAATTTTTAAAGCTTCCGACTCATATTTGCATCGAGATTCATGCCTGATCTAGGGGGATTTTTGGTAACATATCAGTTGCCCCCTATTTTCAGACATTAAAGCTCGCATAGTCCAATATTTGTTGGAGCTTTTTGAAAAATTGTCGATGTGAAATTATAATTTCAGATAAATTACAAGGCGCGACCACTCCTGAACGTCAACGTGGACCTCCCTTCGAGGCCGTGAACTAAAGTAAAAGATCCTTAATTATAACATTTCTTGAATTGGATGCACTTACCGAAGCAAAAATAACTAAAATAATTTTTGCCCGAAATTCTCTAAATTCGTTTTACAATTAATTGTATGATATTATGCATTGAATGTGTTAAAATTATTTTTTGATTTATATAAAATTGAAAATTTATTTCTAAACAAAATTAACATATCTTAATTAGGTAAATGCCTTTTTTAAGAATATAATTTCTTAACAAAACTTCAAAGATTTATTACCTAAAAATTTCATTATTTCCATTACTAGGAAACAACATAAAGTGAAAATCTAAGAAAATTTTTTATTGTTTGTTATGTATATATATATATATATATATATATATATATATATATATATATATATATAGAAAAGAAGGTATTGACTTTTAAAATTCCAAAAAATTCTTTAAAAATTTCTACCCTAGTGCCGCCTCGATTTGAATAAAACATTAATTTTATATTATTAATCTATATTTTTGTAATAGAAAAATTGATTTTTGACTTTTGAAATTCCAAATCATATTAAAAACTTTCTAAAAATATTTATAGAAATTTTTGGAAAGCCTTTCATGTTTTTTCCTTCAAGCACTTATAAATACCCCCTTAGGGGTGGGGGGAAGAGCACAATTTTCTTCCTTCTAATTTTTCTTCTTCTCTTTTTCTTCCTCACTTCTTACATTACAGGCATTCCACTGTCTTGGATAGGCGACATCCCCTATCAAGTTCCAGTGCCCCTCTTTGTGTAGATGGAGTAACTCTTATATTTCTTCTCCTTCTTTCCCGCACTTCTTCTTACATTAGAAGCTTCCCACTATCTTGGATAGACGACATCCCCTATCAAGCTTTAGTGACCCTCTTTGTGTAGGAGTAGCATTTGCCTTTCCTCTCTTTCTTTCTCATACTTCTTCTTACATTAGAGGCATTCCACTGTCTTGGATAGACGACATTCCCTATCAAGCTCTAGTGCTCCTCTTTGTTTAGAAGAAATTCCGATGAGAGATCATTCTCCTGTCAAACTATAAAAGAAGACTAACCACTTATTGTACAAATTGATGGTCTAAAGAGATCTGGTGGTAGTAGCATCTGAGAGGAGACCCAGTGACCGTCAACGGACGGGCATAAGTTCATTAGTGGTTGATGATCGGGAAGAGATCCGGTGATCATAAGTTGGTCCTTTGATGCAGGGAGTCCGACATTATGCCGATAAAAGCCTATTAGAAGTGGGTTAGGTGATATTGCGATGTTGGCACTCGGGCAGTGAACTGATAGTGACGGTCGAGTTGTGTTTGGTTAGAGGTAGTAGGTGTGCACGCTGATGGGGCAAAATAGTCAACTTGATGGAGGGGTTAGACACTATGTCGACCACCACAGTCAAGCGACACACTCACGATGCAACATAGTGGATGCTTGATGGGGCTCCAATTCTTCCTTGAAGGAGCTGAGAGAGATGCTTCGAAGTGTTACGCGAAAGAGGTTGATGGAATCTGCCAAAGATGTTTTACCAATGATGTTTGAGCTATCGGAGGTTATTCTCAGAGCGTCGCTCGTTGTTAACTTGTATGGAGAAGGTCAAAATAAATCCACCAAGGGCATTTGACCTATCCAAAACTATTTGTCAAAACATTACTTGATGACGTTAAAATGCATTAAAAAGGTTGGTAAAATCCATAATAGATATTTGGCCTATCCGAGGTTATTTATTAGAGCGTTGCTTGATGATATTAACTTGTGTGGAAGAGGCTGAGAGAATCCACCATGAATATTTGAGTTATCTAAGATTGTTTGTTAGAGCGTTGCTCGATGACGTTAACTTATGTGAAATAGGCTGAGAGAATCCACCAAGGATATTTGACTTATCCAAGATTTTTTGTCAGAGTATTACTCGATGACATTACTTATGTGGAAGAGGTCGAATCAAATCTCCCTGGGATCGATTATGTCTTGATTGGGAGGGGGTGAATGCCACGTGTATCCTGAATCAAAGGTAAAGATTGGTCTGACTTTAGACCCTTAATGCCTTTTTGAGGTTATGACTAGACCTTGCCTAAGGAGCTGAAGTCCAACTAGGGATTGTATAGAGCTTAAATTTATTTAGAGCCTCCTGTTTGTCAGAAGCTTTATGAAAGATGGTTACTAGTAATGTTGAAAATATTGGAAGACTATATTTTTGCACGAATGTGTTTGAGATTGCAGCCAAAGTTGCCCCCAGTTCAAATATACTTCCACAAATATGATGCAACAATAGCTGATAACTAAGGGGAGATAAAGCAATACTTGTTTGTTATTGCAGTAAGATTGCACTCAGTATTAAAGGGCTTCTTTTGAACTTGATAGCAGATCATGGTAAATGGACGACCTCGCTTCAACCGTGCTTATGACATTGACGTAAACGACCTTTTGAGGCTATAGCAAAGGTTGCCCCCCCAGCCATGAATCGTTTTCCATAGAAGACGCCAAGCTGCTGCGTCCTGGAAAATTCACGAAGGTAGAAAATATATAGAATTTAGCATCCCAGTTTTGTACGAAGATCGAACACATAAACATATAAGATAGAGGGGGTGCAACGTTTATAAGAGACATCAAAATTTTTATGTGAAAACCCCAAAAAGGGGGAAAACCCACGGGGCCTTGCCCAGTTTGAATGAATCCACTAGTGTTTGTGGTTGATTACAAAGCTCTTCCTCAGGGGAAAGTGTTGGCTCAATGTAGCAAATTTATATCATATAGAGTATATTACATAGTTGGAGAAGTGCATAATAGTTATTTTCAAGATAATGTTGTTCTGTTCGTTTGGTTAGCAGATCCATAATGGATGATGATGGTTAGAAGGACGTAGTCGGTAGGTAACGAGGTTGGAAGGACCATAATCGGGAACGATGGTGAATTGGGATCGTAGTCGGCGGGCGATGGAG